>LPNX011065571.1:219097-328733 GCA_001517045.1 Pseudotsuga menziesii
CAGATTGAGAGATGATCCAGATCCAGTGATGTTGATCCAGATCGAGAGATGATCCAGATCCAGTGATGTTGATCCAGATCGAGAGATGATCCAGATCCAGTGATGATGTTTTATGTTGATCCAGATCGAGAGATGATCCAAATCCAAAGATGACTTGAAGACAAATATGACTTGAAGACGAAGATGACTTGAAGACGAGATGATCCAGCTGATACAGAGAAGAAGACTAGTGCTGAAAATTGTGTCGAAAGAATACCTTCCTAGTTAAGAGGGAGCGTTGATGTATATGTAACTTCAGAATGTATTCTTCTATGTATCTTATGTATTGTAACCCGATGTTTATTCTGGGATGTTTCTGTTATGTATTTGAGTCATGTGGTCAAGCCCCGATGTTCCGATTGGGAGGATTAATAATGTAATCAAGTCATATCAAGTCATTAGGTAAGTCCCCACAGTTTCGGGGCACTTGAGTTATTATACACTAATTAAGGTGTAGGCTCGAGTAGTAATTAATAGGTTGAGCCTACGTGTGAAAAGGCAATTCAAGTGAACGGATGAATATAAATAGAGAGTGAGAGTCTCTCTATTTATCACATTGTGAAATACATCACTTGCTCTCCCAAGTGTGGCACACTACTGAAGAAGGAAATTTTGGGACTAGACAGAAGAAGAAGACTACTGCTGTTTTGGGAGATCTCTTACTGTTTTGGTGCTGATTCTATCTCTAAGGAAGTTGCGGGGTTTTCTCCTTTATGGTTTCCCCGAGGAAAACTCTTTGTGTCTCTTGTCTCTTGTGATGTGCTTATGTTTTATTGTTGTGCTTGTTATTCTCTCAGTGAAAAGATCCTAAGATCATAATGCTAGCTTAATGTGATGAAAAACTAACAGGTTGTGACTTGGTATAAGGTTGAGGAAGCTTGGAATAGTATATATGAATAGAATCCTGGTCATAACTTAACACAATCACAACATATTGGGGGTTGTCCTTCATTAGTAGGTCTCTAAGATTTTGAATTTATAGAGGCAATTCAGACTTGTAGCAAACCATTAAGAATGGACCCTAAACCTCAAACGTTACATGTGTGAATAAAATTCCAAGATTGTTGTATTCAATTTATTTAAATTAAATCTAAACAAGATTGTGCATAAATATAGGTGAATTAAAAACAAAAAGGGTTGTAAATAGGGCATGTGTCATAGGATTTCATTGCACACTCGAAATGACACTAATATTGGCCTTATACAAGTGCCAAACTAGTGGCAGTCATGGACACGCCACTACAAGGATAACAAGGATTATGAAATGTTTTTGGTGTTCCAAGCTTGACCAAAATTCTCTAAAGATTATCCGCAAAAACACTCACTAATGGTTGTGGATGTTTCATGAAGATTTATGTAGAGGTTTCTAATAACTAGAATATTTTTTTCACGTGTAGGTTTTTGTGGAGCTTTTTTCCATCAGTACATTATATGTCAAGGAGCATCAGTGTGTTATACATAAGTGCATATCATCACAATATGTATACAAAGGCATTGGGACATTATACAATATTATGCATTAATTTAGTGTATATCAATGTGCACGGGAGTGTTATGTAGTGTTATGCATCAATGTAGTGTATATAAATGTGCATCGATGCATTAGTGTGCTACCACACTCATATAGTGGTGATTGGAACCAAAATGTTGAGATGTAACAATGCTTGTATTTGCCATAGGTGGATCGAGGCACACTTTGATGTATGGATCACTTGTAACCATATCAATATATATGAAATTTCAATAATCTGTATAGTTGCAGGAATGGGAGCATATATTAAAGGCACAAGCATTGTGTCTATAGTGATGATAAGAGCACCAATTCATTAAACTAGAAGTGTACACATAAAAAAAATCTTCTTATTATAACAGTTCTATAATTAATTCAACAAGTTTAATAAATGTGATTGAAGTTGTCAAGTTGGTTTAGCTCAAGTGGTTGTGAGAAAATTTGTTATCCTCCACCCCTTGCACCCCTCATTTCAAATCCCATGTTGTGACACAATGCTCTTTGTGCATTATTTGTTGGATATCGTGATCATCATGGGATTATTGACAAATCCTCGAGCTTCTACAAAATTTGATTTACCCTTGTCACAATCCTCGAAATAAAGATAAGTGCCTGACAAGTTTCCCCATTATATATAATTTGAGTTATTAAAACGTAATTCAAGTTATTAGTTATAATATAGCTATTAACCAGTCATAAATGAGCTAGGTTATATTGAATTAATAAAGTTGTTGCACTAATTGTAGTGCAACACATCGTCTCCTATGTGCGTTAATATTTACGACTATGAATAATAAATCAACATATGTTTCTCCCTTTTAGATTTTGGTTTGTAGTTAGTTCATTTGTACTTGTGTGTTTTTCTTACATGGTATTAGAGACACAATTGGAGGGTGGTCAAGGAGAAAGTATGTGAATGAGCTTGGGAACTGCATTGATTAGAAACAAATCAAAGCATTACTCTCGTGCATGTTGTATAGAAGACAAAGGTAATTCAAATCAAATTTGCGATAGGTTTTCGATTGAGATTAGGCATATGAATACAAGCCAACAAACAAGAGATAGTTTATTTTAGTAGAATAAATATATATAGTTAATATTTTTTCAAACTTACAGGTCAAGAAAACAAAAGAAAAAAATTAATTGAGATATAGTCTAAGGAATATAGAGAAAATATAAGGTGTTCAGTACTTAGACACTAGAAGGAATTTGGTGCACATGAGGCATACTAATTATTTACACCAAACCCTCATGTGGATGTTGAATTTCAACTTAGGGCATAATTTTTTTAAGGAATCACAATGAGGATTGAACACCTGGCTTTGTAGAATCATAGAAGGTTGAGGAATCTTGACACAATATCTATGAATAGGCCCCTATCCTTAACTTAACACAACCACAAAATATTGGGGTTGTCCTTTTTCAGCGGGTCTTTGAGAATTTGCATTTACAAAGGAAAATCACAGAGTTGTAGTAAATCACTAAGAATGGACCCCAAGCCTCAAAGGTTACAAGTGTGAAGCAAACCCAACATTAACCATAGTTAGTTTATTCAAACAAAATATATAGAAGGTTATGCGCAAATATAGGTGCATTAGAAACAAAAAGGGTCCTAAATAGGGAATGGGTCATAGGATTTCACAATATGATTAGAATGGTGCTAAGATTGACCTCATGCACAAGCCATTACAAGGATAACAAGGTTTGACAAGGTTTTTAGTGTTCCAAGATTGACCAAAATGATCTATAATTCTTCCATAAAAGCCTCTGCTAATGGTTGTGGATGTTTTTCATGAAGGTTTCTAATAGCTAGAAAATTTGTTGGGTGAACGCTTTTGTGGATCTTTTCTCCATCAGTGCATTATATGCCAAGGAGCATTGGTTTTTTATATAGAATTGCATACCACTACAACATGGATCCAATGACATCAAGGTACAATACAACTTTATATACTAGTGCATATATATTTGCACACACTAGTACATTAACACATTGCCGCACCCACATAGTGGCAATTGTAACTGAAATGTTGGTTGTAACAATGCTTGTATTCACCCAAGGTACATCGATTTGTACTTTGTGTTAGGATATTTAGAAACTTAGGAGTTAGTTAAGATCAACATGGTATAATGGGTCTTTAGGTTAAGTGTATTTCTTTAGTATGCATTTGTACTTATGTAATCCAACAATCATGATACATTTTAGACATAGAGTGATCCAATAGTTCATCTTCACCTCAATCTTAACGGCTATTGATTCGTGGCTTAGCACCCAATTGGTCCATGATCTCTATTTAAAGAGCATGGAGGATCGTTTACTTGATGATCAATTGTGACAAAATCATATGTAAAACATTTTTTCCTTTGCATTAATATATTGCCTCAAGTAACTATTTGGATGGGGATGTGGATTATTTCCTTCTACGAGGGATTTAATCATGTAGAACATCAGTGTGTTGATATGTGATTTGTTTTTGTGAGCAAATACTTAAGGTGTTTGATCTTCTAGAAATACCATGTTTTAGTCGAACATAGTATCAAAGTGCTTATAAAGTCCCGCTTCCATTGTTGATCGAGATATTGTACCAGTGTACCCCTATGCATCAAAGGATTTCTGAATTCTACCATTTCAATGTATTTATAGGTTGAGGGAGGTGTTCCATCGCATCTAGAGTGCTACTTTCAATTGGAAACACTTTTTTATAAGTTGAGGGAGGTGTTTCACTCAAAAAGGTTTATATTTTCCCGCAATACAACCATTTTACCAGATCCAGAGGTATGTTGTATACATTTACGATTTTCTTAAGAATATTTCTCATATTCTTTCATATTTTCTCCTCGTTTTTAATTTTATTCCTAGTTTGCTACCTTTTATGTATGTGTATGTTCTTTGCCATGTGCTATGTGCAAACTTGACAAATATAAAATAGAGGAAAGGATTTTCTTGACTATGTGTGCTCTTTGTCATGCACCTTGTCAAACTCAATAAACCAAAAATAATGATAAATCTTACATTTTTAGGTAAGTTAACCAAGGACTAACCCAAAATTTGAGAAATTTCAATTTTGGGATTTTATTTTTTGTTTTTGTGTGGTTGTATAAAGTTTCTTGAAGACCAAACAACAAGGGGTTTTTTGGTAGGCAAGCTCTCCAACAACAATAACAACCCCATTCTCCTCCATAAGACCAATAAATTGCATGTTTAACTCACTTGGTTGAAAGTTACTTTAATAAGCAAGAGATCTTGGGTTCATGTCCTTCTTTTTGTTACTTTTTGTAAAAGTTCATGAAACTTTAATTTATAAAGTATCTACATTGTAAAAGGTCTCCCCGCTTGTTTTATAAAAAGTGAGTCACTTGTTTCAAAGTAACTTATTTGTAAAAGTGAACTTATGGGAAAGTTACCAAAGGGGTAAATTATTTACTACAATTTTTGCATCCATCACCACGTGTTCAACCTCTACCTACCACCTGACACCCAGATTTGAGTCCATTTTCAGTGTCATTTTTTTAACTACCTATTTTTCAAGATTTGTGCATCTACACCATCAATTTATGATTATGAAGCGATATTGCCCACATATTATAATATGGCCACTCTAGGCAATTTTTTGCTTACTAGTACTGACTACTTCTCATGGAGAGCTTGTATGGAGGATGTCCAATGAAGTATGATACTTTATTGAATTACCTTGGGAGAAGAAACTACCCCCAATAATGTTGATAATAAAATAAAATGGGATAATAAAAGTGGTGAAGCATGTGGATTCATCAGAATATCCATCTTTAATGAGTTGCAATTCCACCTTCAAGGAATTGACAAACCAAATGCATCTTGGAAAAAAATAGAAACTGTATTTGGTAAACATAACGAGATTCGAGATCACCAACTTGAAACTCCATTGGTTACTTTCAATCCAAGCGATTTATCTTTCATTCAATACTATCTGTCTCAATACAAAACCCTTAGTGTATTGGTTGAAGAATGTAGCATAAAAAGGGAAGAAAAGTAATGTATTTATCACATTCTTTCTAAGTTTGGTCCTACTTATTATGTTTTTTGTATCTACATTTTACTCCATCAAAGGATATGGGGTCTACTTATAAAGAACCCAATCTTGAATCCTTTTGTGATTCTTTGATTTGAGAGCAAGATAATTTCTTACATCTTGGAGTGATCAACACTATTGATACATCTAACAAATCTTATGTGGAAGAACTGAAGGATAAAACCAAGCATCCTCGCAACAATAAGCAAAACAAGGGTCCCAAACCCTCTCAGCCAACTCATCCTTCTGTTAGTGACCAGAGAACTGAATCAAAAGGTAAGAAGATCGAGCATTAAATACAAAGGTTAAGAATATATAATGGAGTTAAATATGTAAACAAAAAATTTACAAATTACTACACTAAACAGGGAATTCATATGCAACATATTGTTCCATATACACAACAACAAAATGGTGTTGTTGAAAGAAATAATTGCACATAAAAGGAATGACTAATTGTATGATCCAAGATAAGGGATTAAGTCTTCAATTTTGGGTTGAATCCATTAACTGTTTCAATTACATAATAAATTGCACTTCTACTAAGGCTCTAAAATATATAACATTGGAAGAAGCATGGAGCAACATTAAAGAGTTGTAAGTCACTTTCATGTGTTTGGTGGTGAAGGATAAGCTCACATTCTCGATGAAAAACGAAAAGCATTACAACCTTAGAGTGAGAAGTGCATATTTGTTGGAGATTCTGAAGATGTAAAGTTCATAGACTTATTCAACCAAAATCCAATGACATTATTATTATAAGAGATGTTAAATTTGATGAAAATATATTGTCCTGCAATCCTAATTATATGTTTGTGTCATCTTTAGCCTATGATCCACCTTTGGCACTTGTGCCAACTTCTATTCCTGACTTCTTTAATGTCGATCTGTAATATCCCAAACTGATATTTTGTGCTATTGTATTGATTATTTGAGGTGTTTGTTTATTGGTTCAGAGTTTCTTATTGTTTACAACTTCTAACATGGATTTGCATGTATTTGCATGATAATATTCAACCCCCAAAATAATAATATTGCAGATTCATAATGAAATAAACTTCAGATACAATGTAGGAACATAACAATGATCATAGCTTGAATAGTTGAGTAAGATAGAATAGGCATGCATACCATGCACTGGATCTAGGTTACAAAATGTGTTGTACCTCCTAGCAATTCTCCCATGCAAGATAAATGTGTCCTCCTTTATTCAATCACTTGTAACTAATTTGAAAGGATGAATTGAATGTCTGTAATCAATGATAGTGCTAATAAAGTTCCGATGAAGAATATGAGTGCAACATGCAAAGCATATGATGGTTGCTAATCAGGATACAACTTGCTCCTTGAATGTGCAATTCGTCCATGCAAATAACACACCCTCTTTTGCCTTCAATCAATCGTAACACCCTCACGAATGTCAGAAAGATCTCCAAAATAAACAAGTAATGTAATATGAGCCTTCTGAAGAGGTTTGATGAGACATGTATACCATATGATGTCTCCCCACTCAAATACAAATTGTTCCCTTAATGTTGAAGTCACCCATGCAATGATACACTATCCTTATGATGATAGATCTTAAAATCTGCCTCCAAAAGGATTGATATGTGATCAATATGCTTTAGGATAATGGAAAATCCATCTGTGGAGGAATGAGTTGAACATTTTTATGTTCATAAATAGTTGGATGAACTCACCTTAGATGATAGTGTTGCAAACCCTTGCGCCTTCTTAGAATAATGGACCCTTGCACCTTGATATGGTAATCTTCTTGTAAACATTTGAAGTGTTGTAATAGATCAAAGTGATCTATCCTTGAAAGTGATTAGGGTAGATAGATTTCACTACCAAAAACACCTGTTAGCCAAGGACTCACGCCCTCAACCCCAACTTTTCTCACCGAGCTCTCAAACTTATTTCTCAAAGGTGAATAGAAGCAATGGATACCTTTAGGGTTCAATTTGTCTTATTTTATAGAGTTGAGGATGCATGACTTTCTTTTGCATGCATGCAACTTAATTGTTGCATGTCACATGCAAATTAAAATAAGGCCAGCATGCTAGTTGATAACTAATATGGTGGCTTCTTTTTATCTATGGATACCTTAATAACACTGTATGAATGTCCTCTTCAGCTCCATGTATAATTAGTCCTTAGTCAATTCCCTTTTTTATCAGTACCCGATCGAACCTATGGGAATTAAATAGATTAATGGGTGTTTCTTGGTGCTTAATTTGAAGAGTAATTTACAGTCCTCCCCACTCAAAATTACTTGTCCTCAAGCAACTATAAACTGGGATGTTACAATACCTGTTCTCCTTCCCACGTGACATATTCAATGGGAAATTCCTTCCACTGTACCTAGTATTCACGAATTACTCTATTCCTCAATTTTCTTTCTCAGACTTGTAGAATTTTCTCTAGTACTAGTACCTAGAGGTCCTTGTCATCCAATGGAGGTATCTCGGTAGATGGAGTGATATGTTGTCCCATTGTCTTCTTAAGGCTCGACACATGAAACACGTTATGAATTTTACTCTCCTTAGGTAGCTCGAGTTTGTAGGCCACTTCCACTAATTTTTGGATTATCTTTTAAGGACCATAGAAGTGTGCATTCAATTTCTTTGAACCCTTTTTCTTGAGTGAATATTGTATGTAAGGCTGCTGTCGCATGTACACCAAGTCCCTAACCTCGAAACTACGCTCGATCCTGTGTTTGTTTGTATACAACTTTTGTTGGTTTTGTGATGTCTGTAAATTTTCCTTAACTATATTGAGAATTTCCTAGCTATCCTGGATCCAGTCTTTTTCTTCAGGTGCTTTGTTGTCTCTGAATACTAAGTATGAAAAATTTAATGCCTCGTATTCATATAATGCTTTGAAATGAGTCATCCCAATATACATGTGATTTGTAGTATTGTTGCAATATTCTATGAGACACAACCATTTGATCCACATGCTCTGCTGCCGTGCTACATAGTTCCTTAAGTACCCCTCAATCCATTTGTTGACTATCTATGTTTTCCCATCACTATGAGTATGGAAACTCGTATTGGTAGCTAATTCTATCCCCACCAACTTGAAAATCTCCTACCAAAAGTCACCTGTGAACTTGCTATATCTGTCACTAATAATGGTCTTAGGAAACTTGTGCAATCTGAATACCTCTTTGAAAAACAACTCTACTACCTATGCTGCGGAATAGTTAGAAGGAATGGAAAAGAAATGGGAAAACTTAGTCAATCTGTCCACCACTATGTATAAGCAATCTCTTTATTGTACCCTGGGAAATCCTGTAATGAAATCCATCAATATGATTTCCCACTTTTGCTCAGGTATACATAATGGATAAAGTAACCCTTTTGGATGAGTGTGCTCTACCTTATTCTATTGGCAAGTACTATATACTCGCACATGTTGCATTAGATCCTCCTTGAGGCCCTTCCATGGGAATCTCTCTAACTATTTGTATTTCTTTAAGAATCCCTAATGCTTTGATAGTGATTGCAATGTTTTTTTCTTTAATGCGGACTCGGGAACCAAATAAATTATATTATTGTAATAAATGATATCATCAATCACCCTGTATTTGTCATCCTTTATTTTCTTTTCCAACAACTTACAAGTGAACTTACTCTTATAGTATTAACCAAAACATGTGACTTCCAATACGTGGAGATGCTCATGAGAGATAGGGTGGTCGGTCATCTAGAAAGGGCATCATCTACTATGTCATTCTTCCCTTTCACATACTCTATCTCAAAATCATAGGCTTGGACCTTGCTGACCCTTTTTTGTTGTCTTTCATTCAACTCTTTATGTTCCAAAAAGTACCCGAGGCTGTTATGATCTATCTTGATTTTAAACCTGCTACGCACCAAGTACTACTTGAATTTTGTTAAGGCATGTAGAATTGCCAACATCTCTTTATTATATATGGAGTAATGGAATTTATAATATTTAAGCTTTATGCATTCAAAGGAGATCAAATGGTGGTTCTGCATCAACATTGCTCCTATGCCCTCACCTGATGCATCACATTCTAATACGAATGACTGAGTGAAGTCAAGTGATGCCAGAGCGGGACATGAGATCATAATCTTCTTCATTTTCTCAAAAGTCTGTTGCACCTCTTGTGTCCAACTAAATGCTCCTTTATTTGTAAGATATGTGAGGGGTGTTGTTAACTGTGAAATCCATTTAACATATATCATGTAGTAAGTGCAAAGGCCCAAGAATCCTTTAAATTCTGCTACATTTTTTGGTGTACGCCAATCCAGAATGGCTCTAATATTTTCCATGTGAACTTGCACTCCATTTGCGCTTATTACATGCCCTTGATATAACATTTTTTGCATGTCTAACTCACAATTTGACATTTTTTCATATAAATATTGTTCTTCTATAATTCCCAATACTTCATTTAAGTGTCTCAAATTCTCTTCCCATGTTTTACTATATATTTATATGTCGTCAAAGAATACAAGGAGAAACTTAGGCAACATAGCCTTTAAGGTATGATTCATGCAGGATTGGAAGGTGGTTGGTGCGTTTGTAAGCCCAAAAGGCACAACTAGGAATTAATAATGTCCGAAGTGGCAACATAAGGTTGTCTTGGAAATATCCTATTCCCTCACCCAGATATGATGGTACCTTAAGCGGAGTTTAATTTTTGAGAGGTACTTTTCCCCCTGCAACTCATCCATCAAATCATCAATTATGGGAATGGAGTACTTGTTCTTGATAGTTTTCTTGTTAAGGGACCTATAATCAATGCACATCTATAATGTCCCATCCTTCTTCTTGACTAATACCACCGAGGGTGCAAATGGACTGGAACTTGGTCGTATTTAACTCAACTCAAGTAACTCTTTAATTTCCTTTTATATTTCATCTGTATACCTTTTAGGATGCATGTAGGGTGTAGTGATAACTATTTGGGTCCCCTCCTCTAACTCAATAATATGCTCGAACCCCCGTTGGGAGGCCTACCTACTGGGAGATGTCTGAATACCCTCTCATGATTATGTAGCAATGCCTAAATCTCTATGGGATGTTGTGTTGTGCTATCTGGAGGTTTCTAGAATGTGATTAGGCACTATATTTCTCACTCTATGTCAAGTTGTCTGAGTGTTTCCTCAATCCTCTGTGATGATATCGGATTGGGGGGGTAGGTGTCCATGCCCCCTAAGACTACTCTCTTACCATCCTATCACCGGAACTCCATCTCCATGGTCCGATTATCTGTGGTATATTTTCCTATCAAATAGAGCCACTGAACCCCTAGCACCACATTTGTATCTGTCACATTTACCACATAGAAAAAGTCTATCATATTGTAATTTCCCAGGGTTACATTTAGATTGGGAACCCAATGGGTTCACTCCATGTAGTTGTTACCTACTATTGCTTTGTAAACCACTTTAACTCTTCTATATGAATGCCTCGCTTAGATACTCATGCAACATCTATAAACTTGTGGGTTTCCCCACCATCAATCAACATTCCCACTTTGTGGCCCTATATTACTCCCTTGACTCAGAGGGCGTGAAATCTGGGAACTCCTAACAATGTAGAAATAAATCCACCTAATGGATCTCCCTGAAGCAACTCCTATACTTCCCTAAGCTCCTCTACCTATCCCTTTTCCTGTTCATCCTCATCCTCCCTGCTATCCAAATAGACCTCGATGTAACGGGCCTTCGCTTTCCCCGATCACCAATGGCCTGGTAGCAATGTTTCTTGACAACGGAAACACAACTTCTTTCTTCTAAGTTCTTTTCTAGCGTCATCATCCATCCAATTCTTCCTCGGTCACTCTTGGTGGAAAGGTTTCTTATCTTTTTCTTTGTTTGGGAAAGCTGGTTTAGTGGGGAATATGTTTTTTGGAACCGAGTCTTGCAAGTCCCTGGTTATTTTAATGACATCCTATAAGGTGGATGGTTTGTAAGCTTCCACCCACCCACATAAAGGATCGGTCAGGGCCTCTGTAAATAACATAATAAGTCTACTCTCTGAAACATATGTCACCACAACTGCAACTTGCTAAAATTTTGATACGAAGGTCTTTACACTACCTATTTGTTTGATATGAGATAACCCTCTGACATGTATCTTGGGGTCCCTCTTATCAAAGCGCTTCATGAGCCTATGTGTGAAGTCACTCTATGAATTGATAGTGTTGTGACATAGTTTCCCCATCCTGTGGTACCACCACTCATGGGATTCCCCATCCAAATGCAAAGTATCCAACTTGATTGCGTCTACTTATGTCATGGGATTAAGTTAGAAGCAATTATCCAACTTCTGCACCCAAATCCTCGTCGAACAACTACGTGTCCCATAAAAATTAGGGATGGTCAACTTGCCCACTATCCCATGCAACTCATAGTTATGATTAAATGTTCTGTTAAATCCTCTCAACCTGTTCCTACTCTTCCTATTGCAGAAGTATGAAAAGGACATGGTTGTGTGAAAATCATCCTCTGGGTCCCTGTATTCCGAAAGATATGCCCCGGATGGTTCACTATGTTCAACTGACATGATTGGTCCTGTGGTGGAACTCTCTAAAAACTGAGGCATGGTAGCTCTATAAGGCTTGTGGTATATGTGAGAAGTATTCTACATGGTTGTATGTTCCTGAATCCCATTGCCACTAGTGGATACTCCATCACCCTGCATGATCTATAAATTGTGTTGACACTTCCCTAGTTTATCTGCCAACCTATTTATTGCACTTAACACCTCCTTTTGGCCTATATCAAAATTGTTCAGAGTGCTTATGAGAGTATTGAAATCTAGCCTATCCTCATCTTCCATGGTTCCCTTCTCCCCATCTTCCCGTGAATCTGTCGTGTTCTGATCCTCTAATTTTGTATCCTCTATATTTATCTCCTCTAGATTTGTATCTTCTATGTATCTACCCCTTCTACTCCTGTATGTTACAATTGTAGTATCTTATGGGTTCATCTAAATTGTTTTTTGCATGTTCATGTCGATCCCACGGCTGGTGAGGAACATGCTCTGATTCCACTGTAATACCCCAAATTGATATTTTGTGCTAATGTACTGATTTTTTGAGGTATTTTTTTATTGGTTAAGAGTTTCTTGTTGTTTACAACTTCTAACATGGAATTGCATGTATTTGCATGATAGTATTCAATCCCATAAATAATAAAATTGCATATCTATAATGAAATAAACTTCAGATACAATGTAGGAACATACCAATGATAATAGCTTGGATAATTGAGTAATATAGAATAGACATGCATGTCATGCACTGGAGCTAGGTCATAAAACTTATTGTACCTCCCAACAATTAGCCCATGCAAGAGAAAGGCGTCCTCCTTCTTTTTTCAATCACTTGTAACTGATCCAAAAGAATGAAATAAATGCCCAGAATAAATGATAATGCTAATATAGGTCCTCTGAAGAATATGAGAGCAACATGCAAAGCATATGATGGTTGTTGATCAAGATATGACTTGCTCCTTCAATGCCAAAGTCTCTCATGTAAATAATACACCCTCTTTTTCCTTCAATCAATTGTAACTGCCCCAGGAATGTAAGGGAGATCTCCAAATTCAACGAGTAATGTAATACGAGCCTTCTGAAGAGAATTGATGAGACATGTAGACCATATGATGACTCCCCACTCAAATGTGAATTGTTCCCTTGATGTTGAAGTTTCCCATGCAATGATACACTATCCTTATGATGATAGATCTCATAAACTGCCTCCAAAAGGATTGACATTTGATCAATAAGCTGTAGGATAATGGACAATCGATCTCTGGAGGAATGAGTTGAATATTTGATCTTCAGAAATAGTTGGATGAACTAGCCTCATATGATAGTGTTGCAAACCCTTGCACCTTCTTAGAATAATGGACCCTTGCACCTTGCACCTTGATATGATAATATTCATGTAAATACTGAATGTTCTTTGAAGTGTTGTGATAGATCAGAGTGATCTATCCCTGAAATTGATTATGGGAGATATATTTCATTGTAAAAAACACTTGTTGGACAAGGACTCACACCCTCAACCGTAACTTTGCTCGTTGAGCTCTCAAACCTGTTTCTCAAAAGCGAATAATAGCAACGAATACCTTTAGGGTTTGATTTGTTTTCTTTTATAGAGTTGAGGTTGCATGACTTGCTTTTGCATGCATGCAACTTAATTGTCGCATGTCACATGCAAAGTGAAATAAGGCCCGCATGCTCTGCATGCTGGTTGATAGCTGCTCTGGTGGCCTCTTTTTATCTACTAATGAGATAATAACACTGTATTAATGTACTTGTCAGCTCCATGTATCATTAGTACACAGTCAATTCCCCTTTTTATTAGTCCTCAATTGAACCTATGGGAATTAAATAGGCTAGTGGGTGTTTCTTGGTGCTTAATTAGAACAAGACATTACACGATCGTACTTTAGTTTCTTCTTCACATGATGATAGTGAAGATGAAAATACACCTCCGCTTGCTCATAGTCCTCTAGTTACGTCCATTGAACATGAATTTGCATTAGCACAACCACTTCCTAGATGGGTTCATACAACATGCGAAGAAATCGGTGATCTTGTTGGTGATCCTAGAGATCAATGTCAAACACATTAAAATTTCTAGTGAGATTCTTCTCTTTTGGCTCGAGTTTTGGGGACTTGTAATCCATAAACATTTACAAAAGATTCAAGCCATCCATATTGGGATGAAGCTATGAATGAAGAATATTGTTCCTGAATGACGAATGATACTTCGAATCTTGTACCTCTTCTGAAAGGAAGAAAACTTGTCAGATATAAATGGGTCTATAGAACTAAGTATGCATAAATGGAAGTATTGACAGATTCGTTGCCAAAGGATTTTCACAAGTTAAAGGAATTGACGACAATGAAACCTTTTCCCATTTTTCCAAAATGAACTCCATCCACCTTGTTCTTTCCCTTATCGCTTCACATAAATGGGAGGTCCATTAAATGGATGTCAAGATTGCCTTTTTTCATGGGGATTTGTGAGAAGAAATTTACATGGAATAACCTAATAGCTATACTTAGAATGACTCCAACCTTGTTTTTCACCTTAAGGAATATCTTTATGGCTTAAGTCATCTTCGTCTACCTTGGTATGCCAAAATGGATAGATTTCGCCTTGACACTGATTTTTCTAGATGTCATTCTGACCCCAATGTCTATAGAAATAAAGTAGGAAACCATCTCATAATCCTTGTTCTTTATATTGATGACCTTATTCTTACTGGTACTGACCCTTAACTTTTATCCCATGTGAAATCAATCCTTAAGAAGAAATTTGAAATGACCGAATTAAGACATTTGCATTATTTTCATGGCCTCCAAGTCTTGCAAACCAAAGAAGGAATTTTTCTTTCTCATTCTATGTATTCTTGTGACCTTTTTCATTAGTTTCACATGGATGATTGTAAACCATCCCCATCTCCCTTCCATTATGGATTCAAACTTACTACCACTTACTTTTCACCCGAAGTAGATGTCACCTTGTATTATCAGCTAGTTGGTAGTCTCTTGTAACCATCCTGATATTTCATTTGTTGTTGGTCTTGTTTCTTGGTATATGCAAATACCTAATGAAATTCATTGGAAAGAAACAAAAAATATTATTTGATACAATATACATGGTACAATTCAATTTGGGATTTGTTACAGTGCATGGAAGACTCCTTTAGTGGTTGGTTTCGCTAAATCAAATTGGTATAGTGACCCATATGATCTGAAGTCTACTACATGCTAATTTTAATGTCTTAGCTCCTAACTTGTCACTTGTGCTTGTAAAAAACAACAAACTCTTTTTTTTGTTCAGCATAAGTTGAGTATCGAGCCACATTTAATGCAAGTCAGGAAGCCTTTTGGCTTGAGATGTCCTTTCAATGTTTGGATTCAAGCATCAACATTCGACTACCCTTAAGTGTGACAATCAGGGTGCCATCAATCTCTCCAAAGATCCAGTTCAACATCAAGGAAGCAAACACATTGAGCTACATATGTACTTCTTTAGAAAGTTTGTTCATGATCACATTATTGAAGTGCTCTTTTTTCCCTACAAATGATCAAGTTGCAGATATCTTCACCAAGTCTCTTATAGAAGCGAAGTTTTCTAAACTTCGATCTATGTTAGTAGTTTAGGAATTTGGTGGCAATTTGTTATTATGGGGGGATAGGATTTAATGCCTCCTCCCTTCTCCTATTGTGTCACTTTTGTAAATCCTTCAATCATATCTGAAGTTATTCTTAAGGGGTGATGTTAGGATATTTAGGTATGTAGGACTTAGTTAAGATCAACTTGGTATAATGTGTCTTTACGTAAAGTGTGTTTCTTTAGTATGCATTTGTACTTATGTAATATGATGGTCATGATATGATCTAGACATAGAATGATTTGATGGTTATTCTTCATGTCGATCTTAACGATGGTTGATATGTGGCTTAACACCTGTCTAGTCCATGATCTCTCTTTAAAGAGCATGGAGGGTCATTTGCTACATGATTGATTGTGAGAAACTCATATTTTATTTCCTTTGCATTAATATAATGCCTCAAGTAGTGGTTTGGTTGGGGTCGTTGACTATTTCCCTCTTTGAGGGTTTTAACCACATAAACCATCGACATGTTAATTTGTAATATGTTTGTGTGAGCAGTTACTTAAGGCCCTTGATCTTCTAGAAATACCCTATTTTAGTCTAACACTTTTATGTATAAGGCATTGATGTCCATATGAATATATGGAATCCTAATGTGTTTTATAGTTACATAGTACAACACACAAGCAACATGTATATAATAATGATAAGAGCGCCAATTCATTTGGGTGACAACCCATGGTGCACCATACCATATTTTTTTACCTACACACATGCAATGTCTACATTTTTGTTTCTTTTTAGAAAATTTTAAGTAATAATTTGAAAAATAACATTATTGTAATAATTTTAATTTTAATATTTTAATTATTGCATTTTTATTGCACCGAGAGAAGCGAGGTGCTTTCCAGCCCAGTATGGGGGAGACCCTATCATGTTATGCTAGCCGACATAAATAAAAAATATTAAAAAAAATGAAAAATATAAATTACATATCAACTTAAATAAAATATAAAATAAAACAAAATAGCATAGATCCATTTTAAACGTGGATCTATCAAGTATTGAGAGGGATCTGAATGGTAAAAAAATGTACATCTCAATAAATTGGATCCCTCTCGGTGTTTGATAGATCCGAGTTTAAAATGGATCTATGCTGGTTTAATTGTTGCGTAAATCTATTATATCGTATAATTAAATGAATAAATTTAGTGTCACAACAACTGACATCAAATGTTTTTTCATTGTAATATATGTAAATCATGGATATATTTAATCAAGAACATAAAATGTTATAAAAGCATTGCAATAGAATAAGAAACCATGTCATATAATTTAAGAAAAAGAAACCCCATGATATCAAAGGTGAATATCTGAATCAAAATATTATTTTTGCTTTTTTTTGTCTTTATCATATAAAACAATAAAACATGGTTGTGATTAATATATATTTGAGTTTTACGAAGATACACAATTATGCTCCAACAAACATTGTGAAATACAAAATTTGAAACATTTATTTATATTTGTTATTCCTCTCTTCAGATGCCTTCATCGCTCAAGCTTCTACTTGTAGGGTTCATTTCTTAATCACTTGGAGATGTTGTACTTGCAATAGTTGCAATGTTACGTTGATTAGATATACATGATTTGAGCAAATTAGGAAGCTTACCTTATCATGTATTGTTTCATGAACAATACACATTGTGTTAGGATTATTAATCCTCCCTTGTCCAATTTGGTCATATGTCTAAATCAGGAGTCATGTCTAAATCGGGAGTCCATCCAGTCTATTTTTAGTCACTAGCACCATTGGGTCCACTTGACCTAATTGGGGCACATACTCTAGTTACTAAGTGTGGGGAACACTAATTGAGGCCTACTGCCACTGATTGCACTTGCATGCATCAGTTTAGGAGCCTCCTAGATCAATCCCTACAATTTAGGAGCCAATGGGAGTGCCGATACCAACCATCATCAGTTGAGTTCAGTTAGTGACTAGTCAAGCTGAGTTAGGAGTCAATTACATTTAGTTATAGTCCCCTCCATTCAGTTAGCGCTAGGTTTGCATGGCTGCATGCAGGAGAGGCGCATTTCTCACCTACCACAGTCAGTTAGCCTCAATTAACATTGAATTAGACACTTGAGTTGTGTTTTAGAACTCCGTTGAACCTCGATAATGGTTTAGACAAGGTCAGTTAACTATTGAGTCCTCCGATAATGATTTAGATAAGGTCTTAGTTACCTACAATCAAGTAGAGTCTAATCAATTCAAATTTCCTCATGTGGATTCGAATTCCTTGTGGCTATTTAAGCCATTGTACTTCATTGTAATTATTATCTAATTACTCTTTGATTAATGAAAAGCATTCATAGCTGCAAGCCATTTTTGCACTATTTCATTCTTCAATAACTGAGTAAATTGTGTGATCTATCTTGTGAGTTGTGTGTTTCTCCACAGATCTATGTGCTCAATTTAATACATTGTTCAAAGCCCTATCTCTTATAAGTCGCCAATTTTTTTTCGTTGGTTCCACTCGATATTTCATTTTCTGTAAGTTTTATACATCATAACAAGGTTTAGATATTAGAAATTTCTTGTTGTTTTAATATTTCTAAAATAGGGGACGACAAAAAAATATAGCTAATTTAAAACTTATCTACTCCAAATACACTCGTAAACCTTGATACTCCAATATTTGATCCAATGTCAAGCAAGCGATGTGATGGCTCTTGTTTGTATATGAGCACGTTATGTAAAACATTTATATTGTAAATTAATTACATCATAAAAAATATTAAAAATACAATATAGAAACTAGTAAGGAAAATGCTAACATTCTTCACAAATATGCTTGGTAACCTCTTGCTTGTTAAACTCTTAATCCAAATATGTTGCTTCATTTTGATTATAAATAAGTAAGTCGATGGATGCACAATACCTTGCAACAAACTGTAACTTTTGCGACATGCATTATGCCCATTTCATACATCACATAGATCTATAATAATACATAGGGTATGTGATTTCTCTCGGTCACATAAAATTTATAATTTGTCATGAATGCATCACAAAGATCAATTATCCTCTGATTATTAGTGGTTCTTTTTTTAGCTCAACACCACATTTCCTCATCGTCTCCATGGATTGGCATTCACCTAAGGTAAAAGTTGACGAATTGTCAATGTATTTTCGTGATTCATCATGATTTGGGAGATGTAGAGAGAATCTCTTGCTCTGGTTTGGTACCTTCTAATATTGAGCATTTCAATGTGGCGAGGCCTCCTACATGCTTGGGAGACTGAGGCAAAGTTGCATGTGATGGAGGGAGTGTCACATCCACAATCAAACGTGCTTCACTTCTGCGTTTTAACTGCGGTGTGTGGCACTGTCCGAGAGCTTTCTTGATGACTTGGTCACTCACGAACGACTTGACAGACTACGCTTAACCGTGCAGAAGCTTACTTATCATTTTATCCTGTTACTTGTTTACTTAGTCAAATTTTAGTGCATGCATCAAGTAAATAAACACACAAGACAAATATAATGGTGGGGTTGCCAAACCGACCAACATCGTTAAATTTGTATTAAGAAACAACTTTTATAAAAATTGTGTTGGCAGAAATCAGCAGAGCTCTAAGTGTGCACCCAACTAGCAAACAAACGTTCGTTTACAAAATACAACACGATGAGTTGACCCCAACTGGGTGTCCAACTCTTTGATTTTCAACTTCACTAACCCCTCTAGTTGTTATCAACCATCACTATTGAACTCATATGGAGTGCTTGCTTACTAGAGTTGCACTTCTCCGCAACCCTGCTACATTTTCTAAGTTAAGCCTATCTTAGCAAGTGTGTCTGCCATTAAGCTCGGATTCCTCCCTAGCTCGCATGTCTTCGGCTTTTGTTCGCTTGATCACTTGCCAAAGCTTGGACCTACCTTCCTTCCATTGTTTGTCTTGTGTCTTTATAGGGTGCATATATTGAGTGAGTGTTTCTCCTAAGTGGGCATGCCCCTTTGCTTGGCACACATGCCAACCGTTGGGCGGACGCGCTAACTCCACTGGTGGTCCACATCACGTCCAAGCGCACACACACTCCTCTTTCGTCGCTCATTTCGTTGGTCATGTGTCGGGTGCTTGCGGACGCTCTCCTGTCAAACTCCCCCAAACATGTGCTAAAGTTGTCGTCGCGTCAATGTGTTGGGGGATTTCCATGTGGGCACTTAGTCCAACTCACAAACCTATCGTCTAGGTGCTCCTACCAAGTGAGTGTCCTAATGACCGATGTGGTGCGCCAAGTGCGTATCTAGTGGAGTGCACAAGTCACTTGACCCTTGTTCATCCAAGCATCTTCCCAAGGTGTGCCCAAGTCTCTCATGAGCACTCGAGCCCCGTCACTGCTTGCCAATTTTTTCAAAATGCCATGTTCATGGGCTTGGCAAGCGCCACTTGCTTGAGCATGGTCTTCGTTTGTGGGAGTGCAACCATACTTGGTCTGTGCACCCCACTGTCGTTCCATCACTTGCATAAGGTGTCTCCTTGCCAAGTATAGACAACTGAATGAATGCCTTTCCCATTTGGTTTCCCAAGCCAACTCTTGGGTGGGGGTGAGGAACATGGTTGTAACAACCTCCCCCACTTAAGCTTATTGTTTTCCTCGGCAATGTATCCAAGTCTGTACTTATAAATTGTGTAGCAACCGCTGTATATCACCATCACTACTCCAATGCCTTGGACTGTCCATTGTTGTTGTCGCAACAACGCGAGCTTCCTAAGAAACTCCTCCATAGCAAAGTATTCCAACGACTTACTCCGCAACTAGTACTCCATTTATTTCATCCCGCTTACATTCACTGTACATCCCATGAGTGGACCGATTGGGTAGCTAGTCCAACCGTAATGTCTCCTCATGAGACGAACTTCGTCGTTCTGAAACCATCTTTCCTTATCTCTTTTCAGCGTCCTCAAGCCAACTCCGTCTTTATGCAAGACTCCCAGCCTTGTATTTCGTTTGGAGATTTTCTTTCTTTAAGGTTCCCTTGCCAAGGCGCCTAGGGCCTCACTATCATCACCATTGGCAGCAAGCCCCTACATTACTTCCTTAAGTTATGCAAATTGGTAGGTGGTTCCATTGACCACCGTTGTTAAAAACTCCTTCACACATGTACGTTAGTGTGAATTCTATTTCTGCATTGCTACACCCAATCTTCTCCAACTAATTGCGAGCTAGTTCGGATTCTGCGATCTCGAACACAAGAGTGCACATGTCCATCTTCTCTCTATCGCTGTCGTGTGCCTCAGTCAACGCCGCTTCTTTAATTTTTGTTTGTCATAGTCTTCTCCTAGCCCTCTTCTTAGCATCCTTACTTGTCCCCTTGAACATAACACTTTCCTTGCCTCCGCAATCATCGTGATGCAACAAGCCTTCTAAGACTACCAATGTTTCTTGTCTATAGTGCGTTTGAAGTGTTCCCAAGTCTGTGCTAGTTTCCTTGGCATTTTCTTCATCTGCTACCCTAGACTTCTGCTCACTTTCCAAGTGCACTATGATTTCCTCCACTTCGTCTGGAGTGCAACCAACTTGCTTCAACCTTTTTGGTGACAACTGCAATTCTGGTAATTCCTATGGCATTAATGAAAAATGCCACGATATCTACTGCATCACAAGGTGAGTTATCTTCACAAGTGTTTCCTCCCGAAATCTATCATTCATCAACCTCATCAAGGCTCCGCTTAATTGAAATGCCATTCTCTTGGTCACTTGATGACGTCTCTAACATGCTTCCCTTGGTGGCTTCTGCGGTTGTTGTTGGTGCAAGAACCAACCTATCCCTGTGTTGCTGTGAAGCGTCCTCTATCTTGCACAATGACTCTACCTCCTACCAGATCGAGTTCGCTAATTCATCCAACGAGGCTAGCCTCCTTGCTGAAGGATGACTAACTTCTGTAGTTGCGCTTGGATTCTCCTTGACTGAAATCTTGTTCAACCCCATGTCGCATTGAAGTGAGTCTTGAGACATTCTTGGTTCTTCGATCACCCGAACCGAAGAAACCCTTGGCCTATATCCCAACTTCCCTTGTTGCTTCATGGGAATGCTCCATGCTCTAGTATCGCTCAAGAAAACAAACCAACTTGGGTGCGGAACCGGCATGACCTTAACCAACCATAGAAAGTCATGTCCAAGGATCAACGGATAATCATCAAACGGAATGATTTTCAACTCCAAGTTTCTATGCCGCCTTCCAATTCGAATTGATGTTGTGCTTATCCTCCCGGTCACCAAATTCACTGCCTTGAACTTTACTTGACTAAATTCTTGTGCTCTATGTTAGGATGTCACAATCTGGTTGCTCACTAAGTTGTGAGTAGCCCCTTTGTCGCCCAACACATAAACTTTCAAACCACTCACCGTTGCTTCCATGAATTCTAGGCCTTGATCCTTCTCTTGCAGACCAACGTCTCGACTTTCTGTCATTTCGCTAAGGAAGGTTTCCACTGCCTTCATTGCTTCAGAAATATCATCCAAAGGTTGAGGTGCTTCCAACACCCTCATAGTTGCTAACCGTGTTGTTGGATCTCTTATGACTTCCCTCACTAGACAGTTCTTCGCATAGTGGTCTCTATCGTAGATATAGCATGCCACCACCTTCTTTTTTGGCATCTTTGGTTGCTTTAGGTTTGCCTTCTTCCGAGCGTTCTTCTTTTCCCTCCCTCCAACCTCCGCTTGGTTTGGAGTCACTTACAACCGATGCACCTCCATTTTCTTTGGTGGAGCCAAGTCTTGGAATTCCCTGTCCATCCCATCTTTGATTTTTCTCCAACACTCCTTCGTCGCCTTCAACATGCTTTCTGACAGAGCTCGCTCCTATAGCGAGGTCTCTTCCATGTATGTCGTGGAAATCTCTATTTCGGTTGTCCAATGAATTTTTAGCTTCTCCAGGTGCACTTCAACCGTGCCCCACCCTAAGTTAACCATAGAATTGGACATTTTGTCGTAGAGCGCTCCTTGGCTGAGCATACCTTCTGTCGTTTCATCAAAGTGCTCCTATCCCGGATGCACCTCTTAGGTTCGTTTGAAGCGCACCTCTCCGGGTGTCCTTTTGTGATGTGCTTCCTCCAAAGTGCACTGTGAGCACTCCCCTTGGACACTCTTATGTTGCTGCAGTCGTGCATTGCTAAGCGCATTGGTGCCTTAGCACACTCCAAGCACTCCTCTGTGGATGAGCTTCTTTCACCGAGCACACCTTGCTTGACTCTCTGCTTTCGGCTGACGTGCGCTACCTATGGAGTGTGCCTGTTGCTTCCTAGGTGCTCCTCCTCGGGCACTCCTTACCAAGTGCACTTTCCTCTTGAGCACGTTGCTGCCGAAGCTCGTACTACCAACACACTATGTATGAGTGCACTTTTGGGCGCTCAGGTTGCCGACTTGTGTTGCCTGTGTAGTGCACTGCTACTTAAGCTCATTCTTTGAGCGCTCCTCCTCGAATGTGCTTCTCTACGAACTCTCCTTGGGTGCAGTGTTTAGCCATCTGCTGGAGCATGTTCTGCCAACGCGCTATGAGGGAGCACTCTCTATGAGTGTCTCCTAATGGATTTGTGGAGTGCTTCTCCAACAAAGTGCACTTGTACGCAAACCTTCAACTGACCCATGAATTTGTCTACGGTGGAGGGGTCCCAACCAAAAGACCTCTTGAGATCTTGCACCTAGTTCTCTGTTCACCTCGGCGTCAACGTTCCAAGCGTCCCGTTGTTCGATGCTTTGTCCATCGGTTTCCTGACTGTTGGGTTTGCTGCAATTCCAACAACACTCGTCTGTGGATCTTGCGACTCAATGCTTCTTCTCTGTGGCTACTTGGCAACTTCCAGCGATTATTGAAACAAACCTTAGTGCACCTCGCTAAGTTCCTTAAGTCTAACCAACTCCTCAAATGTGGTACCTCTGATACCACCTATCATAACCACAATCAAATGCACTTCGATTTTTCGTTTTAACTATGGTGTGCGACACTTCCCAAGAAGTGTCTTAATGACTTGGTTGCTCAAGAATGACTTAGCAGACTACACCTAACTGTGTGAAAGCTTACTTATCATTTCATCCTGTTACTTGTTTACTTAGTTAAATTTCAGTGCATGCATTAAGTAAATAAACACATGAGACAAATATAATGGTGGGGTTTCCTAACCATCCAACCCTGTTAACTTTATATTAAGAAACAACTTTTGTAAAGATGGACTTTCCACAAATCGATAGAGCTACGAGTGTGTGCCCAACCAGAAAACACACGTTCATTTACAAAATACAACAAGATGAGTGGACCCCAACCGAGCATCCAACTCTCTGACTGTCATCTTCGCTAACCCTTGCAGCTGCTTTCAACCGTCACTGTTGAACTCATCTGGAGTGCTGGCTTGCCAGACCAACACTTCTCCGTAACCCTGCTGCGTTTTCTGAGTTAAGCATGTCTTAGCGACTACGCCTGTGATTGAGCTTGGATGCCTCCATTGCTCGCATGTATTCAACTATTGTTTGCTTGATTACTTGCCAAATATTGGATATGTCTTCCTTTCATTATTGCCTTGTGTCTTTATAGGGTGAGTCACTTGCGTGAGCGTTTCTCCTAAGTGGGTGCGCACGCCAATTGTTCGGTCAATGCGCTAACTCCACCGGTGGTCCACATCTCGTCCAAGCATGCACGCGCTCCTTCGTTGTTGTGTGTTCTGTTGGTTGGGTGTTGGGTGCTTGCGGGTGCTCTCCCATCGAACTCCCCCAAAAATGTGCTAAGGATATTGTCATATCAATGTATTGGGTGCTCTCCATGTGGGCACTCGATCCAAATCGCCAACCTACCGACTGGGAGCTCCCACCAAGTGCACGCCCTAGCGACCGGTGTGGTGTGCCAAGTGCATGGGTCACTTGGCCCTCGTTCATCTGGGCATCTTCCCAAGGTGCGCCCAATGCTCTCATGAGCGCTCGAGCCCCGTCAGTCATCCATAACCTCTTGCCAACTTTTGTTAAAATGCCACACTCATGGGATTTCCAAGTGCCACCTGCTTGAGCATGGTCTTTGTTTGTGAGAGCGCGCCCATGCTTGGTCTGTGCACCCCACTGTCATTCTGTCACTTGGCCAAGGTGTCTCATTGCCATGTCTAGCCAACCGAACACATGCCTTTCCCATCAGGGCGCCCAAGCCATCTCTTGGGTGAGGGCGAGGAACATCGCTGTAACAGGGAGTGTCAACAGTGTACACATAAAGATGATGATCCTTAGAAGTAGGAAGTCGATGTGATATGTAGAGGAAGACTTCCAAGTTCCCATCATATACCCTCTACTTCACCATCTTTGTTGGGCATGTCTTTATTGAAAAAATCCATGCATCTATCATGTGTCATAGTGGGCATACCTTTTTTAATTGAAACGGGAAACATTTTCATTAAAATAAAAAGGTTGCGCGCAACCATCCAAAACATAAAAGAAACCATGTCTGAAATCTATTTTCACTATGGCTGAGAAAACCATGACTACAACTACCATATTTTTGCAAATTTTTATGTGTTTCTTTCTAGTTTTCACCATACTAGAGGAGGGATAAACCCTGACAAACTGTAAATTTAACAAAATACAAAAAAACATCAACAAAAAACTTATGGTTGCGAGACTACTTATTTTTATTTACTTCCATGTCTGAAAAAGGATTTGAGACTAATACTTATTCCATTGGCTACGCTCTGTTAGCTATTGTCTCCTGGCAATGGCTACATTGAGTCATATTGACCATTTTTTGCACATCTTTAGCAATTCGATCAAACTTTCTCAGAAGTTCCTTGATATACCTATCCATGTCATCTATCCATGATTCCTGACAAGACAGCTTGCTTAACACATACCCAACATTTTTTGAGAGCTTCTTGCTTTGTCTGAGTCCACTGCAAACTGCTTCATATACTTTCCTTAGGTGTATTTTTAAATCAACATTGTTGCCTTTAATAGTGTTAAGGCCCTCTAGCCACCCTTTTCCTTCATGCTTGTCTGTCTCCATAACTGTTAACTCCTCCAACGAGCACCTGGGAAAACAATATATCAATCCCGAGAATTTTGAAACATAAGCCACATCGCTTTCCTCCCTCTCAATCCTGACTTGTTGAAGAATACTTTGTCCTTCCCATTAATAATATCCCTGCTTTGCTTCCATTTCGCATGTGGGAGCAACAAGAACAAAAAGTTGGAGTAAATTCTTCCCTTGGTTGTCGTGAATGCTTTGATCGGAGTTCACATGGGCTTGTACATGCATCCCTTCATGTATACACCCACCACTACAGAGAGGTCGGTTATGAAGAAGCATGTCCTTTTGACCCTTGTTTTGGACGTTTGGGCAAGGATCCCAATTTAAATCATGGGACATGGTGTGTTTTAAACCCAGCATTGTTGTAATACACCAATCCTAACTCTAAGCTATCTCCCTTATTAGCTAGATAGTAAGCTTTTCCATTGTTTTCTCGAAGAACATGAAAGAAGTTGGTTTCTTTGCCGGTATGAGGTGTGATATTCTTCTAGCAATTCTTTTGCATTTGGTATTGCCTTTTTCATATATCTTTTGCCTCTTTTGGATGACTTGTCTTGAATCTCCTAGTATGCCTATTGTGTCTATATGTAGTTTGGCAATGAGTTCAAGCCCAAGCAGAAGATCCATCAACTCAAATTCATTACGAGTTTTTGTTACCAACCCCCATGCAAAAGAATCTACTATATTCCTGCCGGAATCAAAGATTATTCCTCCCCCACCTACCTCCCCTACACTTGTTATTGTGTATTATTCAATCTACAACTTGTGCATTATCGTGCAACCAATTATAAATGCCTGTGAATGATTTGTTATGTATTTTGGGGTTTCCTTTTGTTTTGTGTTAGAATAAAACAAATTTCCCTGTGCCAAATGGTCAGGAAAACCAATTATTCTGCCATCTTACATCTGGTAAACATTGGCCTATCATTTGATGCGTGAAAAACCATGCATCACCCTCATTCCCTTTTGCGTGTCCGTAAACGTTTTTTTTTTTTTTTGGTCCATCATTTCGTGTGCATCGAATGAAGAGGAAATGGCCTTCCTCCTCCCATAATAGATCCCTCATGCATGCGAATGGCATATGGCTCCCCCCCTCCCCCCTATTTTGCTTTAAAACATGTTTTGTAGTTTTCCACCGTCGTGCCTCTTTGTTTGTTAACTTAGGTCACTTTGTGAACACGCCTTTATAAAAAATTTCATAGATTCAACCTCTCTTATTTGACAGTTGTAGCAATAATTGCATTCGATGGAATACAAGGAGTTAGGTATTAACCATGCTTTATAAACTCGGAAGCATTTATGAAGGTTACACAAGTTTGACTCATGGAGTTAGTTTAATTAAGAACAAAAGTGTAAATGTTTCCTTCGAGGTGTATAACATAAGATCTTGTTTTTTCATTTTAATGGAACTTTGCTGAATAAGTTTAAAGGGGGGGATTTTTACATTATTTTCATTGGTGGTGAGGTCATATGAGAAGGTCACTAGGAATTGTTCAAAAGTTATGCTTCCTCCACATCATGTCCTCTTTTGTATATAATGGCTAAACATCATCATGTCAAAGATATTAACATCTAGTTTTGGCTTATATGGGAAACTTTGAATTTTGCTCCAAGAACATTTTACGCTTCAAGAATTTTTTTGAATTCTTCTCGGCCTGATTCAGCTGCTGGTGGACTCTGGACTCCTTCTAGATCTATGTGATCGGGTGTAGATCTTGTTTGGATCGATTTGAGGGAAGTTTCTGGTGATTCTCGCAGGAGGAGTTGCCTCTGTCTTTCTTAGGCAGGGCAGAACAAATTCTCTGTGTCGATTACCCTTTGTCTCTGTCAGAAGGATCGGTTCGTGGCACTTGTTTTTTACAAGATAGATGGGATCGACTCTCTTGCATGAGAAGTATTATGTTTGAAGAATAAGGGTTGCTTTGAATTTAGGATTTTCGACTCCCCTTTGGTGTTCTTTTCCAGGAGGATGTATCCTTGCTTCTTTGTTGCAGAGAAGATTGGGATCGGCTCTGTCTTGTCACCTGAGTTCGACTATCTAGGATTCTATTGCAGGATTGATTTTTTCCATTGGAGTTTAACTTTGAATCATGGAGGTTGGAGGGGGATCCTCCCCTTCCACTGATCTCAATGCTTTCAGGAGGCTGGTTGCCTCAGGTAGAAAACAGAAACTCAATCAAGCCCAGCAATCCTTCGTCAAGAAGCTGGATAATATTCCTACGGTGGATCTTCCTGCGGATCAACCTTGTCGAATTGCCCTCAATATTGCTGAATGGGGCCTCATTGGATAGTTGACTGGACTTTGGCCATCCCCCAAGGAAATTGAAGGGTTGATCTAAAGGAATTGGAAACCTCTCAGCACATAAGGCATCAACAACAAATTGATTGGTAACTGATACTATGTTTTTCTATTTGAAAACTCAGCTGATAGAGATTTAATATTTAGAAACAGACCATATTTCATGGGCCCGCAAGGGCTCTACCTGAACAAATGGAACACAGACTTTGATCCGAACCAAGATGTCCCTTCTGTTGTTCCTGTTTGGGTTAGGTTGCGCATCTTCCTCTCCATTACTGGAACTCGGGATCTCTAGAAGCTATAGAAAACTCTCTGGGGAAGTATATTTATAGGGCTGACAGAAGAGATCAATACACATGCACTAGAATATGTGTTGAAGTGGAATTGGAGGTAGGGATTCATGAAACTATTAACTTAATTATAGCAGACTGGTCACATGTGCAAGAGCTCGATTATAAGCAATTTCCCTTTAAGTGCATATTTTGTCATGGTTATGGACATTTTGCCAGATCTTGCAAGAAAAAAGTTGAGGAAGAAGATATCAAAGAAAAGGGAGATCAATGGATCCAAGTTCAAAAAACTAGTTCAGCAAAGCATGGAAGCAAAGTTAAGGGACAGAAAGGAGAAATGGGGACATGAAGTAATCCCACTGGACAGAAATCGAAAGAAAATGGAGCAGTTATGAAAGAAATATCATCTCAAAACAATTTTGAATTACTGAGTATCCCAGAAGACCAAGTACCCTTAGTGCTTGAAGAGGGAGAAATCAATCAATCCCAAAACCAGACAAGTGAAGAAGTAATAGGATCAGTTGAGACAGAACTTAGCATCCCCAAGGAAGGACATTCTCCCACATATGCAGATATGAAAAAAAGAGATACCTATGAACAATTCTAGCTCATCTGATGAAGATCCCCTTGAGAGGTCTTCCAAAAAATGGCGTAAATATCATAAGATGGTTCAGGAGGAAGAAGTCAAACATCTTAAGATGTAGGGAACCCCAAGCCACTATAGAGATGTCAATCAATAGGAATACTTGGGCCAGACCTTCAAAAGGAGGCCCTCCTTCAGTCAAATAATGAACCTCGTCTCTTGGAACTACAGAGGGCTTGGAAATTCTTCGAAAGTGGAAGCAGTTAATGATCTCTTCATAATGGATTCTCCAGATATTCTCCTGCTCCAAGAGACGGAGATTGATGAGGACAACCTTCTGTCCATAAGCAATATGAAATGGAAATTGAATGTAGGAAAAGAAGTCAGTGCTAGAGGTACCGCTGGAGGAATTGTAACATTGAGGAATGAAAATTATTTCTCTTTGGAACATTCTTACTCAACGCAGCACTGGATTTTCTCAGAAATTAGGGATACTCAAAGTAAGTTTTTAATTTCTCTTTTTGATGTCTACGTTCCAGTTAATCTCCAAGAAAAATGAGAATGTTGGAAATCCTTGGCAGCCTTTCTCGATGACAATTCCTTCTCCAATTTAATTGTGGCTAGCGATTTAAATTTAACATTGGATGTCAAAGAGAAGAAAGGTGGTCTTTGCGGGAGAGATCCCATGCTTAACATTGTGGAAAATTTCATTCTCTCTTGGGAGTTAAGTGATTTCAAGCCAAAAAGAGGAATATATACGTGGTCTAATAACAGAACTGGTGCAACAAATATTTCTCCTCTAGCATATTGCCTAAGATTGCTTCATACCATAAGCCAATAATGCTGCAAATTGAAGAGGAAGAGAACCTAGGCCCAATTCCCTTTCGATTCGATCCATTATGGATTGAACAAGATGGATTTAGGAACATTGTAGCTATGGCATGGGGACTCCTAGTAGTGGGATCGCCGAATTTCGTTTGGGAACGGAAGTTGAAAAACACCAAAGTTGCTTTAAAGGCTTGGGACAAATCTCATAAAAACCCAATCAGCGAAAGGATAGTAGCTCTAGTAGCCTTGGAAAAGATCCAATTAGAAATGGAAGAGTCTAAAATTACACTTGCATTGCTGGAAAGAGAGCAAAATGCTCAGTTTAATTCTTTTCGAGCTTTTCGGAGAGAAGCAGAATTTTGGAGGCTAAAGTCTCGTAGCACATGGTTGATAGATAGAGATCGGAATACCTCTTTCTTTCACAAACAGTGCCAAACCAGGATTTCTCAAAACCATATATCAGAAATTTCATCTTTGTGTGGTGAATCTATTAAAGGAATTTCACAAATTAAACAAGAGGCTGAAAGTCATTTTCAGAAGCTTTTCAGGGAAGATGGCTCCTATGATTCAGATTTAACCTCTGAATTTTTGTCTAATATTCCTAACATGGTGAATGAGGAAAAAATATAGAGCTAATGAAGTCTTTTTTGGAGCAATAAATTATTGATGTTGTTTGGTCAATGGAGCCGGACAAAGCCCCAGGCCCTGATGGTTTTTCCTTCCATTTTTATCGAGTTTGTTGAACAGTTATTAGGAAAGATTTACTCCAGATGATTAAAGCATTCCAGTTAAAAGCCAAAGTGGGTGGTTGCACAAACTCCACTTTTCTTGCTTTAATTCCTAAAGAAGCTAATCCTTCTTCCTTTGATTGATTTAGACCTATTTCATTATGTAATGCTTCATATAAAATCTGCTCTAAACTATTAGCTAACAGAATTAAACCTGTATTAGAGAAATTGATTTCTCCTTTCCAAGGTGGATTTGTAAAAGGGAGGCACATTCTAGATAATGTAATTCAAGTACAGGAAGCTTTGCATTCCAGCTTTCACCAGAAGGAGAAGGGTATGCTATTCAAACTCGACATGGAAAATGCTTTTGATAGGGTAAATATTTCCTTTCTTTACTATGTTCTCCATTCTTTTGGTTTTAGCCAGGTCTTTATAAACTCGATAAAATCTTGCATTGATAAACCTTGGATAGCACCTCTCGTAAATGGCAGACCAACAATTTTTTTTCAAGCTTCTAGGGGTCTTCAACAAGGATACGCTCTCTCGCCTTTTTTATATATTCTTATGGCTGATTCTTTAAGTAGAAAGTTAACAGCAGGGAAAATTGCTGGGATCATTCCGGGCAAAACTTCAGTGGTTGGCGTTGAAGCTATTAACCATGCACTCTTCATGGATGACACGTTGCTATTAGAAGGGGCGTCATTAAATATGGCCAATTTGTTTTTCTTCGGAATTATGAATCATTTTTGCATTGTCTCAAGGGCACTTATTAACAAAAGTAAGAGTGCCGTGTTCGGATGGAATGTAGATCATTCAAAAATTGAAAAAATTTCTCAGATCCTACGTTTTGAAGGTTACGCTTCTTGGGATAAGGTTAAATATTTGGGTCTTCCCATAACCATGGGACAAAACAATCCTTCTCTTTGGTTGGAAGTCATCAACAAAAGAAAAGAAAAGATAGTCTTGTGGGGTGGACACTGGATCACGACAACAGGGAAGCTAATATTAATCAAGTCAGTCCTCTCAGCTCTACCTATTTACCAATCATCTCTCCTTCTGGCTCCAAAATTGATCTCGAATCAAATATCCAAATTGATCAAAGACTTTCTTTGGCGAGGTAGAAAAAGAAACCAAAACTGTATTCATTTGGTTAACTGGGAAATAGTAATCCAACCTGTTATTGAAGGAGGATTGCAAATCAAAAGCCCAGGGTTTTCTAATCTAGCAATGGGAAAAAAATTACTTTGGCAACTATTCTCTAATCAAAAGCATCTGGTGAGTCAAATCTTCAGAAAAAATATATGCGTGGAAGAAATCTAAGAAACCTTCAACTAGAAAACACTCCCAAAGGTTCTATCACATGGAATTTATGCAGATATTGTCTTGAATTTTTTAATCAGCATCTAAACGAATTCCAAGTAATGGTAAAAAAATTTCTTTGTGGAATGACAAAATTATGGGAAATGAATCTCTAAATTATGTTATTTCTATCAGTGAAATCAAGCAATTGCTGATCAATAAAGGAATTTATAAACTCTTTGACATAATTTCCTGGGATAATTCTGGCAATTGGGAATCGTGGTCTCTTCTTGAGTTGATAGATCGTGATCTTGTTGTGCACGCACAGCAGAAAACTTTGCTAGAATTATTATCTGGGATGGCTCTCGTACATGCATCTTGTAAAGATTCATGGGGTTGGGGATCAGCTGGAATTTACACTGCTACTAGTGGATACACGTTGATTCAGTCAAAACAAATTTCGACTCCCTTTTCTGGTTTATTAAATGCTGACTTTTGGAAGCTTGTATGGAACTTTCCTAGTATACCAAAAATCAATTTCTTCATTTGGACTCTGATGCACCAGAAATTGTTAACTGGGGAAAATTTGGTAAAAATAGGATTCCTTGGACCATATAGATGATGCTTATGTCTTTGAGATGTTGAGACTTCTGGACATATTTTTGTTGAATGCCTTTTCGCTCATAAAGTTTGGGCTAATTTCATGCGTGGGTTGAAATTTTCTTGTTTTCCCATAAATTTTGAACCTGTGACTCTCTTCAAAAACTGGCAGTCAAGGTACCCTGGTGCTCTCTCTACCAATCATGAATGGAGAAAGGTATGGAAAGCTTTTCCAAAATTTATTTGGTGGACAATATGGCTGGCTAGAAACGATATGATCTTCAACAACAAAGTTTCAAAACCTGAAATAGTAGCTTCAAAAGCTAAGGCTTCTCTTTTGGAAACAGTTGGAAATTTTCAAATTGATGAAATTAAACTAGAAGCTGAGTATAAATGGCTTAGTTTGTTGAAAGTGGAAAAAATTCAGGCAGGTCCGAGAAGGCCGGTTATCAAGCCATTTTGGAAGATTAGAACTTCAGAAAAGGAATTTACAGAATGGTGGCAAATGAAGAATAAAGTATATTTTTTCTTTGATGGAGCGTCAAAAGGAAACTCGGGAAAAGCTAGGGTAGGGGGATTAATTTTATATCCAGGAGGAAACTTAAAAACAAGCTTCAGCTGGGGAGCATGACAAACTACAAATAATCAGGCAGAATTATATGCTCTCCTAAAAGCTTGTCAACTCGCAAAGGCAGCAAGACACAGTAACATTCAAAATTTTGGAGACTTTGAAATCATCTTAAAAGTTTTAAATTCTGACTCAATGTTCAATAAACTCAGTCTAAATGGGACCATGTAAAGGCTGCACTTCATTTTGATAGAATTAATTTCAGTCACCTCATATCATATTCTTCGTGATCTGAATAAGATGGCAGATTGTAAAGCAAATCAAGGAAGTCTTCTTCCCCTAGGAATGATAAGTCTGAACGAAGGTCGTTGTGTACCGCATCCCATTCCTTAATTTTGAATGGAGGTGAGAAATTGATTTTTCAGAACATATGTAATTGGGTGAAATCCCAAACTATTCTTTAGCAGTAAAAAAAAAATCAATCGTTTTGGTTAAAAAAACAAGAGATTAACATCTAAATAATCTAGATAGAGAACATAGTGGCATATAATTATGAAAAGATGTCAAAATCCCCAAAAGACTAATTGGTAAACCTTATACAAAAATGACACAAATAACTATAAAATAAAATGAACAAAAAACTAAGAAAACAAAAAACCAAAATGACGTAAATAAATCTCAAAGCAAAGCAAGAAGCAGATGTGTTTTTTATTTTTCCACTTTTTCATTTTTTATATTTTTATGAATTATTAATTTCTTTTGTTTTTGTTATAGAAGTTAGTTAGTGTTCAAAGAAATCTTAGCAATAGTAGGGTTTCATTCCCGAGTCATTTATAGAATGGGAAAACAATCTCTCCTAGTGATCCTTCAATCAATAAGCACTATTCCCAAGATTTTGGGCAACAGTAAAAGGGCCAATCCATAATTTTTGAAAATCATATGCTTACCCTTGTCCTCATGAACAAAATCCCATAAGAGTACTATATGACTGAAACGAAAAGTTATTGCCTTAGCTTTCTTATCATGGTTTTTCTTAGGAATTGCTTACCACTTTTTCATATTTTTATCACAAAATCCCTTTGTTTCTCAAGAGTTTAGATGATGTTACATATTTTTCGATGGGGCTATTATAAAACTCCTTGGTTTGGAAGGTTAAGTAGTAAGTTACAATCTCAACCTTAGTTGGTATAACTGGTTTTTGTCCATATACAAACATGAAAGGAGTTTCTCCATGAATGGTATTGGCAGTGGTATGGTCAACCCATAAAGCATGAATCTAATGAACATGCCACTCCCTAGGATTTTACCCAATCATTCGCTTGATGATTTTGATAAGGTTCTTATTTGTCAACTCAGCTAAGCCATTCCCTTGTGGATAATAAGGTGAATAGGTGGAGCAAATGATATTACACTTTTGACACAAACCAAGGACATTTTACGACACAAAATCACCCCCATTGTCACTGACAGTCTCAAGTAGAAACCCAAAATGAGAAAATATACTCTTGAAGGAACATTACCACTTGCTCAACTTTGTCATTTTTCAAAGGAAACACCTCAATCCACCAGGTGAATTAATCAGTCCTAATAAGGATAAAGATATGTTCAATAGACAAAGATAAGGAGATAGGTCCATTGAAATCTAAACCCCAATTTGAGAAGGGAATAAGGCCACTGAACAAATGAAGGGGGAAGGTAGTGAGTTTCTAAGGACATGTGACACGCTGACAACGATCACAATTTCGTATAAAATAAGAAGCGTCACAAATGATAAAAATCCAATTCAACCCATTATGCATGATTTTGTGGGAAATTGCCTTAGCGATGAAATAATCACTTGAATGAGACTGGAGATGAGATCCATCATGAAACTCATAATGGATGGTCTGGGATTCGTAGGATACCAAGTCATCAAGGGAGTGTGTTGACGAAAAAGAAAATTGTTTAGCATGATGTACTTTCTACTTTTAAGCCTTAGCTTCCTTCTCTCGTTGTGTTCCATTTGGGGAGAGAAGGTTTGTGTATCAATATAGAAGATAATATCCTCATACCATGAAAGAGCAGTCATGTTATAATACATGTCAACATACTCAATGGGAAATACTAAGAACATGGACTCATAATTCTCCTAAATGTCTATATAATCAAGCTTAGGGTGCTCAGCTATAAGGAGGGTCAAGTGATGACCCTTAAAATTTTTGGAAATGGATAAATCAAGGTCAAAATATTGTATTATGGCCAACCATTTTGATAGCTTTCCCTACAGGTGATTTTTGGGACAATAGATACTTCACGACAGGGATAGGGAATTTTAAAACTATATGGATTCCGAGAATATAGTGGTGAAACTTCTTCAAGGTAGCGACTGAGGCTAATGCATGATTTTCTATAAAAGGAAATTTGACCTCGATCTCATATAAGCTTTGACTCATAAATGAAATAGGCTTCTTGTTATGATAAGAGTCAAGATAGGATTAACCTATTTGGTTGCATTAGTTTATATCTGCAAGTCATGATCGTGATTAGTCTTGGATAGAACAAGAGCAAAGACAATGGCGTTCTTGATGGCCTGAAAGGTGGATTGCACTTTGTAATTCAAATTTAATGTCATGTGTATATGCAATTACATATGGACAATATTGATAATTTGGGAGAAATTGAGCACAAACCATCACACAAAATCTATTTTTCCCATAAATGCTTGGATGGATTTATTGAATGTAGGAGGGAGGTTTTGGATATAACATATTCTTTTAGTATCAATCCTCACACCTTGCTCAAAAACAAGATTCTCTAACAACTTCCCCTCGGTAGCACCAAAAATAGACTTGTTGAGGTTCAAGGAAATGTCAAATTTCCTGCATCTGAGGAAAACCCGACAAATATGGTTGAAATGGTTGACTCTCTTCTTGGAATGAACAATTAGGTCATCTAAAAAGCTATGCATAATGACCCCTATAAAGTCATTGGAAAATATTTGCATTACCCTTTGGAAAGTGGCACCGATGTTCATCAAGTCGAAAGGAATATGATGGTAAGTAAATGTACCCCATCTAGTGGTAAATGTGATCTTGTAATAATCCTTGGGGTTAATATTGATTTGGTTGCACCCAAAAAATCCATCTAATAAATACGTCATCTTTGAACCAACAACTTACTGCAGGATAGCATCCATAAAAGGTAAGGGAAAATTGTCTTTGATACTAACCTTATTTAGGTCCCCAAGTCTTCAGAAAGGAGAATGTCACCATTCTTTTTCCGAAATTAAACAAGATTGGTGACCCATTTGGAATAGCGTACATGAAAGATAATGTTGCCTCCAACATCTTGTCGAGCTATTTTTGTATGATGACATCAAGCTTTGGATTTACTTGTTGTTTCTTTTATCATACATGTGTGGCTCATTCTTCTAAGGGAATGGATTGTTGAATAATACTTGGATCAAATCCTCAAAGGTTATTGTATGGTCATGAAAACATTTCTTTGAATTCATGGAAAAGAGCAAATTTTTTCTCTTTGTCCTCTTGGGTACATTGGGATCCCATGAATAAAAAATTTGGTTCCTCCTCATATCCATTGTTGACGAGAATCATAAGGTCGATATTGAACTTGGGAGATTTAGGATTTGTACTTGGATTCTTAGGAATGACATATAATGAAAACACACCCTCAAGTAACTCTAAACCTTTGGGGTAAATGTTATTATTGAGGTTAATAATCCCATGAGGTGGAGGCATTTTGTCTTCTAGATCGATCATGATACAACAAATGTCGTCATCATCCTAAATAAATTCCATGATTCATCATTATCATGGACAAAGGGGCGGTATAGGGAAATCATGCTGCAACTAGGCTTGTCATTTGAATGTGGAAAGGGCTAGAAGCAAACACATCTAGTTTAGCAGTCTTTATATTAATATCAAGATGAATATAAGTAAGATTTAATGACAAGAATTCCTCTAGGAGGTGATTGATGAATTGAATGTACCTTCAAAAAGCTTTTTTGTTGGTCGATAAAATTCTTGATCATATTAAGGACCAACCCAGAGTGTTAAAAAACTTGTAAATGTCGAGACCCTAATTCTAAGGCTTTATGGAGACATAAGGAAACAACTTCAAATTCCATGACATTATTCGTGCATTGAAAGTTCAATCAAAATGAAAATCGACAAGGATTACCATAAGGTGAAAATAAAATGACATCAACACCATTTCCTTCACTAGAGGAGGTTCCATCAAACTGCATATGCTAGACTTGATTGTCTTCAATTTTTGGAGTGGGAAAATGCTTCTCGTTCTTCCTCTGTAAATATTGCGTAATTGTTGATACCAATTTGAAAGTAATTGATATCCGTTTGGGAAGGTTTTCAATGTAAGGCACGGTTTGGGGTTATCTTATGATGATTAAGTTCTTCCTATTGCAATGCACAATCAGCTAGGTTCTGTTCAGGCTAAGCTAACCCCCAATCAACTATTTCAATTCACATACTAGGATCATGGAAAAATTTCCAACTTTCATATTGAAAACTAGAAAATTGCATGTGGTTTTGACCTTGGGATGAGAGCACATGGTTAAGGTAAGGTCTTTGATTTAACTGATAGTGGGTTGGGATTTCTTATTTAATGTGAGCATGATCATGGCATCATTTTTGCAAGTTAGGCCAAGCTGCTTATAAAAAATGAATGAGAATTCCTGCCCATGATTTTCATCGAGATGTAAAAGGGTGGGTATTTGGATCCAGATCTTACCATGCCCATCGCATTAACTTCATTTCCAAATGAATTGTCAAGGTCAACCATATCGATATTGTATTGCATGGTCATTCTAGGGGAAGTCATGAATGTGAAAAGGGTAACAAGAGATCTATTCAAGTTCTGTTGTTTCTTGGATTCTCTAAGGACTTCTAAGAATCCGATGTTAACCTCCAAGGTTGATAAATAGGTGGCCACTTTGTAAGGTGCATAATGGCTTGGAAATATTGTTGCAGAGTGCGACAAGAGGTTATAATGATTGGATGGAATGATAGGTTGAGTTCTTGTCTTAGGGATAGAAGGAATAACGATCTTTTTAATAGATTTTGCTTACTCATAAAATATTTAAGGTCAGATAAAGATTTGGGTGTAAATTGAGATTGAGACCTCGTCATAATAGCATAAAATTCAACAATAGGTTCCTCTTCAATAAAGGCTATTGTAGGCATAGATTTTTTTCCCTTTGGCTCATTCTTTGGCTAACAGGAAAGGTTCACAAGTTAAAGGATTACATGCCTCAGTGCAAAAATTGCACCAGTGGCACATGGAATTTTTTTTAGATTGCATTGTCTCAGGTTGGGTGAGAAGGTGAGGAGGCTGAGCAAATCTTGGTTAAGACTCATTCATAAGCCTAAGCTCAAATGAAATAATTCAGTTATGCATATCTTGTATCATTTGGAGCATGGCAGGCATATCGACTTTAAACAAAATTAGTTTATAGGTAACATTGTCCTTTAGTTTTGCTCTTCGAATTCAATACAAGCTTGTAGTGAGAAACCGATACTACTTACATTCTTCTCTTCTAATTGGTGTTGGTATGGAGGAGGAATACTGTTATAATATTAGACCAAGGAAACTTGCTAGGAAGGTCAAATTACTTCAAGAATATTATTATAAAGCCTCATTAACCTGAGATTAAAGGCTTTAATAGTTTTTCTTTCCTTGGAAGATAGGAAATTGAAACTCCTTAGGTACTCAATTGGTTTCTCAATGCTTTTGAATGTGGTTTTGAACAAGTACATGAGCTCGAACTAGGCATTAAAGATATTATCAGGTTAATCAAAAAAATTAGCAGCAAGCCTCCCTTCTAATGAATTGACAAATAGGTACATACATGTATCATTGTCATGTGTGTTGATATTTGCACATGCATTGGAAAAAGTGGATATATGTTCATTGATGAACGTCATGCCATTTCTAGATAAATTTATAATATGGTATTTAAAATTGGGAAAAGGAATAATGACCATAGCTAAATTAAATGGTGAAGCTATGCGCCATGGCATGGTGTCAACATTTACCTCATTTTGAAAAATGCATAACTTCTTGATGACCTTTTGATGATTACTAGGGTTAGTGAAAGGATTGTGTTGACTAAACATACTCCCTAATAGTGTAATATCCCATATATGAATCAGATTTGAATATTAAATCCTACTGCTGATAATTATCAAGATTGAATAAGACTTTACAATTGATTGAAAATTTCCTTCAATAAGGCACAACACAAACAATAAAGACATAAACTGAGAATGGTAGAGGGTTAGTGGATGAAACCAAAGGAAATTTTTGGAGACTAATAGTTCATATCCCTAAGCGCTTGGATGTTGCTCCCGTTTAGGTTTCGAGCATCAGTTATGCCTAAGTCTACTCCTAGGCTTATGGGTGTCCCAACCGGTGCAAACTAAGATTGAACAATAAATTACATGAAAACAAGGATTATGGAAGGAATAGGTGAGTTATCAGTCACTTATTATGCCACAAATATCCATTAAAATAGATTTGGAATAGTTCTAGACAGTTTGAAGGTGTTTGGAAAAAAACTAGGAATTTGGCTTGGGAAAGCCTACGTAGAGGAGGACACTCAAACGTCGTAAGAACTAAATAAATTATTAATATATGATTTGGTTTGGGTTTTGGGGTGAATTTAAAAACTACAATAACTTAGAGAATTCAAATTAAGCTTACATATCATACATAACATCAAAATATGTAAAACTAGTCAAAATTAACTAGTTAAAAAGCAAGGGTAAGGAAATAACAATGAATTTCGATGATGTATTTAATCAAACCAGAAAATAATGATTATTATAGGTTTATATGACATATATTAAGCAACATATAACTCATATATTCTTATCATGGCTATTATATCACTAACATTGCATAGAACTTACAAAAAGACCCATCAAATGGGCATTGGAAGACTTCTCTCATAAAAATTTAGCATTATGGCCTTCTTGAACATAATTTTTACTATATATTAGGCATAATAAAGGTAATAAGAATATGAGAAGCTAAGAAGGATATTAGATGAGCTTATCTCCCTCAATGGTGACCAAAATTGAAGAATAGTGGCTTGAGGCTAACACCCAGCACCGATCTAACAATCCTTAGAGCATAAGTGAAGTCTCCTTCATTGGAGATCAAATTCCATGGCTGGCTGGCTGATATCAGAGCTCAAAATTTGTCTTCAACGGCTGATCCTTAGCTATTTATGGTCTACACTGAAGAATGGAAGAGAAGAGAAGAGAATGGAAGCTTAGAGCGCATCACCCAAGGTGGCTGAAGCACATCACTCAGGATATAAGCTTAGCTTCACTCAAAAAAAGATATTAATGATCCAAAACTGTGAAATGGAGTTGGAAGCATTCTTTTATAGACTTGAGTGAATTTTTAAGCAATTCATACACCTGTTGAGCAAGTTACCCACTTGCAAACCCTAACTCTAATCCATAAATGCACCCTCCTTGAGAAAAATAGCAAGTCCGGCCTTTAGATGATGTTTCCCTGCTTGCATCACTCAACCCAAAGTGGAAATTGTGCCCTCCTTGAGCAAAAGTTGCCTTCTTTATTACTGATGATGTTTCCTTGCTTGCATCCTTTCACAAAATTGGAAACTGCGCCCTCCTTGACCAAAAGTTTCCTGATTTGTGACTGACTACTTTTCCTTTACTTTCCTTCCCTTACAACTGCCTTGCTTCTCCTTGCTTTTGACAGTTTCCATCCTTTTTTATGACAGATTTCTTTTTCCATATTTATGTACAGTTGCTATTTTTCATCCTAGCAAAGTTGGCTTGCCTAATGCGCCCTCTTGTCTTGAGAAATCATTCCCACATGTAATTATTTTTCATACTAATTAAATTATTACATACAAATAACCATAATTTAGAAATTAAGCTAATACATTCCTCCATAGCTTTAAATAATCAAAATTCCCTAGGCATAATTTAATTAATTCAATTTTTAACCCTTAGGAACTTGACAAGGTCAACACTTTCAATGTCCTTCAAGGAAGGGACATCACAATCCTCCCATACCAAGTCTTCTTGTCCTCAAGCAGAAGCAATCACCCTCCTAAGTGGCATCTTCCTTGAGAAACCATTTCCAATGCACTAGTCTAATTATATTCATTCCCTAATGACTAACCCTTTTTCCACAAAACTTTCACCCTATTAAGATAATTGAGTAGAATTCCTGGATCCCATTGCCTCCTTTGTAAGGATCTAAATGTTCCCGTCACTTTTGGAAAGTTGTCATTCCAAGAAATGTCAGGGTCACGATGTTTGATCTACATCCTCCCAAAAATCAATACCAACAATAAAGATTCATCATCACAGAGGATGAAAATGAGGAAGTGAAAATTATACAACCACATTGGCAATTGATCACTCCCCATGCCAAATTGAACATCTTTGAGACTCTCCCACCAAGCATGGAACTTGTCAATGTTTGGCCAAATCATTTTGAGCCTCTCCAAAGTATGAAAATCTACATGCAATCTAGCATTGGAGCTCACATCACCGCTTCTATGAAGACACAGGTGTTTATCCCATGTCCCTTCATGTATACTAAGAGCATTATGTAGTAGCCATACATGTTCATGCCACTGCTCACAAAAATTTTCTGATGTGTCTAAGGAACGTCCATTGATGTAAGCAAAATGTTTACCCTTCGGGGCACACATCTCAATCATGTGTCCTTTTATCCAAGAAGGAAGTGGAAGGACACTCCATCCAACCAAACCAAGTAGAAAACAAAGTACTTCCCTAGATGAAAAAATCCAATGGCTCAACTTTATGCCACTAGTCAAAGGGTGCAAGAATCCATCAAAATGCATGGATATCCTCCATAGAGGCCACCTTGTGCAAGATCTATGTCTCAACAACTTCTCTTGGCAGTTTTCTTGCTTAGCTAGCTTCCATTTATCATGAGCAGAAATATTTCTGCAATAAGAATCCGTGTGTGACATGTAATCTTCCACCAAGTCCATATGTGGATGAATGGAATCAAATGGAAGCAGTATGTGCCTATGTTGCTTCTCCATCCATGAGTCTTCCCCATATAGAGAATTCTTATGGTCCCCCAAGCATGTAACTAGTGTACAACTCTAATGGCTCAACTCTTTGCCACTGGGTCCACTCAATGGGTGCAAGTGAATAAAGGAGGCATCAAAGAATGCAAGTGGATGCCTATGTTGTTTCCTGGAAGGGAATGGTGCATTCATAAAGTCATCATGGACACCTATGGGATCATCCTGCTCCTCATGTGGCACCAACAAGGAAAATCCCTTCACCCAATTTTCATCCCCACCCGATGTGGATGAAATAGAAGTGTGGGGTGAAGAACTGTGAACCAACTCTCCGTAATACTCATCCGACAAAATCATGGCTACATATTCTTCATCACTAGCTGATCCAACTAAGGTGAGCTCATTTGACTCTTCTATGCAGAAGAGACTCTCTCCAGAAAAAAAAATCAATTTTCTCTGGGAAAGATCAAGTGCTTGGTTCTCATTAAGCTTGTCTGCACAGTCCTCAAGCACATGCAAAACTAAATGCATCTAATGATCCACCATCTCATGAGACTCCTCCATATGAGCAAGAATGCAATCAACCTTGTGAGGATGGCTGAATGGTGTGTAGGAGGGCAGGTGTGATATTTGCAACTTCTCATGAAGTTTCTCTATCTCCATCTTGGACTCTTGGAGTGCACATTGAGTGTTCTTCAAGGAATCTTGTGTGGTCATGAAATCTTGTGTGAGCTTGAAAATATCTTCTTCATCCTCAAGGATTCTCCATGCAACACCTAAACAAGCTCAAAAAAATAATCTCTATTAGAAAGCAATTGTAAGAAGTCACCTTGGATTGTAGACAATGCCTTCTGAATCTCCTCCTTGGCTTCAAGAGAAGATTGATTGTCTAATGAAGCAACTATCCAAAACTGGTGTGACACTAACACATGTGTGTCATGGAGAAGGTGTAATGCCTCTTGAATCTTCTTTTCATCCATCTTCAAAATCCAAGAAAATGAGTGGAGTTCTTGAGGAAAAACATCCCCTTCTTCTTTACTGCAATTACCTTACAGTCGCTTACACTTCTCTTCATGAATCTTTGTTTCTGCTTTCCCACCTGCCAGTCTATATGGTTCATCTCTCTCCATAATGGCGATAGTGGGATTTGGATGCTCACTCATGTCAAAGCTCTCCTCATTGTGACATAAGGGAATACAAAGATATGAATTGTGTACATCTCTTTGCATGATTTCTTGCTTCAAACTAGTGGGGGTTTGTCTTCCACTTCATTAGGAAGTTAAAATGATGATTTTAGATCTGATATATGTTCTTATTTTGGATAGGATCCAAAATATGCCTTATCACCACAAACAACATCATCCTCCTTTGCAATGATTTTGTGATCACCAATAAAGAAACTAGAAGAGAATTCATCTCCTCACAACTGTCCTTCATTTTGTAGCCCTCATATGCAAGTGAATTCTTTTCATCCTCCAATAGATCATGTGGTTGTAAGTAGACTTGGATGCTGCAAAAATAATAACCCTTATCATACTTGTGCTTGATATTATCCTCTTCATGTAGGGACACTATTGTGGCTTTCTCTTCCACCAAATTATCTGGTTCACACCTAAGTGGGGTGGCCTTGTCTTCTTTTTCATTATGAGTCTCAAGAGGTGACTGCAAATCTGATTTATAATATTCTGTTGGATATGATCCAAAAGATGTCTCACCTCCCTCACATGGAATAACATCCTTAGCAGTGATATGGAAATAGAAGTGCATTCATCTTCACTTTCTTCTCCCATGTAGTCACCTTGCAGTGAATTTCACTTCAACTCATGGATCTCTGCCAATACTTCATTTCCATAATACTCATCATTAAGGATTGGATTTCCTACTTTTTAAGGCCATTTTGGAGTGCCTTGTGCTTCTCCAAAAGTAGATATTCAATTGTGGATTCATCTCCCATACTGCTAGCAACCTGATGTTGAGCTGCTAGGTATTTAGCTGTGAATGGTGCCTCTTCATCTTCTTATACACAACTTTCTTCCCTCATGCAATCACTTTGTAGTAACTTGCATTCCACCATGATACTCTTTTCACTTTCTTCATAGATATTTGATGTAGAGCACCTGGAAGGTGAAGGATTCATTTTGTTGCAACCTTTGCTCCACTACTCTGCACACATTGTTGACAATATGTTCTATTCTATTCCGATGTGAGTTTCCAAAAGGATCTATATTCCTAAATAATATTCCAATATCATATTCATAGAACTCCCGAAAATAAAAGAACTCTTGTATCTCTTTGCTTAATGTTTGATATCTTCGAAGGTACTCATAAGCATAAACTTCCAGTGCCTTTCCTCTAATGACCATTCTTCCATCAACAATGCTGAACTATGGTGGATTAAGCCTTCATCTCTCTATGCACTTAATTTCATATTAAGAGTCATTATCATTGACATTAATAACCTCACCATCATAATAGGATGCTTCCTCATCGTCCCATTCAAAATCATCACTAGCTGGTGCTAGTCTCATGGCTACAAATTCTTATTTCTTAGAAGAGGAGTCCTACAATATTATTCAATAAAGAGCCTAATTTCCACAGGCTGGGAAAAGGAAAGAGATTTGATACCACTGTAATATCCCATATCTGAATTATATCTAAATATTAACTCCTACTGTTGATAATTATCAAGATTAAATAAGACTTTTACAATTGATTGAAGATTTCCTTCAACAAGGCGCAACGCATACAACACGCATACAATAAGGACATAAAATAAGAGTGGAAGAGGGTGAGAAGATGAAACCAAAGGACAGGTTTGGATACTTATATTTCATATCCCTAAGCACCCATATGTTGATCTCTTTTAGGTTTCAAGCATCAACTATGCTGAAGTCTACTCCTAGGCTTCTGGGAGTCCCAACTGGTGCAAACTGAGATTGAACAATCAATTCCAAGAAAAAAAAGGTTATGGAAGGTATAGGTGAGTTATAATTCACTATTTAGGCCACAAATATCCATTAAAACAAGTTTGAAGGTGTTTGGGAAAAAACTAGGAATTTGGCCTAGAGAAAGCCTACATAGAGGAGGCCACTCAAACGATGTACGAACCTAATGAATTCTCAATATGTGAGTTAGGTTGGGTTTTTGGGTGAATTTAAAACCTACAACAACTTACAAAATGCAAATTGAGCCTACGTATCATACATAGCATCAAAAAATGTAAAACCAGTTAAAGGGCACAGGTAAGGAAATAACAATGAATTTTGACGATGTATTTTGTCATACCAGAAAATAATGATTATAAGAGGTTTATATGACATATATTAAGAAACATCTAACTCATATATTCTTATCATTTCCATTACATCAATAACAATGAATAGAACTTAGAAAAAGACCCATCAAATGGGCATTGGAAGACTTCTCTCATGAAAATTTAGCATTATGACCTTCTTGAACATAATTATTGCTGTATATCAGACATCAGAAAGGTAAGAAGATTATGAGAATCTCATAAAGAGATTAGAGGAGCTGATATTCCTCAATATTGCCCAAAACTGAATAATAATGGCTTGAGGTTAACATTTGGCACCAATCTGACAATCCTTAGAGCATAAGTGAATTGTCCTTAATTGGAGTTCAAATTCCATGGGTGGATGGATGATATCAGAGATTGAACTTAGTATTAAATGGATTATCCTTGGATCTCTGTGGTCTGCACTGAATAATGGAAAATAAGAGAAGAGAATGGAAGCTTGGGGCACATCAACCAAGGTGGTCGAGGCACATCACTTAGGATATAAGCTTAGCTTCACTCAACAACAAAACATTAATGATCCAAAACTGTAAAATGGAGTTGGAATCATTCTTTTATAGACTTGAGTGACAAGTTGAGAAATTCATCCACTTGTTGATCAAGTTACCCACTTGCAAAACCTAACCCTAATCCATGAATGCGCCCTCCTTGAGGAAAATATAAAGTCTAGCATTTAGATGACGTTTCCCTGCTTGCATCACCAACCCAAAGTGGAAATTATGCCTTCCTTGAGAAAAAGTTGCCTTCTTTATTACTGATGATGTTTCCTTGCTTGCATCCTTTCACTAAATTGGAAACTGCGCCCGCCTTGACCAAAAGTTTCCTGATTTGTGACCGACCGCTTTTCTTGTACTTTCCTTCTTTTACAACTGCCTTGCTTTTCCTTTCTTTTGACAATTGCCATATTTTTTATGACAGGTTGATTTTACCAGTTTTTTGTACAGTTGTTATTTTTCATCTTATGCAAGTTGGCTTGCCTAATGCTCCCTCCTGTCTTGAGAACTCATTCCCACATGTAATTATTTTTCATACTAATTAAATAATTACATACAAATAACCAGAATTCAGAAATTAATCTAATACATTCCTCCATAGTTTTAAATAATCAAAACTCCCTAGGAATAATTTAATTAGTTCAATTTTTAACCCTTAAGCACTTGACAAGGTCAACAATTTCAATGTCCTTCGAGGAAGGGACATTACAAATAGTGAGGAAGTAGCAATAACGACGCTAGTTCCAAATATGACACTACCAAAATAAGCCATGTTAATATAAGTAGGGAAGGACAAATGTTTGAGACTCAGACACCAGGTTGAGTTATGTGCTTCCTAAACTGCTCAAGGACTTCTCTCCTATTTCAAATAGATGTAAGAGGTCCAAATTCAAGAGACTCACCTCCGATTCTACAAGATTTTCTAGGTGATAAGGACATGCACCAAGGTATAAGTAAAGGGATGAGTTTAAATATTTCCCCAATGGAGTTGTCAATTTATGGTGATGCTAAAATGACTTTGGAAAGAACAACGAAAGACACCCTTGCAGGGTTGTTCAAGGGGAAAAAGGGGGAGGAAACCTGAGTATTATTTAGAGCCCTCATCTTTTATTCACCTACAAATGTTAGTTGACAACATATATACAATAATTAATTGCATAAAATCTATGAAATAAATGAAATCAAACTAATCTAGAAAGAGTGTAAAAAGATAATGTGAGAAACATAAAACATTAGTTATGATGAAATAAAAAGATAAAAACCACCTAAAGTAACAAAGAGGAATGAAAAAAAAACTAATTAATGATACAAAGAACTGTTAAGCAAAATAAAACCAATGTAAAGAATCTGAATTGGAATGAGTTGTTTGTTAGATCATTAAATTGAGTATTTAATGTATAATGCTATGCCTATAAGCACGAAAATTAATTATGTTAAATTGTAGAATGTGATTATTTACTTTATGTGTAGTGCATGTTATTATTTTATAAGACTTTGTTGTGTGAGGTGTTAATTTGCTAGTTGTGGCATTATTGTAAAATTAAATATTTTATGCTATTAATATGTGTTATGTTAAAGGGCACAAAAAATTGATTCTAGGACTAGTTTGTTTTTACAAAAATTAAATAAAAAAAGCAAACGTCTGTAATGTGAAATTCTGTAAAAAAATATACAAGATAAAAAGAATATTTACAGTTTTGATCATAAATAGTTTGTAAACAGGGATAAATAACAAAAAAATGAATGATTAAAAAAGTGAAGTCAAGAATGCAGATATGCCCCAAAAGTTTTTTTATTAATGAATAGGCATTTTATAGTCATCAGAACATAATAGCCATGAACGGTTAAATGCCTAAGGATAGGAGGTTTATGGAACCCTATGCTACTCTCAACGTTCCAGGCTCAAGTGAGTGAAACCCAGGTAGTGCGAATATGCTCACACTCATATTGTCATCAACAAACTTACATGCATGAAGATATCAGTCTTAAAATATACAAAAAATCACAAATAACATGTAGAATAATAGAACGAACCTCTGATGGAAAGACACTCTGCCTTCACCCTAATGGATGGAACTGTAAGTAGCCTTACCTTCCATCACTACTCTATTAGGTTGTCAGACTATTGCCTATGAAAGGAAAAATGGAAAAACAAACTATGGAAACATTGTTATACCTACTCGTTCACTTCCATCATTTGGGGTTTCACTCAGATTCGTATTTAAATACGACCAAGAGTAGCTAAATAATTTTGGATGCCTATCAAGGACTCCAGATGTTTGAAAACACTGAACATTGGGTAGACAAATTGACACCAAAATGTTTTCCAATACAATTTGCGAATAGGACGTGCTTGAACTCCTTGTTTCCATGTCGTTATATCGATGATGTACTCCTTGGTCAATGAACAATCATTTTTTTACAGAACCAACAAGCCCGTTACCTTGTAACCTCATGCTCGTTAAACTCTTAATCCAATTCTATTGCTTCGCCTTGATTGTAAATGAGTAAGCTGACGGATGCACAATACATTGCAACAAATTATAATTTTTGTAACATGCATTTATGCCCATTTCATACATCACATCAATCTATGATAATACATAAGGTATGTCATTTCCCAATCACCTAAATGTTATAATATTCCATGAATGCATCATTGATTTCAAATATCCTCTAATTATTTATGGTTTATTTTTAACTTGACACCACATTTCCTTGTTGCCTCCATGGATTAGCATTCACCTAAACTAAAAGATGATGAATTTTCAATGTCTTTTCATGATTCATTATGATTTTAGATATTTAGATAGAAGCTCTTGCTTTGGTTTGGTACCTTTTAATATCTAGTATTGCAATGTGATAATGCCTTCTTTTAATATCTAGTATTTCAATGTGATAATGCCTTCTATAAGCTTGGGAGACTAAGCCAAAGATCCCTAAATGGAGGGAGTGTTAACAGAGCAACACTAAAGATGACGATCCTTATAAGTAGGAAGTCAAAGTGATATACATAGGAATAATTCCCACGCTATACCATTTATTTTACCATCTTTGTTGGGGCATGCCTTTGTTGCAAACTTCCATGCATCTATCCTATGTCGTAGTTGGAAGACCTGACCCTTTTAGGTTTTTGTTCTTTAAATATGGGTTGTTTCGGTGTCATTCCAGAAATTCATCACCATGAGACTATTGTCCTTCAATCATGTCTATAAGTTGACCATGTTTCCTGCTTGGGTGGGTTGGACTCTGAAACTATCTTCTTTATGGATTTTCATTTTAGCAATAAGTATTGCCAACAACTCCTTAGTGATCCTTGCTAATGGCGCCTCAAATAAGGAATGCTAGGAAGGTATCATTTTTGGGTAATAGAACTCATCACATAGTTGGGGATGCATCTAATGGAGAAGGAAAAATCATCCAGTTTGCCTATGCGATTACTATGTTAAACTGTGGGTGATATTCTCGTGCCATGGAATATCAACCAAGACTATGAATTTGCCTGAGTCTGCTTATGTTACTGTCTTCCATCTAATCAGAATTATTTTTCATGCTAGAGCCTAGGGTTGAACTGTCTTAAAACTAATTATTATCTCAACGATTGTTGCATCCTTGTTATTAAGAACTTGCCACTTTGAAGGATCCCCATGATTGTACGTCTGCATTTCTAGTTTTATACCATTGGACTGGTGAGTTTAAATGTTCCTTCTCATACAATATGATACCTATATAGTGTGCAAATATCTCAACCATTGACGACATGGGGTATCATATTTTTTTGAAAATTTCAAAGTTTCTTTCTAATGGGTAAACATCGACAGTTTCACTCCTGAGCATTTCAGAAACCCTAAGAGTTTCCAACTTGTGTTCCTGCGAATCATTCATGCTATTGTTGTGTCACCTCTTTCATTGGTTGTAGCATATTGTTCGATGTATGACTTGTGCATTATCATGCATCCTTTTATAAAAGCCTCTAAATGATTCATTATGTATTTCGCGGTTTTCTTCCTCTGAAATAATTTATGATTCATTATGACTTGTGCATTATCATTGTCGATTTTTCCTCTGAAATCATTTTCGACTCTAACAACCACTCCTGGTGACGACGACGGGATCACTGTTCCAACAAATCACGTCCAATTCCACCTCCATGCACATCGTGCATTCAATGCATCCACCAACCCTTTTGTCTCTTTCACATGCCCAATTCTGCTGCTTGCAGGGATTCAAACTGCCAATTTTGTTTCAAGCCACATAGCTGGTGCATTCTTCCCGTAGTGTTTCCAACCACCAACAAGGAGCATTCCATGAGATAGGGATTCGATGATGATGAACTCATGAGCACTAGTAACCACTTAGAGAAGGCATAGGTGATTGTTAGAGCCTGAGAGGTATTCATGTGACCATTAGGAGGATGGTGGATTACTGCAAGTAAAACCCAACATGCCAGGTGTAGGATTGTATTTATTCATCGTTGGTTGGATTTTTTTTTGCTAGTTAAATTTCAGGCAATAAAGGATTTAGTCAAGAAATTGAATTGAAAGATAAGGGTTTTTTCTTAACCAGATTATGATCAAACTAATTTTTTTGTTGTTGTTTTATATGAAAGATATCCTTCTTCTTCCTAATGTAAGGGTATAGGATAAGAAACACTCATACAACATCTTATTTCTAGTCAAATTCATCTCTATATTCGACTGAAACTATGACACAGGTCATAATTTCACCTCATTACCATGTGTCTAAGAACCCAACTATAGAGTGTTCTACAACTACAACTCCCGGGGTGCATCAATTTAGATATTTATCAAAAATCAAATACAAATTCATCATGACCAATCTTGGTGGCATGTTTTGAAGTTGGATTGAATTTTGGCTCATTTAGCAAGTTTCTTTGGATTTTCTATTATGTCCTTAGGAATGTATTATGCCTCCTCTATTTCCCACATGCAAGAGTGTTATGCATGTTTGGACCTTAGTTGATAGTTATCACCAAATGTTTTGTCATGCTAACAAGTATATTGGAAATGTTGTTGATCCATGGAGGAAGCAATTTGCAAAAAGGTGACATTTTACCAATGGATTTCAACAATATATTAGTTGAGTTAAAACAAGACCCCCACCATTATGTTCCCATTGATACTCCCATTCTAAATTTAACCTACCCTTTAGAGATTCGATTCTCCCAAATACTTGATAAGTAGTATCCATTGTCATTGATTCTTGGTTATAGTGATGACAATGCTATTGATGAAACTAAATTAATCAATATGGAAACAATTCACATTCCTTCACAATTGATAGTTATCAAATATTGTAACGTTGAATACTTTGTTGGAGTCATCCATAACTAACTATTCGACCTCGAAACTTATAGGTGATTTAGGCACAAATATTGTATAATATACTTGGTTTTATATTCTCAAGTTTCTTATCTGAACATCTTAACCTTAGGAAGCTAGATGGCTAGGGAGGTTCTATTCCATTTATTGAATTGACCCTGTTGTAAGAAAAAATGCTCAATATTAAGGCCTCAAAATATCTATTGACAAACTGCTTTATAGTGCACATATTATTTTTCACTAGGGCCGCCCTCCTAGTAAGCCTTTTGAATGTAGGAGAATGTTTCAATTGATCCTTTATGTCAAGGTAGGGAATTGGTTTCTTTATGAAGACCACAGTGTTAATTGGATCTATGGCTAAAAGATTTAATTTTATTAGATACCAATTTACCTTCGTCCCTAATTATTTTTATTTGGAATTTAGCTTCACCTTTCTTTCTTAAAAGTAACTGTATATGATCATAATTACAATCCTAATACATTTTTGTTAGTCCCTAGAGTGTGTATTAGGATGAGAGAATGACAAAGTGATTCTTGTGACAAGCCCTTGATATATCTTTGTGAGATGACTATGATATATTGTTGTGACAAATTTAATGATTAATGGTGAAATTACTGAGACTATGTTCAATTCTCAATTTGGAATCATCAATGACTACTGTAACTTTTGTATGTGACCACTAAATTGAATGCATATTGAAGCTCTCGAAAAGAAGACATCAGAGACCATCATCAACAAAGTTTAACCGGAGTTGGTGCAAGAAACTTGGAGGTATACCCCACATTGTTTAGAGGTATCCATACAAAATGGGGAGGAAAAACAAATGGAAAATGATAATGAACTTTGAGGTCCAAGACCCAACAACCATGACCTTTATACGAATTTTTTTAGCTTAGAGTGAAATATTTCGAAAACAAAACATTTTGTTTGATCACATTGCATTAATCCCTTTAGACAAAGTCTATGAATTTAAAGGGGAGGAAACCAATCCTGATGCTCCCTGCACTTTTTGATGCACAGTAAGCAAACCCCTAGGATAAAGGGGTACTGATCCCCTACGATATGAGCTGTGAGTATTTTGGAACGCCTTGCTTGGATGTTACTAATGAATGTAGACATATGTATTTTTATATGTATTGATGTGTTGTACACTCTATTGCAATTTCTCATGTTCATATGGGCCGGAGGACAAAATAGGAGATGATGCATATAAACGTAGGGGCTTATTTGTGAAAAAGAGGGGATGCCAATGTAATTTGATTATAAAAGTTTTGAATCAGAGTCCCCATATATAAATATTGACATACAACACATATGATCATGAATATGAGGATGGATGGCCTTGTCATAGTCCACACGACACATCTGGCGATGCTAGGGCCTTGCATTGTCCTAAGCTTTCAAGGGACATTGTCAGTTGCATGGAGTGCCAATTGATGTTGCATGTAAAATGCAAATTAAGCAACATGTGGACATATATGTTGAACAACATGGTAGAGATTTCTTATTTACTAGGAAAAATGTTGCAAACATCTATACTCTCACGATGAAGAGAAATTATCATCAACATAAGAAAGATGAAATGAGTGTTAACCTTTGTTTCCAAAAATGACCGGATGATTTTTTATTTTTCCAGTAGCCAAATGGTCCAAATGTCCCATTTATAATTGGCATCCAAACAAAATGGAGGTTGGAGACAATGGAGAAACTATCCCACAATAGTTTAATAGGAATGGATTCAACATTCAACACCAATAAATATGGAGTAATATTAATTTTGAATGATTGATTGATTTTTAATTTATTATGATTGATATCCCATGGTTGACTCCATCTTTTATTTAAATATTGCAGTATAAATTGTACACACTTGTGGCATTCGATGGACAACAAAATGGGGTGCCAATTGCCTGGGTTGTTTCAACTCAGAATACATTAGCTGATATTGCCACATGTTTGGAGGAGATAATGAACAGGTGCTACCAACTTTGCCTTGACTAGAAAGTCGATGCGTTCATGGTCGATGATGCACTAGATGAAATTGATGCTTTAAGGTAACTTTGATTTCACTATTATGCGACTTGGTTTAGTGTAAGAACATGCCACGTAAACACATTAAATTTGACAAGAGGTTGACATGATGTCCGATGATATTGTGTGTTTGACACATATTGAGGGCATGGAAACAAATATCTATATTTTGTCCTCTAGTATGCAGCGAGCAAATGATATGTTGGATAGGTTGGTTAAAATCATGAACTTATGTCCAAATGATAAATTATCATTGATAACATGGATATACTTTTCATGGATTTCACAATCGAGGAAAATTTATAGAAATATTTTCACTCCAATTTTGTTGGGGGTCATAAATTGTATAAGTTCGCATACGATAGTTCTTTATTTGGATTTTGTTCTTCGTAAATATTTTCCTTGCACTAACTTGGTTCTTTTAATTATGGATGTGGGTCAAAGGTTGTTGTGATTCCCACCATGCCAACCAAGAGACAAATAATTCTGTTGAGTCATACCATTGCTTCTTGAAGCCTAAATTTCTATCTGATTGATGGAAAAAATGCGGTTGCAGAATGGATTGGTTGATATACTAGCTCTTGAAAAATGTTGAACCATATTAATGATTTAGGGATATTTTAAAATAAGCTATATATTTGAATTATTACAAGGAGAAGCAAATTTAATCCTCGGTGGAGAAATCCAAACTAATTCTCGATAGTGATTGCTGGCCGCATGAGAGCATATCTCATGCTTATTGGGTGAGAATTAAAACCAATCGCGGCAAGTAATACCTTGTCACCTGGTATCGTATAAATTTTATAGGATGTGACTGCCCATGGCCCATTTGTGGAAATATTTGCAAGCATGCCATAAATGTGAGTCGGTTGTTCTTCTCATCATGCATTTGAGAGTTGTCACTGGAGCAAACTGTAGAACTTGATACATTTGTTGATGTAGAACCCAATGAAGTCAACATTCCCACTGAGATAGATATGGAGACACCAATTGTTGATGTGGATGTCAACATGGTTCCAATGGTCATTGGATGTGATGATCAAGATGACGAGGCACTTAAATTGGCTAGGGAATGTGTGTTTGGCTACATCAATGTGATAAGAAAAATCCCTCCATGTACTTTGGAAAATAACCTAAAGTTGGAGGCCTTAATTAAACACATGTTTGATGAAGCCAATAATCAACGGATTATGGATTTTCAATTTACACTTGGGTTGAGTGCTTTCAAGTCATCCTTTAAGCAAAAGAAGAGTTTACTTAGCCCTGCAAATAAAAGGGGAAGAAGCAAAAAAATAATGACTTAGATATTGACCTAAATGTATGCCCATTTGAAGATCAACCATTTCAATTCACATATTTGAAGAAGAGGGGACACCCTAAATCAAAGAACGCGTCCCCTATTGTCTTCAGTAAGTTATATTGTTTGAGGATATTAATTTATTTATATTACATTGTGTATCCATCACCATGTTTAACTTATATTGGTCATGCATCCACTTATTTTGTTCTTGCTATGTACATTTGATGCAACCAAAGTTTGGATGCATGTTATTACTATATATGCCATGATGTGATCCAACTAGAAATGTTATGTGACAAATTGACGAGCTTCCCATGTTCATCTTTCAACTTCATAACAAGTTGGTTTGATCAACAAATCCCTAGTTGTCGATGGGAAAGGTTTGACTTATGAGATCTATTCATAAATTTGTGATATTGTTTGTTATAGCTTAGCTATCAATTTTAATATCACTACTATATTTCCTGTTGTTAATCCATTGTGATGATGTTGACTATATAATGTCAGGTAACTGTAGAAAGCGAACATTTTTCGATGCTTTTTTATACAAAAGGTATTGTGTGTGTGTGTGTTTTTAATTTCAAGGTAAGGTTTGAAAACCGTATTCAAACGGTTCTATTTTCTTTAATATTTCGTGCTTTCTATAGATTACCGTCAATGGTTTTAGTCACATTATTGCTGCCATAAGTCGCTTGGTCAAGGAAAAATCTAAGTTAATTTTTGTTACACCTCGGATGTGCATCTAATATTTTGCCACGTTGGAATTTACAGAAATTCTGCAAATTTTGGAGTAAAGGAAAATTTTGGAGGAACGAAAGTGTTGGAGAAAAATTTCTTGAAAAGCTCCCTTGTTTATCACCTCACTTGTAGCAACAAGATGGGAAACCATTAATCTTATGGATAGTTTCAGCTCCGGAAGGTCTTTGGGTGTCCACGTGAGGGTCCATAAGGCTAATGGGAAAAGCCAATCATTCTATATAATTATGATTGGTGTGCAGAGACTCATGAAAAATATACAACATGCATTGTGATAAAGTCTCATGTAGTGTTTGTTAGAAGGAATAAAATTTAACTCACGTATTAAAGCATATTAACTTAATAGATGTGTCATTATTATTTCTCTTTCACTTGTATTTTAAAATTCTTTTTGACTTGTCTCATATATTTTAGTAGACTCAATGTCAGTTCCCTAATGTTCTCTTTTTATTTACAACTTATGTGACATATATGCTTTGTTTAATTTTTCATCTATGGCTATCCAATATGTTTGATGACTACCTTATTTTATTTTATCATAGTATCACCATTATGAAGGAATTTGAGTTTCTTGTTGCTTCCTTTTCTAGAGTACCTATGTATAACTAAATGCAAAGTAATTTTGAATAAAGTAAACCATTTCCAATACTTCCATTACTGCAATCGAGGTTAGTTCTCTGAGCTATTGACTAGGTTGTACAATAAGGGTGAACTTTTAGAATAAGAAATACTCTGCATAGACAAACCTATAAATCAAAGACACATTGAGAGCACATATACAGTAAGAAAAAGTTGATTGTTGTAAGAATAGTCAAACATATAGTCGAAACATTCTTTCTATATGAGAGAAAACAACAAAGTAGGAAATATTTTCTTAGAAATCAACATCAACTGTCACAACATCTATGCCACAAAAAACTTAAGTCCAACAAACCTCACTAGTACATGTGACATTTTTTCCCACGACAAATCGTTGCTATAACAACACTTTTATGTTGCTATAGCGACGAACAAAAGCCCAAGTTTTCGTTGCAAAATTATCATCGCATTAGCCACACTTTGAATATTCCATCGGTATAGCGACAAAACATCGATGACATATGGTGATTGTGGCCTATACTTTGAAAACCTATGGGCATCGCTATAGCAACGTTTACATGTCGCTAGAGCAACGTCTTGGAGGTGCTATAATGTTGGAAGATTGCGGCAAATTCATGCGCCTAATTCATAATGTGTTGCTAGAGCAATGTCTTGGAGTCGCTATAGTGACAAAGGATTGTGGAAAATTCATGCGCCTAAGTCATAATGTGTCGGTAGAGTGACGTCTTGTTATCACTATAGCACCGCACAATTGTCGAAATAGAAACAACAATGTGTCGCTATAGGTACAAAAATAACAACGTCAAGGCATCAATATATCGATGATAGTTCATGGAAAATTAGAAGCGACTAAGCACTGGTGTGTCGCTATAGCGACATCATTGTGTCGCTATATCAACACCAGTATGTCGCTATAGCGACGTTTACTCTGCATGTTTAAAAAAAATATAGAATTCGTATAAAAGATTGTATTTCAAATCTAGGCATACCTCTAGGCACTTACAATGATGTTGATAGGCAATGAGTATTAGAGACTAAATGTCCTCCTCGAAACTGTATAGGAAAGCATATATATTTCAAGCACATAGCCTATTACTTATTAGTATAGAATTTATTTAAGTATTGATAAATATTATTAGGAAGAAAAATGAGAAAATGGCACACATGCATCCTCAAAGGATTGAGAAACATCCATCCAACCCAGATCTCCTACTTTCAATGGCTTCCTTCTATCATATCTTACCTCCATTTTCCTACCTCATACAACTTAACAAGTGCAATATTTCGGTTCTATGTTATGCTACCTTGGAATATGAAGTTTGAACCATTCCTTGCCTAGAAGGAATGCCGTTATCATGCTCAACAATCTTGACATACCTTGATTGTGATGGAATATGGAACAATGATTGTGTTCTAATTGTGTAGTACACACTATATTTTCTTGTTTATCATAGTTATTCACAAATCTCAGTATTGTAATTTATATGGAAAAACTACTTAGAGCATGTATTATGTTATTGATACAGTATTGTGCTACAATTCTACAAGTCAGATAATTATTCTACAATTATTACACATTCAACATACAAGATAACTAAAACCATTCAATGGAGGACTAAGAGCATATTGATATAAAAAATGGTGTTAATTCTTATAAACATGTTGATCTAACAACATACCCATAAAATAATGGTCATTCAATGCCAATAATAAGGCCCAATTGTCTAAAATAAAACAAGCATTCCTTCACAGTCACTACTCAATCAACGTCACAATGGAAGATCCTGATAGAAAATATAACTCTATTAAAATGACCATCAAAGATAAACTCAAAATGTGAACATAGACAAACAACATAGAATACTAAGATTATCATAAAGACAAGTAAGATGTTTTTGTAGAAAAGAGTTTGTGTTTAAATTGATCTAATAAAATGGTTGTATATCAAATAGAAGATTGATATAAACAATTACCCTTAATCATGTTGGTATAGAGATTATGCTCACACAATGACCAAAAACAAGACAAGTCGCTATACATGTAAAAATCAAGAATACCCTTGTTAGGAATTGTATGTATATCAAATAAGGCATTCATATTTAGAGGGCATCACCGAAGAATAATTCAATTACATTAACCACTAAGTAGTTCTAATTCTAATAATTAAAAACCACTTTTATAAAAATCTAATATCTCAAAGTAAGGTAAAGTAGAAAATACCTTCACTTGTAAATTTTCATTTTATGGATTCTTCAAATGCTAAGTCCTATGAAATATCAACTCATAAAGCTGTAAAAGGATTCAAAGTCACTTAAGTCAGTATTGGTGTCATTTATATGCATACAATTGGGTAATATAAGATTAAGAAGGTAAAAAACCAAAATATCCACCATAAAAATTTTAAAGTTATCTTCACTGAAAACAAGTGACTAGCGAGAGAGAAAAATCCATACACTAAACATAGGTCCATCCATAAATAGAAAAAGATAATTACTGAAACACTCTGTCTATGCATCGATTACTGATATCTTCTTTTGTTTTCTTATACACTATAGTTGTAGCAATTAATGTAGAACATTATCTTCTCTCATTTAAGATGCCAATTGAGTATACAATAGATGATATATACCATACTTTTCTTTTGAGCAACATGTGTGATTTTGCTTTCACAAATTAAAACAACAACAAGAATGTTGTAAATAAACATATATGTGTTCATTGTTTGGATATTCAGGCTGCAAAATAGTAAACTCCTTGGAACTTAGATTTAAAACATTTCTATCCTATTTGACTAGAATTAGACCACAAACACAATTATGCATTGTAACATGATGTCGTAATGGAAAGGTCAATAAGTGTGACTTCTTAATGGAGGGAAATATTCCCCTTGAGCTCTATTTGCTCAAATCTAATAAAATTTTGAATGTCTCAATTGTTAACATATATTAACATTTCTTAGGATGACCCATCACTATGATGTTTTTCTGAATATCCACATGAACTTAAGAACTAACTGGAAAATATGCTACAGATCATACAGTTGAGTTATCCAAAATAATGGCAGTCAATGCTACTATTCACTCATACATCATAAAATTATCCAAAATTATTTAGCTCAAGCAAAATACACCATCAGTGGCACCCCATCCTAGTCCTATACTAGGAGCAGGAACTTATCTGTCTTTCACTTCACTAGACTGCACAAGGCACCACTCTAAAGACACAAGATCCATAAAACGTTTAATGCACACATTTCATCTCATTTTGAGGAAAGTTTCAAACTCTCAGGTAGATTCAACTCATTTGTTTTTTATAATTATTTTTCTTAAATATTCAAACTCAAAGCTGAAACAATAAAATAACCATGTCCAACATAGAAAAACCATACCTCAATATCCTTCATGTCCAACATGTCCCAGAAACAATGAGTTACAATAACCATTAAAGTACTTAAAACAATAACATTAATAACAATAGCGATCTATATCAGATCTAAGTTGTTAATGAAAGACAACAACATATAACAATAACATGATATATCAGATCTGAACCAATTGTAAACTCAACATAAGATAACTCAACATAAGATGTTAGGGAAGAGCTCCCTTATCCTTAGAAAAATTGGTTCTAAATAGATTTCAACCTCTTAGCATTAGGTTACTTGCATGAGACTCAACTAGACCAACATACTGTGAAAGGAGAGAACCCAGAACTGGAAAAGACTGTAAAATAGATCATCCAACCCTCACAAATAAAAAATAGTAGCAACATAGTAGTACGACCAACTTACAATAAAAAACGACAGCAAAGTACTCCAAAAAAAGTCATATAAGGTAGTGATATGGTGGATGGCACATAACGAGGGCTCTTAAGGTGAATGCAAGGGTGCAAGAATGCATAAAGCAACTGACGTGGACAGGTTTTGCAAAGTACAAAACAAGTATTCAAAACAATTTTTGGCTCTTCCTCCCAAGTGATGTAAAGAAAGCCGCATATGGAAGGAAAATGCACACAAAAATGCACAAAGGTTGAAAATTTCCCTGTGGGCATGTTTAACTAGCTGCAGGCATTTTATTTTAGTCTTGCATGCATAATGCAATACTTGCAGGGAAGCTTTAGAAAAATGCACGCAGGCAGAAGAAAAAATGCTAGCATGAGTGAAGGAGATGTCATTAAAATGCACACAAGGTCCCCAATATGCCCGCAAGTTGAGGAGACAAATGCCAGCCATGCCTCAATAATATCCTCAAGCCTCAAATATGCCTGCACTTGAGAGTAAAAATGCCCACAGCTAGTTAAAAATTCCCATAGGGGAATAGAGAAATACAAATGCACACAGGGCAATAAAGTAAAAATTCCCGCAGCTTGTAAAAATTCCTGCAGCTTGTAAAAATTCCCGCAACTTGTTAAATACTCCCACATTTAAGTTGCAAAATACACTTACATCAATTCTCCAAGTTGGATAAGTAGTTGATTTGGAAACATATATGCAACATGTTCAGAAATGCCCTGCAACTAGTTTGAAAATGCCCGTTGGAATGATAAAATGCCTGCACTACCTTATAAAATTTCCACGGGTGTCAAACATATGCACACAGGTCTAGATAAATGCCCACAAGTATGCACAAAAAGGTTGAAATATGCCAGCAGGCAACCATAGAAATAGATGAAGTAAAATGCAGAAATAAATTAGCTACAATATGTTTACATAAATTAGATGAAGTAAAATGTAGAAATAAATATCTTGAGACTAACATACCAACAAGGTTTCAGGGGGAGCAATTAGTCTACATATTGATAGTGGGGGCAGTATGGTTAGATAAATAAAAGAAAATAAAGTGAAGCAACATTGTGATGTTGTCATTGATGCATGCTTACCTTTTATCAATTTACTAGATGACTATTGGTACATTCATTATGCAGGCATGTCCTTAGATGTCACAGGAATTTCAATGATAAAGTTAAACACTTGAAAGGTACAACTAAAGTAAAGCTGTTATGGAAAGCCCGAGCTTATAAAGATATTCTTCAACTATATTGTACAACCGCTTGGATGGAGATGATAGGTACAACAGTAAAGGAAAAAGGATGTTGATGACATAGGATGATGACATTGCAAAAAGCAATATAAAGGTTGATCACAAAGGATGATGACATGGGAAAAAGGACAATACCGTTTGGACATCAAGTCAATGTGAGGGTAGGTTACCCGACCTTCTCAATTGTATGTGGTCATACGTCTCATGTGTCCCGTGCAAAGAGTGGAAACTCATAATCATCATTAATGGATAAGGAAGCTCATGTGGTCATCTCATCTTCCTTAGGTTAACTTAGCAAGGGGTGGCCAGCCCCTTGTGGGTAACCATAGTCCTTGGAAGATGTCACACATATTAAAAAATAAGCTATGCAACAAAGTGAACAAACATCTGACATATAAATTGTAAAAAACACAAATATAGGTATATTAATTGTTTTAATAAGCACAGTACTATCAAACAAAGAGCTGCATTAATAATCATTAAAGTAATGAAAACAAAAACATTAATAACATAATCATTTAAATGCTACAATATTGGACATTACTGAAAGGGGAGGGGGTGAATCGGGATTGTTACCTTTTTTCACAATTTTAACCACTTTTAAAATAATAAATAACAAATAGAATCAAGAAGATACAGAGAAAGAAAATATATCGTGGAAGCCCAACTGGTAAAAACAACAAACACTTTCTATAACTGCAAAATTACATTTTCAATTGGTTTTAATAATTTCAAAAATATCTTATATCTTATACTTCTGTTAATACAAAGTACTAGTCCATGTCAAAAAAGTATCCTACAACCCATCATCAAAGGGTGTACAAAATAAATCCTCAATCTAGCACCAAAAAGACATTCCACACAGTCCAAAGAAGCACATAAAGAGCCCTGAAGGCTTATCGAAGGAAACACCTAGGGGGTAAAGTGAAAATCCCCCAAAACTAAGGCATTTATATGCCATGAAAACAACTCATCAAAAGGAGCAGTCAGTAGAGCATAGTCAAAGGCTAAAAAAACCCGAATATTTACCAAGAAAAGGATGGTATCGCTCCCTATAGACTTTCCATCCAACATCTCAATATAGGAGAGTTTTCCCATATTAAGAGAAAGTGATTCCTTGGATAAAACATCAATACTCATATTGTGCTCCCTAGAAATGTGCTGAAAGTCTTCTTGATAATGGATGTATCCCCAGGCACAGAAAAGAAATCCCTCCCATACTCATAACTCCCACAAAAAAAAAGAAACCACCCAAAAATAAATAATAAAAATTAAAATATTAATAAATGTTAAAAATAATAAACATTAAAAAGAGAAAAAACATTTAAAACTTCTAGAGCTTGAACCTGAAATAAAATTGATCTTAACAGAGTACAAACCCATACACTATCACTTTTGCTCAAAGAACAAGTAGTTCCGAGCTTTTCCCTAGATCAATATACTACCTCTATCTCAGGCTCTACAAGCCTCCAAGATATCCAAGCTTCTCAAGTTATTCTAAGTTTCTATGAGCTATCCCAAAATCCATTGAGCTACTTCCAACTTTGTTTACAATTTATTTCTACTGTGTTTAAATAAAAGTCTGTTTCAGATCCATGGGAATAGGATTAAAACTTATGACTCAGCTAACCGGCTCATTAACTAACTCCTAAGATTATTCAAGCACCTCTATCTGTCAAAACAAACCCTATCTATTACATTGGAAAGGATCAAGAGTCCTTCTCCACTTATTCAATCATCTATTTAAAAAAACAGAAAATTCAAGAGACCCAACTCTCTTCTAGAAGTTTCCACTAAACTTCGTGAAGTCATAAGTGACTTCATCATTTGACCCTATTATCCTGCATCATGCAGCCATGAATCCTTGCTACAAGTCTATTGATATGACTGACATTAACTACTAGAAATTTCCTCAAAGTTTTTCTTAGGTGTTTCCCTTCAATGTTGTTACGAATTTACTATTTAGGGTTCTTTGGCTTTCACCAACAGTGGGCTTGTTGCTTATATTTCAGTCTTGTTGTAGGATACCATAGGAGGGTGATTCTTTCAACGAATTACCTTAGAGGGCCTCTCCCCATGCCACAAAAGTGACCAAAACAAATCCTAAACAATTCTACTCTCTCATCGCTTGCTTCGATGCACTTATAACTTCCATATTTAGCGAGTTTTTACCCTAGTGCCTAAACTATCACCAAGGATCATTAGGGAAATGTCTCATGGTGGAGGTAGACTACGCATTAGTGCTCTTATATCTGCTATTATAATTTGGCAATCCAACTCCACAAATCCTTAGCTCAAGATTTGATATTGTTGCAACATTAGTTATCAAAACAAGACTGTCAAAACATAGAATCAAAAGAAACAAGTAGAAGCATTATGGGCATAAAAGAAACATGTAGCAGCATTCTAGGCATTAATTTCTCAAATCTTAGGAGCCCTATGTGTGTGAAATAGCAGCAAGAAGTCTGATCCCTCAAGTTTGGGAAAACCTGGGTGTGAAAGCAACCTTAATTCTCCATGATTGTGTATCTAATCAACAATGAAGAACATCATTTTAAAATCTGGGTTAATTTCAGCAGTAATAGGCCTAATTCATAACTTTGGGTTGAATTTGAGGATTGATTTCCAATTCTGAGCACCCATGCAATAGTGTGTGAAAGTTTTGGGCACATTGAGAGAATTTCTGAGTAGCAACAAACATTAAAACACCTCGAGTCAACAATAAAACAGAGGCATATCCAAATCTAGGCAACTAAGGTAGCCTATGGTAACTTCTTGTACATGTAAGAACAACCATAAATCCACATATCAAAGCGAGCTTGTGTTTAAATATGCATTTCTTAGCCTTAAATCTCTTTCACAAAAACAAAGAATTTCCTTCAGACAACACTGCAATTACTTATTATAATCTTATGGTTAAGAAAACATTCCATTTATAAAATATCCAAACTTTCAAAACACTTTCACTAGAAAAAGATGAATAGATTTCCAAATATTAAGATCTACAGGATTGATTACTAATTTCAAAATGGTTTAGGAAATTTGAATTCTCTGAAGATATCAGAGAAAGAGATAGTATGAAATCAATATTTTCCCTCTAGAAATCTATTTGAGATGTTTTTTATATATAAAAAAATAATTTGAGATGTTTTATATATAAAAACAAAGTATTCTCTAAAGTTGTATGTTTTGGCATCCCAAAAGGTGATTTTGTGAGGGTCAATTCATACCTTGGAGCATAATGTTTAGTCCTTTGATGCCATCCAATGGAGATGCTACCATTATGAGACATTCTGAATCTAGCCCATCTAACGAAATATCAAGTGTTCAAACTTAATTTATTGATTGCTGAGCATGATAATGGCATTTCTTCTAGACCAGGAATGGTTCAATTTTCATATTCCGAGGTAGCATAACATATAGCTGAAATATTGCACTTGTTAAGTTTTATGAGGTAGGAAAATGGAGGTAAGATATGATAGAAGGATGCCATTGAAAGTTGGAGATTTGGGTTGGATGGATGTTTCTCAATCCTTTGAGGATGCATGTGTGCCATTTTCTCATTTTTCTCCCTAATAATATTTCTCAAGACTTAAATAAATCCTATACTAATAAGTAATAAGCTACGTGCTTGAAATATATATTCTATCCTATACAGTTTCGAGGAGGACATCAGTTTCAAGGAGTACATTTAGTCTCTAATACTTGTTTCCTACCAACATCATTGTAAGAGTCTAGAGGTATGCCTAGATTTGAAGTACAATATTTGCTGAGAATTCTAGTGTAAAATAACTAGTTTCAAACAACTCACCAACCTCCATATGTTACCCACCAACATTAAGTCTGAGACTTGTGTGGAGTCTGCATGGACACTTATATAGACCTACATGGAAGATCTAAACTATGCACACTTGCCAAAGACTAATGTATCTCTTCTCTGGTGGTGCACCCCTTCTAAAATGTGGTCTCTCTCACAATGATATCTACTTGACCTACTAGTATTTGTCACCACTAGGGAAACTGCTAGATGCACCAAGTTCCTTATTAGTTGAGTGCATGGGAACACCTTGTGGCTAGACATGGATTATCCAATTCATGTGCAGGATATCCATTCCTTGACTGACCTATTGATGGATGGATAGGATGTATCAAATGCCTTTTAGGGTACCAGTAAGCACAACAAGTCCAAAATTGAACCCATCCTATATGACCAGTATGGTACCAAGAGAGGAGGATGGGGTTCCATCATTACCCTTATAAACACTGGCCAGGTTCGAACCCTCTAGTTTGAATGAAATTTATGTGGGATATGACAAGACTTCTAAGGAATCCAAAGTTTACATTCAATCCCTATAGAATATATGTGTATGTCAAGATGTCAAATTTGATCAGGATGCAAGGTCCCCTAAGCCTCAGGGGTCTCCAATAAACATTGACGGGGTAGAGAAGCTTGTTGCCCCAAATATTGATCCATGGATTCCAAATAAACCAGATACATATAGTCAAATTCTAGCATAAGTACAGATACTATTTGTCCTTATAATTCAATCAAAGGACTTAGATAGGTTACATAAAGATTACAAGAGGCATAAGAGAAAGTAGGAGAGCTCAAGTATTTTTTTTTGGGGGGGGGGGTTAGTCATCCTCTTAATAAGTTTCCTAATTATGTTGCATTGAAACCTTTATTGTTTAGATTGTTCCAATGATGAGGACATAGGAGGTGATTTTCATATTCATTTACATACACTCAGTCTGCAAGTAAATACATTTAAGTTGCAGAATATGTTTAAATCAATTTTCCAAATTGGATAAGCAGTTGATTTGGAGAAATGCCTTCAACCAGTTTGAAAATTCCCGTTGGATTGATAAAATGCCCGCACTACCTTATAAAATCACTGGAGGCCTAAAACATATGCACGTGGGTCCATACAAATTCCTGCAAAAATGCACAAAAATTTGAAAAAATCCCGCAGAAATCCATAACAATATATGAAGTATAGATGAAGTAAAATGCAGAAAGAAATTAGATACAATGATGTTTGCAGAAATCTACATTTGTGAGATATTATTTTTCATCGATTCTGAATATATATGTGAGACAAATTAAATATCTTGAGATGAACAGACCAGCAAGGTTTTAGGGGGAGCAATTAGTCTACATATTGATAGGGGGAGCAGTATGGTTAGATAAAGAAAAGAAAATAAAGTGAAGCAACATTGTTATGTTATCATTGATGCATGCTTAGCTTTTATGAATTTACTAGATGACTGTTGATACATTCATTATGCGGGCATTTCCTTACATGCCACAAAAATTTCAATGATAGAGTTAAACACTTGACATGTAAAGCTAAAGTAAAGCTGTTATGGGAAGCTTGAGCTTATAGAGATATTCTTCAACTATATTGTATGACCACTTGGATGGAGATGAATTTCCATAAGTCCTTGATTTGTTTCAACTACATGCTTGATCATGGCATCATAGGTGCACTAAAAATAACCATAGCTAGTTAAACATGCCCACATTTAAGTTGCAGAATACATTTATATCAATTATTCAAATTGGATAAGTAGTTGATTTGGAAAAATGTCCGCAACCTGTTGAGAAAAGGAAATAAAGTGAAGCAACATTGTGATGTTGTCATTGATGCATGCTTACCTTTTATGAATTTACTGGATGAATGTTGATACATTCATTATGTGGGAATGTCCTTACATGTCACGGGAATATAGTATTTATGTGTGGGTGCTTGCATACTTATGCGTGCATGTACTTACATGTCACAGGCATTTCAATGATTTGCTGACATTTCAACACCTCCTGCGGGCATCTTTCCACCTCTATTTCAGGAATTTTTGGGTTCAGTGGGCATTTATCTATTGCCATGTGAGCATGTTTAACTAGCTATGAGCATTTTTGTTAAACTAGTAGCAACAAGGAAGGTCTTCCTGCATGCATGTGTTCTTGCATGCAGAAGACTTAAAATAGGAAACTAGTTGTATTTAATTTACTTTTCCTAAGTTTACTTTGGAAAATAAATTAAAGTGATATAAATTAACTTTAGTGAACCACTAGTTAAAGTGAAAGTGAAATTAGGGTTTTTGCTTTACCATTAGTTAAAGTGAAAGTGAAATTAGGGTTTTCGCTTTACCTAAAGTTATAAAAGAGAGATCAATTGGTGGAGAGAACACACAATTGTATTCCGACAGAGACAGGATACAAACAAGGAGAGAAAGTCAGATAGAGGATTTAGCCGAGAAGATGGAGGAGCGAGCAGCAGGATCATCGAGCTTAGTACAGCTGGGTCGTACACTCACACATGAGGGTGTTGAGGTTTAGCTGGGATTTTCCCAGTGATTCTGCCGGGTACTGCATTTGCTAGGTTTGGGTGAATTTGCAGTGATTGTAAAAGTTCCATATTTTCTCATAATAAAATATATATCTGATTGCTGCACCGGTTTTCCCATCTTGGGTTTTTATGGGGGTTTCCATACCCAAAATAATAGTGTCAATATCATGATGTGATGTTGTGATTTATTTCTCAGTTTTATATTCCCGTGCATACTGTAAAAGATACTCATGTGTGGTTATCAGTTGATATTTTGCATGCACTGTTTAGCCCTAGTTGAATATTAAAGGAAAATTTACATGGTATCAGAGCTCTGGTGAGCTAAAGCTGAAATATTTGTAGCAGCAGTAATAGATTAGGGGCATATCTATAGGAAGACACAAACCTAGACTTCTAGATCTAGGGTTTGACAGGTACACTTCACTATGGCCATGCGGTTGAGAGTTGAGGATAGACTCCAAGGTGCTAATAAATTTCCTACATGGAAAGAAAGAATCGCAAGGATCTTGGACATCAGTGATGCAGAGGAGCACATTGAATCCATGAAGGTTGCACCCACAGATCTAGCAGATTTACAATCTTGGAAGAATATTGATTCCAGAGCCATGCTGATTATCATGGATGGAGTGAAGGACCATATAGTCCCTCACCTTTCTGGTAAGAAGACCGCAGCAGAGATGTGGACGGCTTTGGAGAGTCTATACCAAAGCAAGACCGAGAACTGGAATATGGTGTTGTAAGAGAGGATGCACAACACCAATATGGCCAAGGGAGAAGGAGTGGTGCCTTATCTCATGAGGCTCACACAGACCGGGGACAAGCTTAGAGCTGTTGGCTCTAAGACAGTGGATGAGGAGCTAGTTCAGATAGCCCTCGCTGGCTTCTCTAAGCCATGGGACACCTTTGTCAAAGGTGTTGTGGCTAGGGAGAAGCTCCCTGATTGGCAGAGACTATGGGATGACTTTGTGCAGGAGGAGACCTGCATGGGTCAAGGATCAGGATCATCGAGCAGTGCCCCACAAATTGTGGATGAGGAGTCTCTAGCCCTTACAGGGAAGAGCAAGGGGAAGGCAAAGAGGAAGAAGGATGGTAAGAATAACCTTGACGTGTCAAAGGTCAATTATTTTATCTTCCACAAGAAAGGACAATTTTCCTTCCAATGCCCAGATAGGAAGAAGAAGAGTAACATCCAGATGGTTGGATCTGCAGAGGTGGATGTGTTCAGCAGGAACTTCAATGAGGAGTTCTATTTGATAGCGTGCATGGCAAGCACCACAGGGAGAAACATATGGTACATTGACAGTGGAGCATCTAGTCACATGAATGGACATAAGATATTCTTCAAAGACTTGCAGGAGGGTGGAACAAGGATCCATGTTGAGCTGGGTGATGATGCGCGGTATCAGGTGCAGGGAGTTGGCACTGTTTCATTTGAGAGGGAGATTGGCAAACCGCTCAGTTTTGCTGATGTGTTATATGTTCCAGGACTGACCAAGAACCTTATATCAATCTCCACTCTGGAGGACAAGGGATATCATGTGAAGTTCCGTGACCATAGAGTGTATATCAGGCCCAAGGGGTCAGATAGGAGCTTGGATCAGATTATTGACAAAAGGAGCGGGAAAGTGTACAGATTACACTTTGAGTCTGTAAAGGCTCTAGTCTGCAGTAGCAGCAGCATTCAAGGTGAGTTGTGGCATAGGAGGATGACACACTTACACCATGGAGCACTGAATCATTTGAGATAGGCAGTCATTGGAGTTCCTCAGGTACAGGAGGAAAAGCATAACCACTGCAAGGGCTATGCTTTGGGGAAGAACATCAGGAAGCCTTTCCCACAGAGTTAGCACAAGTCTAAGGAGCCCTTGGACTTGGTGCATTCGGATGTATGCGGACCTATGAGTTTCAATTTGTTCATTGGTTATAGTTACTACATAACCTTCATTGATGACTATTCCAGGAAAACCTGGATCTGTTTCCTGGAGGCCAATTCAGAGGTCTTTGAGAGGTTCCAAGAGTTCAAGACTCTTGTGGAGAACCAAACATGAAAGAATATTAGGGTGTTGAGGACAGAAAATGGGGCTGAGTACACTTCCAATGAGTTCATGGAGTATTGTGCGGCTAAGGGGATCAAGAAGGAGCACACTGTGCCCCATACCCCACATCAGAATGGAGTTGCAGAATGGAAGAACAATACTATGGTTGGAGTAGCTAAGGCCATGCTATTTGATCAGGGATTACCACTATTCCTTTGGGCCGAGCCATACAAGATTGCAGTATACATTCAGAACAGGTGTCCCCACACAACCTTGGGGAGGAAGACACCGGAGGAGGTCTTCATAGGCACTAGGCCAGATGTGAGTCACATTCACATATTCAGCAGTGTCTGCTATTGTCATGTACATGTTGACAATAGGAAGAAGCTGGACCCATATGGAGAGAAGGGGTTACTTGTTGGTTACAACGAGATTTAGAAGGCATATAAAGTTTACATTCTTGCTCACACGAGGATCATTGTGAGCAGGGACGTCCAGTTCGATGAGGACAGGGTCTTGCGGAGATCTCTGGATTTACCAGCAAAGCAGCAGCCAACACAGGAGTTGGGAGTCAAGTTGGAGGAGCCAGATGTACAGGTATAGGTACAAACACATAGCACATGTTCTAATGGTTAGAGGGAGTCAGGTGGATAGGATCCTTCAGTCATTGACTTGAAGGATGAGCTGCAACAGGAGACAGATATCTAGTAGTCGCAACAGGTTGACACTAGGCCAAGGCCTAAGTGGTTTAGATCCATAGTGCAGGATTCCAGGCAGGTAGATCCTCCACAAACATATTTTAGATGGAGTGTACCACTAGAGAGGCTTAGTTATATGGCACTGATGACAGAGTTGATTAAATTTGAACCTTCCAGCTTCGGGGAGGCTGCACAACATGATGTGTGGCAGGAACCTATGGTTGAGGAGTATGACTCCGTTATGAAAAACCAAGTATGGGAGGTTGTGCCGAGGCCACAAGGGAAAAAGGTGGTGGGATTCAGATGGATCTACAAGGTGAAGCATGCATCAGATGGAAGCGTGGAGAAGTACAAGGCGTGATTTGTGGCAAAGGGGTTTTCACAGAAGGAGAGTATTGATTATGAGGAGACCTTCGCCCTTGTTTCCAGGTATTCTTCCATTCGGGCCATTATCTCACTAGCAGCTGAGATGGATTGGCATGTCCATCAGATGGACGTCAAGACTGCCTTCCTCAACGAAGTTATAGAGGAGGAGGTGTATATTGAGCAGCCATAGGGGTTTGATGTGGAGAAGAGGGATATGCATGTATGCAGACTGCATCGAGCTCTTTACGGGATCAAGCAGGCACCTTGAGCATGGTACTCGAGGATTGAAAACTATATAGGGTAGATGGGATTTCAGTGGAGTGAGGCTGGCCACAACCTATACTTCTTGACAGGTGAGGTGCCTCTCATACTGGTCTTATATGTGGATGATCTCTTTTTGACAGGAGATGAGAGGCTAATTGGAGACTGCAAGTCCAACCTTGCAGTAGAGTTTGCAATGAAATACCTTGGGCTGATGCATTACTTTTTGGGCTTGGAGGTTTGGAAAAGAGATGGATGCTTCTTCATCGGACAGGGGAAGTATGTAGTAGAGATCCTGAAGAGATTCAGGATGGGGGACTGCAAACCTATGGCCATACCTCTAGTTTCCAACTGGAGGAAGATTGATGCATCAGGATCAGATGGATTTGATCCTACCTTGTATCATCAGCTTATCGGATCGCTTATGTATCTGGTCAACACTCGACTAGACATTAGGTTTGTAGTCAACTCTTTGAGTTAGTTCATGGTGGACCATCAAAGAGTGCATTGGACGGTTGCGAAGCACATACTTTGCTACATTAGAGGTACAATGGAGTATAGATTGGGTTATGAGCGCAGGGGGAGTGTACAGTTAGTAGGTTTCATAGATGTTGATTGGGAAGGATGTGTAGAGGACCGGAAGAGTACTTTAGGTTGTTGTTTCAGCATAGGACCAAGGGTTGTCTCTTGGTTCAGCAAGAAGCATAATTTAGTTGCATTAAGCTCGACAGAGGCTGAGTACATGGCAGCCAACATGGCTGCTTGTGAGGGTATGTGGTTGAGAAAGTTACTTGTAGGGTTGTTTGAGTGTGAGCTAGAGGCTATAGTAGTTCACTGTGACAATCAGAGTGGCATCATGCTATCTGAGAATCCAGTGTTCCATGACCGGAGCAAACACATAGACATCAAATACCACTTCTTGGGAGATTGTGTTCAAAGGGGAACCATTTGGTTGGAGTACATACAGACAGATGAGCAGGTGGCGGACATTTTCACCAAGGCTCTTTGCAGACAGAGTTTTGTGAAGTTCAGGGATAAGTTGGGGTTGCTACCGAATGCCTTCCTCATTGAGAGGGAGTGTTAAACTAGTAGCAACAAGGAAGGTCTTCCTGCATGCAGAAGACTTAAAATAGGAAACCAATTGTATTTAATTTACGTTTCCTAAGTTTGCTTTGGAAAATAAATTAAAGTGGTCTAAATTAACTTTAGTGAACAGTAGTTAAAGTGAAAGTGAAATTAGGGTTTTTGCTTTACCATTAGTTAAAGTGAAAGTGAAATTAGGGTTTTCACTTTACCTAAGGTTATAAAAGAGAGATCAATTGGTGGAGAGAACACACACTTGTATTCCAACAGAGACAGGATATAGACAAGGAGAGAAAGTCAGACATAGGATTTAGCCAAGAAGACGGAGGAGTGAGCAGCAAGATCATCGAGCTTAGTACAGCCGGGCCATACACTCACACATGAGGGTGTTGAGGTTTATATGGGATTTTCGCAGTGATTCTTTCGGGTACCACATTCACCAGGTTTGGGTGAATTTGCAGTGATTGTAAAAGTTTCATATTTTCTCATAATAAAATATATATCTGATTGCTGCACCGGTTTTCCTATCTTGTGTTTTTTCGGGGGTTTCCATACCCAAAATAATAGTGTCAATATCGTGATGTCATGTTGTGATTTATTTCTCAGTTTTATATTTCGCTGCATACTATAAAAGATATTCATGTGTGGTTATCAGTTGATATTTTGCATGCACTGTTTAGTCCTAGTTGAATACTAAAGGAAAATTTACAATTTTATCTTACTCTTGCATGCATAATGCAATACTTGCGGGCATTATGTCCATTAAGTGAGGGATTTAAATGTATTCAAAAGCTTTCACTAGCTCAGATTTATACCTAGAGGTAGGGTTGATAGGGGTAGCAATATGGTTAGATAAAGAAAAGGAAATAAAGTGAAGCAACATTGTGTTGTTGTCATTGATGCATGCTTACCTTTTATGAATTTACTAGATGACCATTGATACATTCATTATGTGGGCATGTCCCTACATGTCCTGTGCATATAGTCTTTATGTGTGGGTGCTTGCATACTTATGCGGGCATGCCCTTACATGTCACACTCATTTTAATGATCTGCTGACATTTCAACACCTCCTGTAGGTATCTTTCCACCTTTATTTCAGGAATTTTGGGTCTCAGCGAGCATTTATCTATTACCCCGAGGGCATGTTTAACTAGCTATGAGAATTTTATCTTACTCTTGCATGCATAATGCAATACTTGCGGGTATTATGTCCATTAAGTGTGGGCTTTAAATGTATTCAAAAACTTTCATTAGGTCAGAGTTATACTTGGAAGTAGGGTTGATAGGAAGTAGGTGAAGTATTTTTTGTATAAAACCATCCATCTTAATCAATCGACGGAGGGAAGATAGGAGAAAACCTTGACTATATTAAAATAATAAAACCTTGAATGCAATTTATATAGGGAAGATAGGAGAAACTCTCATACACACTTCTATTAGCTTCTTATAGTTACTTACGGTACGGTTCAAACAACCTACATTGCTCCGGCTTCGCTTATGCTCCGCCGCACAGACGACAGGGTTCGTGATAGGGATGATTAAATTCAGCAAGTATGAGGTTAGGTCTCATGCATAGGTTAGGATAGTCCCACAAAAGTTTTATTTCCCAATTCTAGTACCAAGGAGTAGGTATGATGCCATAGTGTCCAAAATAAGAGTTTCTAGAGGTTCTCGAGTCATAGGTGTGAAGTATCTCAATAGCTTTTCGGATAGCTCATAGAAACTTAGAATAGATCGAGAAGCTTGGATAGCTTGGAGGCTTGTATATCCTAAGAGAGAGGTAGTATATTGATCTAGGGAAAATCTCGAAACTACTTGTTCTTTGAGTAGAAGCAACAGTGTATCGGTTTGTACTTTGTTAAGATCAATTTTATTTCAGGTTCAAGCTATGGAAGTTAATTGAATGGTACAAGTGAACAAATAAATTATTGTATTGAGTTTGTGTTTACATTGAGTCGAATTATTTCATGAATTCATAGCATTGTAATGTATCTAAAATATACAGGGGTTAGATTTCATTCGGGCGTTTTAAATTGTAACATGTATTGATATAGTTCATGAGCATTTCAAGCAAAGCGTAGGCAGTAAAATGTGGTTCTATAGTTATTGTGCACGAACAATTTGAATCGATGGTTTCTGTTTATCAAGAAAATGATCAACGATGATGAACGATCAGATTACCCTGCTCGAAGGCGATGGTGGTGATCAATTGTTAAGTGATCAATGGTTGTAAAAGTATATCGCAGTCAAACTAGAAAATGAGTTAATAACCCCTTGGCAGTGCAATGGAAACTGGAGTAGTTTTGATTGAGGTAAGGTGTCAATTCTTGATTTGATATCACACGCCCCAAATGTTTTTTTAAAACTATTTTTACCAAGTCCGATAAGGGACTTCTGACCAAGTCCGTGACAACATAGATAGGAAATGGGAGCTAAATCATAGAGAAACAAGACATCAATTATTCCCCTGAATCAGTTGTAACAACAATGTGTAGATAATGCAAGATTGTATATCTATCCACATTGCATATCTATCCACTATCCATAAGCAGGGTTGATTGTCAGGGTTTATAGTAGGGTAGGTAGAAGCAAACCCTGATTGTATCTATCAATAAAACCCTGACCATAATTTATTTAAGTATCTATCAATAAAACCCTGACTAGAAAATGCTTTAATGGATTAAATGACATCATATGACTTATCGAAGACATATATGTGGGAAAATAATACATTGGAAGCTACCTTAGCCTGTGCTTTTCCTGATGCCTTACTGACCTTCACCTTTGCTTATGGGTCTCGATCTCAATCTGCCAATGTCCCTCTATGTAGCTTTTGGAGATGAAGGGGGTGGACAACCTTGAGGATAGAAAACCCCCAAAGCTGGGATACCATTAAAATTGAGCTGAATACCGACACACACCCAATAAAAAGCGGCTTGTAGGAAGAACCTGAACTATAAAAATTGTTTCAAACAAGAAATTGATATGTGTCTAGTGCAGCTTAAGGGTTTCACCATGCTAACAACCTAGCTTTATGGTTGCGTTAAGGAAGGGGTTTGTTGAACGAACAAGAGCTACCTCCTCTGCAACCTTGGAACCTCCTCAACAACCTTAGAACCTCCTCTGCGACCTTAGGCCTATTTTGTGGGTGAGGTAAGTGAAAAAACTCCTCTACGACCTCGGGCCTAGTTTGTGGGTGAGGTAAGTGAAAAACCTCCTCTGTGACCGTGGGCCTAGTTCGTGGGTGAGGTAATTGGAAAACCTCCTTTGTAACTTTAGGAACTCCTCTATGACCTTGAGCGTAGTTCGTAGGCGAGGTAAGTGAAAGATGTACAATTTCGTTGTCGCGACAGGGGGAAGGTAAGATGGATAGTTTTAATTGTTTGTTATTTTTTAATGTTTATTAGTTATATTTATTATTTTTAATGTTTATTAATATTTTAATGTTTATTATTACTTTAATTTTTTTTATTACTTTAATGTTTATTTTTTTAATGTGATTATTACCTTTCCTTGAATCCAATAAGTCCACTACACCCCTTCGGGAAAGGATAAAGCCATGGACTTATTCCAGCAACATAGAGGAAAGGTAGCAGAAACTGGCGACATCAATACTTATGATCATCATCATCATCACCATCACTGTTAGCACTTAGAATGTACCCAGGTTGCAAAGGTAAATCCCAAAGGTAATAGCAAAAACCACTTTTAGAAAGAAACTGGCTTTTCTTTCCAAAGAGGGATCTCTTAGATACAGATTTGACAAGGCCAGATATAAATCAACACTCAAAGATTGTATAAATGGTTGAAACAACACATAACCATTGGGCAATGGAGTCACATATACATAAAGATATCACAAAGACATATACATGAGATTTTATTAAAGGCAAGATAACCATTCCATCACAGTCATTCATTTAGTTCGAGTGAAACAGAAGAGACAATGGACAGTCCATTAATACAAAGCATCAAAGATGAGTTCTATATTAAATTTAGTAGAAAAATGTATAAAATATCCGAAATGATGATCATAGCATAAACACTATGAATTCTAATAATTCAACACTGTATTTTAGATACGAAGAAAAATAGAATGGAGTGTTACACTGGAAAAAACAAACACAAAAGAAGAGAAATACAGACTGTAATGTAAATGACGCAGGAATCTATGATAACTCTTATGCATTCACTTTGTTATTCAAAAATACATTTTCTCAAAAACATTCAACATCAAGATGGGTTCCAACCCCCATCACATAAAATAAATGCACTTATATACATAAAATGATTCATCTTCCAAGAAGATTTATAACTGAATAACCTGCTTAATCAAAGTCTTGTAACTACTTAACTCCTAGGAACAAACTACTAGCTTCGATCCTAACAGATCATTAAATTAAAATCAACTTGATAACAAGGCCCGTCCAAGCAACTCCTTAGCGCGCAACACCTATCTTCATGAATGAAGGATATATTTTGTCTTCCTAAATCTTTCTATGGCTCTCCATTGCTCCGTGCTTGGAATATCACATTCAATCATCTCCCAAATGGACACCTCTAGCTCCATGTAGGCTTCATATGACACTTTAGGTAGCCCTCCCCTGATGATCAGGAACTTCTGTAATATCTCAAAATTCTCTGTCAACTTATCCATGATGACTTTCCTTGTTAGCCCCTTTTCCAGATCGTCAAATTTAAAATGATCCATGCAGATTTGTACCAACAAGTTGTGATAGTGCTCTTGAGAAAACATTCGTCCCTCCTCGTCCCAAAAGGAAGGAAGGCCGTCTTCAAATAGTTCCTTGAAAGCCTATTTGAAGTCATTAACCTGTGAGATCATTTCATCCGCTTTGTCCTGGACTGTTTTCATTAGATGATGCTTATGGATAAACTTTTTGGCTGACAGTACCATTGCTATTCTGTCCTTTACTCCTATATCATGCAATTTCTGGTATGTCAATGAATTTAAGAAATTTAACGCATTCTGGGTTGTGGCAAGGGGTTTTCTCTCCATAGTTTCATTTACTAACTTCAGTCTTTGATTGGCCAAATTGATCAATATGCTTTGATCATCAATGAAGTTTAGATAGTGCCTGAATTTAGTAATTTCTACGGATAATGTATCCCAAATTATGTGCTTTGCTCCCTGGAGAGGCCCCTTTCCTATGTTTCTTTCTTTCAATTCATTAAATTTCTTTTGTAGCTGATTTCTATCTTGCAATATTTTATTTTTATTTTCCATCACTTTGGCCAGCTCGAATTTGACTTTTTCATTTTCCACCTTTAATTCTCTTATTTCTTCATCTTTCAGGCTGACCTGGGACATAGGTACTAGTAAGTCATCTGCAAAAAAATCATTCAATGGTTTTTCAATATTCATAATAGACAGGTCTTCATCAGTGGGAGTTTGGCTCATCAATTCCTCCATGATCTCTTTTTCATCGTTTTGGTCCTTTTTCAGCAGGGATATTTGTGCCATTAGCTCATTCCGCTCTGTTTCCCATTTGTCTTTTTCTTCTTGTAATTTGACAGCTTTTCCTTTATGCTCCATCATCTCTTGGTGAATTTTGTCCTTCTCCTCTTGTAATGCTAATAACTCGGATGATTGAACATGTTCTGTGCTTGGGATCTTCAACCTTTTCTTCTAGAAGTATTTTGATTGCCTGGGTGTTACTTTTTTCATTTCCTGAGCTTATAATGTCAGTTTGCAAATTTTTAATTTGAATAACATGAGCCTTGTTTTCAACCTTCTCATGTTTTAACTGAACTTCTAACTTGTCTACCGAAATTTGTAACTTATTGACTCTCATCACAGCATGCAATAAATCTGAATAAATGATGTCTCCTGTTTGCTTATGTAATTGTATTTTGTCTGGTACACTAATCTTGTCTAATCTTACTTCCATTTTTGACATCTTCTTATCACTTACCATGGCCAATTTAAAAGTATTTCTTTCTATGTCCCTGGCAGAAATCAAGTAAGTTTTTGGATTATTTAAACTACTCACCCGCGGGAGTAGATTCCTTGTCTCTTCTAGGGACTGCTTTTGTTTCTCCACATAACTAGTCACGAGCTCCTCTTTGGACTTGAAAACTGGGCTTGATCTTGTATTATCCACACCTTCAAAGGAAAACTGATTCACCTGTACAAACTTTGTAGGAACCAAAGCAATTCTTTTTAAATCATCTGAAATAGCTTCACTCAAAACTTTATCATCTTGAAACAATTTGGCTTTTTTATGTGAATCATCCTCATTCACTTCCATGCTGTCAACCTCAGAAAGAATTCTTTTAACCAAAATATTGGGACCATCTGTCACTTGAGATACTGTAACTGGTATAGTACTTGCATTTTCATCATATCTTGGAATTTCCATAAAATGAAACAAATTGGCTGTCTCGCTCAGAACTTCAACAGCTTGGTGGTCAAATGGCTTGTTTTTATTTGTCTGCTTTCTCAGGGAAATTATATGATGGGGATCATAATTTACCCTTTGCTCCTTTTGAAATTCCATGCTTTCCAACAATTTTTCTATAAACACTAGAGCACCTTTATTTTTGAAAATAGAAGAACCAAATTTGAGAGGGAACTTGATATTTGAAGATTTCTTAAAGGCCCCAAAGTGCTCTTCTTCTGAATGCAGTATTTGTCTCATAAACTCCAATGCAAAAATTTTGGGAGTAAGGAAAGCAGGTAACTTATATGGTTCTCTAGTAAAACCATATATTCTCAAAACTGTGGAATCCTTATATAGAAACGAATCTCCGACTCTATCCTCAGGTGAGGATTGCATCATGCTTTTCATCTCTTCCAATACCTGGGGTAATATTTCATCAAATAACATCTTGTATATTTCTGACATGATTGAATTTGCAAATTCAAACATGTTGATTTGCTTGGGCAAATCTAAAGAGAACATGGTACTTAAAAACTGCAACTCGGTGACGTTCGAACATAGCAACATGTTCAGCAAATAAGTTTGAAACTTAAAAAACCTGACCTTTGGAAATTCACTCAATTGAAGATGTATAGCTTCTGCTAAGTACTCATCTAAGTTGAAGACATGAACTTACTGAGACTCAGAACTCAATGAACTTATTTTTAATAGAAAGCCCAAGATGACTTCATTTACATGACAATCATCATCCAGACCCAAGACTTGAAAGACTAAGGACACAACTAATTTAAATTCATCTCTGAAAATATGAACATGGTATGGTGGGAAAATACCATTTAATGACTGACCCTCATTCAAGATGTTGGACAAGAATTTGCAGCGAACCTCAGTTCCACAATTTTTGTACACTTCAGCTAGAATGGACTCATTTACATGTTCACGATTATCAGGGTAGTTGTCGGGCAGGTTCAGGTTTTTGCGGATGACCTTGGCATCAATTTTACACAGTATCCTAGACGTAGACTGACTCACAACAACTCTCTGAGAAGAAGAATAGTTAACTACGCACCACTCTGCGAACTCAAGAAAATGCAGGGTCTACTCAACAACAAAATAATATAAAAACGATTTACAGGCATTTAGTATATCATTACCCTGTGAATCGTATTGCCATAACCTCTCTTTGCTAACTGATACACTCCCCACAGACAAGAAAGGGTCACACACTCCTCTGTCCCTGTCGACCAGGTATTCTTCTCTATCATCCAAAATACGACTAAACCCTTGCAAATCTTTTCCTTTGTCCATAATTCAGTCAACAACGGTAATTAGGTGGATAAATTTTGGGCGTTTGAGCCTTACCTGTTACTGTGACTGTGTGTATTTGAGATTGACTGTAAAAGGTTGGCGAGCATGCATGTCCTTTTCATTCGTCTGGCGCCAATAAAAAATAATTCTTCAACAAGTCAACTTTGTTTATATAGGACCCCACTACGGAGGACCCCCTTTAGGGGTTTTCGCCAAACCGCTTTTGCCCTCGGAATGCACTACAACTTGCCACGTGTACCGTGGTTTGCATTCCGCTCCCACCTTTTCTTTCCAACCACTGCGCAAATTTTCGCTCCGAATCCGTTGACAACCGTTGATATATTTCCCCTTTATTTTTCAGCCGTGGGTGGAGCGACACGTACCCTATTCCATCGAGTTTCTTTGCTTTATCAAACGTGCAAGTCTACAGGGTGGAGTCCATAATGACCGTAGATTTCATCTGGCCAGATCGACGACCGTTGATCTTCACATCTCATCGAATACCCCGTATGTCTCTATCTTTCTCGTATCTTCGTAAAGCGGACACATTATAAGCCATCGATCTCCATTTCTTCTCTTTACTCCATTGGATCTTGTGCTAGTTCATCACTTACTCACCCTTTGTCATACCTTTATACCATAACATTTAACCAAAGTTCTTCAATCAACCATTATTTCCTCTTCGCCATGGTCTCCTCGACCTTCTGCTAGGTAGAGGTGTTAACAATCACCACCATCTTGATAATCATCATAATCACCATCACCACCATCTTGATCATCATCATCATCATGATAATCATTGTCATCATCATCATCATCATCATCATAAGCATTGTCATTGTCATCATCAATAATCATCGCCATCGTCATAAACAACACCATCGTCATTGTCGTCGTCATCATCATCGTCATAAACAACACCATCAACATCATCATCATCATTAGTGATGATGATGATGATAGCATTGATGATCATAAAGATGAAGATGATGATGGTTGCGATTATTATAATGAGGATGAACATGATGATGCTGATTGATATTTCTAATGAGTATGAACATGATAATCATGATGATGAAGACGATAAAATTGATGACGACGACGACGACGATGATGATATCATTGACAACGATGATGATTATAACATCGACGATGATAAGGTTGAGGATGAGGATGAGGTCGATGATGACGATAAGGCTGAGGATGAGGATGATTTCGATGATGATGATGATGAATATGGTGATGGTGGTGGTGGTGATGATGGCGATTATGATTATGATGGTGATTATGATACCATTTATGATCATAAATTCATCAATCAATATCATCACCAAGTACAAAATCATCTGCTACGTCATTTGGATATTGATCAACTTCTTCATTGGATTTTCCATCAAACACATCTGCAGCGGCCAATTGCTCCTGATCTGCATCACCTTCTTCTTCGACATTATCTTCTTGCTCTGGATTATTCTTTATCGATCTTCCTATTGGATCATATCTAACAATGTATGACCAACCTGCTTTACCTGACACCTTTGAGTAAAATACATGCTCACATTGAATTGGAAGAACATAAGGCTCTGTACCCGGTTCAAGTGCCCTTGTATTAACCATGGTAAATCCATTGGCATGCTGAATAACAATTCTTTCAGGATCACATTCATTAATTCGTATCTTGTACCATTTGAGCTCAAATAATACTATTTTAAAGGAATTAAATTCACACTCAATTATATCTTCCAAATAACCATAGTACCTATTTTTCGATACTTCTGGGCTTGTCACTTCTAGAGGAAACATTAGTGACTTGAAAAACTCCACTTATCCCACAATTGAATGTTTCCTTCTCGTCATCCAACTTTTTGATGCAAAATTTACGACCACTGGACCACATAGCCTTGTGGTGTATCAACTGCATCATGCCCGACTCAGTAAATTACTATATAAGAAGAAATAAACAAAAGAAATAAATTTTTATAATGGGAAACAACCAAAAAATTATCATTGTATAAAATATACTTGCCTTTTTTATATTTTAAATCACATGCTAAATCAAGTTTCCTTTGTGTAAGTTCACTGGGATATTCTTCTCAATGACGATGCACTGTTTTAATCAATTTACTCACCCCTTCCCATGATAAGGTACCATATAATTCTATACATCGTTATATCCATTCCTTGATCCAATCAAGATTATTTGCAATGTATAAATGTACTGCATCCCCCACACAACTAACTATATGAAAAAATAACAATTAAGAATTGTAAATTAGCTATCATGAAAGGAGATTAAGTTTATCTTAAAATACTGATGGAATAATAAAAATTACATGAGTAATATATATATGAAATTGAAAACTTAATTATATAATAAATTAAATCTACACCATCTAATTACCTTTCACTTTCCTTGTTCTACCTTTCCCCAACAGGACCTCCCCTTTAAATTTGTTGATGGAGTTGACGTGCCAAATGCGAGGAAGATTGATATTTTTTTGCTAAATTTGGAACATACTGACTAATGTACACCATGGATTGATATACGATATAGCCTTGCACAATATAAACCTTAGGACGTGCTATTTGTCTAACAAAATCCTTCAATGAATTCAAATTCCTTTCCACCATCCACATTGATCTTGTGTGTACAGGTCCACACAATTAAATCTCCTCAACTTCATGTATGAGATAGCGTTCTTGTGCATTGAAAAATCCTGGAGGTAAATACTTCTGCATTTCACACATTAGATGAGGAATTTCTCTCTTCCAATACCTAATATCTTCTTTATGGATTTCTTTAAATGAAAGCCACCTACAAATGATGCAAGAAAACAACAGTGATCAACAAGATTGAGGCATATATAATAAAGTTCCAATCTGTAAAACACAATATGTCAATAAGCTATGCAACAAAGTGAACAAACATTTTCATGGATATAAATTGTTACTTACCTCATGTATTTACCAAGATCATATATAACTTGTTTTATGTCGTCGTGAAAGTTATCTGGGAGAGATAGAGGTAGAACATACTGTAATAAAAAGAAAATCATTATTGATTTAATTTCCAAATAAGAGACAACAATTACTAAAAAATATTTACTAAATGGAAATTATATACGTAAATAATTACCTTAATGAATGTATGCCATTCATGAGTTTTAACACCACCAAAATCACCTTTGTCGCTAAGATATTTTGCATGTTCGACGCAAACCCAGTCATAAACCTTATTTTCTAAATGAACTCTTTTATAATTGCTTTGTTTCTCTCTCAAGGAAAATGCACAATGATCAAATTTCAACAATAAGAAAAAGTCATGACCGTTGATTTGCAAGTGTTTAGTGTTCCGTCTCTATAGCGACAAACATTTGTCTTTGTCGCAATAAAGATGAACTTTCCTCGCTGTAGCGACAAACAATCATTTACGTCGCAGTAGTGACGATGATCGGGGGCCAGAACAATTTATTTTCAAAATATTTATCAATTTATCCACAAAAATTACCATTTTAACTTATTCGTGGCAATATTTCGTGGAACTTTTGAGCCATATGTACTAGTTCCTTTCCTCTTCCCTTCCCTTTAATTTATAGTGTTACAAAATAATTGTCGAAGGACTTTCAATATTCCCTAGGTTAATTGAGACTTTTTGACTCCCCAAAATATTCAAGATTAAAATATTAAAATTTCACTTTGACAGAGAAAATAAAATTATATATTTATGATGCTGAAGGGGAATTTTCCTAGGACTTAATGTATCATTCACATACATCACACTCATGGTAAATAACATTAAGGCGACTTGGCTCAAGCGGACTTAGAGAGAGCTCATGATTAGCCATTTTGTTTGACAATGTGCTCATTCCCTTAGTGATTGTGCTATGACAAGTGGTCATGATTTGGGCCTTCTATGTGGGTGCTCCTACATGGTCATGCAAGGCTTCGAGGGTGACCTGGGTCACATTCCTGACTACTTCCACTTATTCAACCTTAATGGTTCTGAGTTTAACCAGTCATTGTTCCTTGGATATAGGTTGCTCAATGGTCCCTAGGGGTGGCAATGCACATCTATTGAACACTTTCTTGATCTAGGTGTAAATAATTTGGAATTTTTCGAGTGATGTAGTGATGTCCTTATGCAAATTCCCCCCCACCTTTAGGCAATTATCCAGGGTAGCATTATTGAGTTGTAGTTCTTCCTTAGATTTCTTTGATATTCCATACTGGTTGTGTTTTGTTTCTGCCAAGATGCAATAACGCCCATTTTGGTTTTCATTCCCTTGACCTTATTAGTACTATCTCGTACTCTGGCCTCTATGTATTGGAGATTAATTATTGTTCTATGAATCTTGAAAAACAGACCAGTAAATTGCTCATGGGCATGTAAATATTCCTCATGTAGTTCAATGGCCTATTTTTGAAACCCTGACATGTTGTGTCTTTCTTCCTTGGAAACTTCTACTTCTACGGTCGGCGTGCCCCTCTCATGTTGTAGATGCTCTATTTGGGACATCAAGCCTGCTTTCTCTGCTTCTAGCTCATTAATTTTCCTTTGCATGGTGTCTTTGTCATTTTTGTAGCCTTCTTTTCTCTACCTGCAATGCAAAATTTTTCAAGGCCCGGTTCTACACTTGACCTCCTAGATTCTAGGAGGTGATCTTCCAACAAGCCAATCCTTTTCTTATCCCGCTCTATATCCTACAATAATTTAATTACACTATCTTCTGTGGCCATCGCAATGGCCACATTGACCGACACCATTTCTCTGGGAGCCTTGTTGGTATTCTCAACTATGGCTTCTACTTGGACATTGACAATATCTGGCTACGAGGGAATCTTCAACTTGTTCTCCATTTTTTACACAATTTGTTTCTTTCTTGGATTGAACTCATAAGAACTCAACCTATCTACTAAGATTTTTATTGATGGGACATAGATTTTAATTTCAAGCTCTCTTAGAGGGAATTTTCCTCCAGTTCCTGGAATCTCATAACTAGAGGTGGGCACATCGATATCCATGTCTTGTAAGTCACCCTCCTATGTTCCCCCTTTCTTGGCATTTTCCTCTTGCTTCTTATTGGCCAGAGCTTTTGCACTGGCTTCCTCTTCACCTTTTCTCTGTTCCTGTACTTTGGCCTCATTTTTTATTCTATTTATGATGTCACTGGGCCCCACTTTTGGACTAATTTATTGCTTCCTAGTCCCATGCCCAGGGATTTCTCCCCAAGTCATTTCTTCTGTGTCTTTTTTGCGAGAAGAAGCTTTTTTGGCACCTTTCAAAATATCTCCTGCACTGGCTTCCTCGTTGGCTTTTTTTTTTCCCTAGATTTTTTGGAATTTGGCCTCATGTTTTCTCATGTTTATGATTTCATTTCCCCCCCTTATAGAATCATTTGTTTCTCCTCGATCATTTCTCTGTGAGTCATTTCTTTTATAGCTTATTTTTCTAGAAAAATATTCTTTGGCATCTTTCAAAATATATTCTACACTGGATTCCTTGTCCTCTTTAATCTATTCTTGTAGTTTATAGACTTTGGCCTTGTATTATCTTCTGTTTATGATTTCATTCCCCCTCATCTGGACTTGGTTGTTTCTCTCCCAACATTTCTCCATGAACCATATCTTATGTGGCTTCTTTTCTCAAAGAAGCTCCTTTGGTACCTTTCCTTTTACCCAATATTCTTTTCTAGGTCTTCCAAAGTAAGAACTCGTATGTATATTTCATCCTCTATAGCTTGGTCATGCACGTAAGCCCAATTATATGTGAGGCAACGCAATGGTTTCGCATCATACACTCATGATCATTTCTCTTGTAGTGTGCTTGCGCAAAATTATCCATCTCTAAATGATGAGTCAATTCAAGAGTCTCCTTCACATTTACAAACCTGTAAGCTCCAACTATAGTCGACAAGGGTGGCCATGATGCTTTCTTGTTCCTTTTTTGTGTACTAGGGGAAACAACAACTGGGGACTAGGATGTTACTAGAGTGACATGGGGTCCAGGGATCCAATCCCGCTACCACTATACCCCTAGGTGCACCCACATAGCCCGAATGTGAGGGGCATGGGCAATATGGGGTGATTTGAACTCGTGAAATCCATTTACAACATGTCCTTCATATCAAGCAAATAACCGGTTGAGATACACCCATGTGGGCTTAAATGTTAGGTGGACATCGGGGTGGGATTTGATCCACTTATGTGTCCACGGGGCACAAGATAATTTAATACAATCTCTTTGGGTGGAACCACATGTTCGACCACTACCTCAAGGTTCCCCCATGGATCTAGGTAAGGACCTCATTGGAATTTAACTTATCCCACTTGTGAAAAACTCCTCACCCTTCACCAACGGATCCAACCCCTTTGGGAAAAAATGTTAGAAGAACATGGGGGTGGGCTTTGATCCACTTATGTGTCCATGGGTCATGAGATCATTTAATACAATCTCTATGGGTGGAACCACACTTTCGAACACTACCTCAAGGTTCTCCCATGGCTCTAGGTAAGGCCCTCATTGGAATTGAACCTTGCCCACTGGTGAAAAACTCCTCACTCTTCACTAATGGATCCAACCCATTTGGGATACTTTTTAGGAGGACATGGGGGTGGGATTTGAGCCAATTTTGTGTCCACAGGTCACGAGATCATTTAATACAATCTCTCTGGGTGGAATCACACGTTTGACCACTACCTCAAGGTGCCCCATGGCTCCAGGTAAGGACCTCATTGGAATTGAACCATTCCCACTAGTGAAAATCTCCACGCTCTTCACTAATGGATCCAACCCCTTTGGGAAATGCTTTCTTGTTCTTATTGAGTGCATACCCAATATCATTTATAAATGATTGCCAAGTGATTTCTCTCAACACTACATAATCCGTAACATACTTGGGCATGATGCTAGGTGGCTCCGATCCTAAGTGAGAAACCATTCTCCCAATTGCGTCACTATGGCGATGGTGTTATCCAACATGCAATTTTCTAGGATACCATGAATAATTGTGTACAAAGGCCGAATAAAATGTTCACATATTTTCTTGTAATTGTTTATGTGTTTTGGGTCCACAAAACTTGAAAACATACATTAATAGGACTGTCCCCAAGTTTCCAACGCCATCCCATACATGGAATGGATTGAATGCACCAAATGAATCCAAAAGATATGAATACATGAAAAATTTCTGATTGTCGTTTAAAAAATACACTTTGTGCACTCAACATTGCTTCTTCCAAGTTGTCAAAGAGGATCTCTCCCTAGTTAAATATAACACTTCTCACAGTGATGTAATACATAAGAGGGTACCACTCTATCTTAAAATGTGTTGCATGCTTTTCCCCATACAATCTACATAACAGGGTGGCAGTCATCTTGTAAGGATGCCTCAGTGATTTGGTATTGTATATGGTAGTAGCGTTTTGCCGAAAGTGCTTATATGGAAGCTGAGCTTCTTTGACAATAGTCACATAGTTCATCTCAATGGACTCAACCACTCATTTTTCAGTCTTATCTCTGGATCTGGAAATTTGTAATACAATCTCATAGTAGTAGGCTTGAAAGAGGCGATGGATACTCCAACCTTACCATTGATAACGTGCCACATAGAATCTATTGAAGGAATGAGCCATTCTATTATCTTTGCACATGTGAACGACTGTAGTCTTCTCGCAGCCTGATGAAGTCCCGACCTTCTGATGTTTTCAAAGAGTAGGATCTCATATAATTTTGCTTTCTAATACTCGTCTGCTTAGAGGAGTTGGTACATATCCCCCCCATTTGAGTTCAGGGTCAGCTCCGCTAATGAACTATGTGTCTCCAAATTACAAAATAAGAGTAGGGTCTCTCACCTATTCATCTTTAAATGGAATTTCTTGGACACCACTGGGCTCCGTCCTGGTCTTAGACATTATTTGCCCCTACAAGACATCGAATTCAAAATCAATGTCCATGAAGTATAAATTGTTTAACGATAGAAAAGAACACGTGTAAATGCAATTGAATAATGAACTTGACCTTCTCATCTCATTGATCTCAAATGGATCTTGAAAAGAGAGCATTGTAAATGTGAACAAACTCAAGCTTGGAGCAAAGAATCATATAAAATACTTGTGATCCATCTTAAAATAATAAAAAATAAAAAATTGAATATCCCCCCAAAAAAATGTAAGCAGTGCACATTGTTTTAAAACCACGTGCAAGGCCTCCTAAACAACCCATGGTTTTATTGTGCATGGTTTAGGAGGGCCTTGCAAATGGTTTTAAAAACCATGTGCAAGGCCTCCTAAACAACCCATGGTTTTATTGTACATGGTTTAGGAGGTTTGCATGTGGAAGGCCTCTTAAACAACCCATGGTGTTAGGAGGGCCTTGCACATCATTTTAAAACCATGTATGGGTGAGATGATGTAATGTTCTTTCCTAAAAAATAAAAAATAATAAAAAATATTATATGTCAGGCCATAAATAGTATTAAATATTAATAATAAAAATATTATATGTCGACCTAAAATAAAAAAGACGTGTCTTTTGGTTATGGCGAGTTTCACCAAAACACTTATGGTAAAAAAGACCATAGTTCTAGCACTTTTCATCGAAAGAGATTGCGGGTGTGACGTGTTTCAACTTTCACCCAAACAATTATGGGAAAGAGTTCGCAGTTGCGGTACTGAAGTGGTTGATCCAAACAAATTCTATAACTTGAATACAAATATTAGGATACATAAAGATATTAAAATAAATATATTCATGTTATACAATGAATAAAATGTGCTAAAACCTCCACGGGCAGAGTTTCATAGAGAAACCCTGCCATCGTATCCTTGGAACTTCCCCCCATAGAATTTTGGTTGGAACTCTACCTGAAAATGAAACTAGAAAAGGTGCAAACCGTTGTGTTTTTAGATCCCATTTACTTTTATTTATTATTTATAAGGGGTAGATTGACACCCTATCACACCGGGGCTTCACTATGATACAACACTCTGATGCATGTTTTTGTTTATGGGACAAACAAACACTTTTGTCCCACTTGAGCTCCCAAGTGGGATGGTATATACAATGGAATCCTAGATTATAGAGGTACTATTGTTGAAATCATGTTCGAATAAGCTACACAATCTAGGGAAATCATCCTTGGACAACAAAATAACACCCTAGAAACAAATGGTGATGTAACTCATCATTGAAACATGTTGTGAAGTTATTTGAAATAAGCGCCATTCCATGCAACACTTCATAACACTAGTTTTATTTATTTGTTTTTTTTAATGTGCCAATAACAAGTTACAAGAAATGATAGAAAAAATGTACCACCATTTCTGACGTTACATGACATCACATGCACTTCTAAAATTAGAAAGTTATATTACACATTACATACACAAAAATACTATGTACAAAAAAAATGGCAAGGTGCTTATCATTGATTTTTCCAAATGAAAGAACCAAAAGTCACATTTCCTACTGAAACTATGTTGGATTTGAACTATAAAAATCTTTGTTAAGTTGGTCAGCCATAAAAAAGACCCCACTTGTGTTATAGCCCAAAATGACACATCTCTTCTTGTGACCACTTTCCCATGATTCCGTCGTATGTCAACACTTCATGAAAGTCATTGAAAGTCACTGAAAAAACACCTATCTTGGAGGACCCATATCTTGAGTTCTGTAACTCCGTTTGACCTCATTTTTGCACCGTTGGAAAGGTATTTCCGTTAGATAAAACTTTCCAGAAGACACCAAAGTCTGAAAATGCCCAAAAATACCTTAAAAATTCGTTTTTTTGTGTATTCACGACTCTCCTTAAGGCAAAGTCGCGAATGATACGCGAGTCTCTAGTTTTACAAGTCGCGAATGGATGTATTCGCGGGTTTCTCTTGCGGGCCATTCGTGGGTTGTCCTCCTCCATAGTCGCGAATGTGTCTCTTGACATTTAAACATAAAAACACGCCTTTTGGATTAGTTTGGGTAGTTATACAACTGACTTCTTCAGTTGTAACCACTTTGTCTTCGCCCCTATCTCTTCTTTAAGCATATAAATAGAGGTAGGGAGGTCCATGAAGGGGGACTTGAATTTTTGTATTGTTATGCTGGAGGAATCGGGACTCTCTTTGCCCACACCTTTGCCCTAGAGGTCTTCCCCTTGTGTTGCAGAGCTTGGAGGCTGAGTTCTTTGGAGAAGAGAAACAACAGAACCAGATCAAGGTTTCGTGAGGTGCCAAACCTGAAGAGAATGTATACTTGTACTTGTTTTTAGGATTAATAAAGATGTGATGTCCTTTTTCTTCCCAAATCATTATTCAATGTGTGATTGAATCTCTGTTTCTGATCATATGATGATGTTATTCAGATCATTAGTTCATGTTTATTTGATTATCATTGTTTTATATGTGGTCATAATGGTTTGAGGAAGGTATAACTTGTTTTGCAGGTCTCTTGGAGCAAGAGGAGCAAGAGGAGGATTGAAGAGAAAGCTTGGACCAGCCTTCAGTTATTCAGGTGTGGACCTTTCTCATCTCTGATCTTGCTTATATATGCTTGATGAACCTTGTGCATCTCTCTTTCAACCCCAGTACGTTGATGGCCTCTTAAACCCTAGCCATGGGACACTTTCCTTTACAACAGAACTGGCGACTCTGCTGGGGATAGCCTCATCTGTTTGGGGTTTTTCTCTTGATTTCTTTCAGCCTGTTGCATTGTTTCAGGTCCTTCTTGCCACTTAGGAACACCTTATCAGTCTGATTACACACTTTCCCTACCTTCTTAGGGTAGTTTTTGACCTTTTTGGGGTTTTCTACCTATTCGCGAGTTGTTCTTCTGAACAGTCGTGAATACTAGTTTGCATTTGCGGGTTGCTGCATTGAACAGTCGCGAGTCATTCACGAGTTGCCTTTATAGACAGTCACGAATACTCCTGGAAGTAGGAATTTTTGAGTTAAGGTTTGCTTGTCCCCTTCTTTTGGTAATCCCTGTTTGTGAGTGGATTTTCTTCATGAATGTTGTGTAGCTTGTCTGAAGACCTTTGGTGATCACCCTTCCTGCCTTCTTGAAAGCCTTTGAGTCTCTTTTGCTTGGATTATTTTTTGCTTGCCTGCTGAAGTGGTTTGGCCTGTTTGGGTTCTTCGTTCAAGTGTCTCAGTCCAGATCTGTGGTTAAGGTCTTGGGCCCTGTTTTTCCAGTTTGTCTTCTGACAGTGGCTAGTTGTCACTTGCCTTTATAAGCCTCCATTGTTTTTTGTCATTGTATACACCCAAGATAGGGTTCCTAGCCTTCCTTTATTGGTTGTCTGTTGGTTCTGTCAGCTTGTTTGCTTCAGTTTGTTGCTTTTATATGGTTTATTAGATCCAAGTTTACTCAAAGTATAGATGCATGGTAGGTCTTTTAGGGTCTTCTGCAGGTGTATGGATCTAGAGAGTTAGTGTCATCCTTCTTGGTTGTTCTTTATCTAGGTGGTAAGCCCTTTTATTGCATTAGGATTTGTTCTTTTCTCTTTCCCCCTGTCTCCTTTGCTTGGTATGCTTTTGGCTTATGTTTTTGGTCAGCCTCTGTTAGTGGCCTTTGCTTGATTTCAGAATCTTGTTGGTGTTGATTTCCTTCTTGTTTTGTGGGTTAACTTCACTGTGCCAAAGTAGTTGACTTGTTTTCTTATGCAAGCCTTCCTTCCAAGTAGGGTTTATACTGACTTTAGGGCATTCTAGAGTTTGTTGGTAGTTGCATAGCAAAGTTCCTTTTGCTTTGTTCTTGTTATCTTCATGCTTTTGTTTTGTAGGTAGTTTTCTTTTCCATTTATAAAAGAAAATTAAAACGAACTTGTTTTTGCTGCCTCCCCCCTCACCTCTTTCTTTGGTTTGACCTTGTTGAACAAGGTACTGAGCAGCCTTGGTTTGTAGGTTTAGATTGATACTTAGGACTTGTTGACCTTTGTTTATGTCGGTCTTTTTGCTCAGTCTTTTCATTCCAAAGTTGTTGGCTTGTTTGCCTTTGTGAGCCTTCCTTTGAAGAGAGGTTTATATTCAACTTTAGGGAGACCTAGGGTTTGTTTGTGGGGTGTAGAGTAGTTGTCTATTTGCTTTGCTTTCAGTGCTTGCTTGCATTAGTTGATAGGCTGATTTTTCTTTTGTATTTCTAAGAGAAAAAGACAAAAACACATGTTTGCTTTATATGCACGTAGATTAGGCTTTTTAGTCTAGATTGCATGGCATATCATTGTTTTTGAAAAAATTAATAAATATAAAAATATTTGATCTTTTTTGGCTTTCAAGTTTTCTATTTGAAAATATAAAGAGAATAGTTTGCTTTTTGCATTTCTTTTCTCTTTGCTTAGTCATTTTGTTTCAATTTTGAGTCAAAACACCACATAAGTTTCATGCCATTTACCCTCTGACTAAAAACAACCCTTAAAATAAACGATATAATTTAAAATTTACTAGCAAGTTTTATTTTATAGGGTCATACACCAACTAGCTCAGGCTAGACTTGTGGATTAGGGAGTTTCAACTCTCCACAAGTGTTAAAATTTTAGACGTAGTTGGCCTATCACTAGGTAAATCCTTTTCTACGTTGATTGTATCTGGGAAGCTCCTCTCAAACGGGAGTTAAGCACTAGGCCACGTGGAGGCTAGGACAGAGGAGATAACCCTCTGAATCCTTATCAAAACGTAACTCAAGACTTTTACGCATCTGGGGATTCTGTCCTAGACAGAGTTTCGGGCTCAGCTACCCTGCCCATGCGTATGAGTTCGGCTGACGACTGTCCCCCCAGGCTGTCAATATAGTTAAGGTAGCCTTTAGTCTCTTTGACATCTAGGGTTCATACACATGTACACCAAAAGGTTATTTCTGGTTGACCTTGGACGGACTTGGAAGGTAACCCCGGTAGAAAGTGTGGGAGGGCGGTGGGTGATTCCTCCGTTTGTGCCTAAGAACATCTACAGGGACGCCAAGTAACTGTCTATCAGCTTTCTTCTGGAAAGTATGTCTTATACCTGTTTGTCTGTTTGGCTTTAGGAATTTTTAGTGAGTGCTGTGTGGTTTATCTGTACTTAGTGTGCCTTTAGGTGTGTGCTTTGTAATTTTGGTTGCCTATCAGCCTCAGACTTTGTCCTGTAGTTTGAAACTATGGCTAGCACCCCTTTGAACACCAACCAAGAGATCCCCATGCTGGGAACTCCTTGTACTATTCCTCTCACAGGGAATGTTGGTGTTCCCTTGATGGCCACCCTGAATCTTCCTGGATTCACCCTAGGGCTACCGGTGTGGTTGTTTTCCACTCCAACTGTCCTGAATGCTCCTGATGCTTCTCAAGTAAGCTCCTTATATCAAGAGCATCAAAACACTGCTTCCCCTTCACCTGTAGTTGATTCTCCTCCTCCTTCTACCTCATGCAGTGAAAGTACTGATACTAGTAACCGACAGTCTAACAGGAGTAAAAGGAGGAATAGGAAGAAAGCACATAAGCAGGGGGGCACCCGTTCAACCTTTGCAAGTCAAGTTGAACCTCACCACCCAACCTCTGTTGTTCATGCTGGGGGCACCCATCCAACCTCTGCAGGTCATGTTGGATCTAAGCACTCAACCTCTACAAGTCAAGTTGATCTTCATCATCTAGCATCTCTTGATCATGATGGTGGGATCCTTCCAACCTTTCCAGGTCATGTCAGATCCAGTCTCTCTTCCTCTGCAGTGCATGCTGAGGGCACCCGTTCAACCTCTGTTGTTCAAGTTGAACCTCCCCATCCAACCTCTGTTGTTCATGTTGGATCCATCCACCCAGCCTCTGTTGTTCATGCTAGGGGCACACACTCAACTGCTGCAAAGCATGCTGATCCTAACCATTCAACCTCTGTTGTTCATGTTGGTGGTGCCCATCCAACCTCTGAAGGCCATGTTGGATCCAGTCTCTAAGCCTCTACAAGTGATGCTGGGGGCAGTCTCTCAGCCTCTGTGGTTCATGCTAAAGACAATATGTCAGCCACTGCAAGTCATGTTGACACTGTTGAAATTACTACCCGTTCAAAACACAAGCCCAAGTTTCCTTGTAAGCTTTGTGAGGGATACCACCTTACTTATAAATGTCCTTCTATAGCAGAGGTGTGAAGAGTTTGGATTCATGGTCATCCTGTTTTTGAACATTCTGAAGTCTCTCAACAACCAGCCTCTCTTAGCGAGGTTGGACCCAGTTACCCAGCCTCTGTGGTTCATGCTGGGGGAAAACTCTCATCCTCTGCAGGACATGTTGAGAGTAAATAGTCATCCACTGCTAGTCATGTTGACACCATTGAGAAAACTGGTCGTTCGAAGTGTAAACTTAAGTTCCCTTGTGTGTTATGCGAGGGAGATCATCTTACTCACCTATGCCCTGCTATAGCAGAGTTGCGAAGAGTGTGGTCCAAGACTCAAGGATTTATTTCTTCTGAACACCCTATAGTTTCTCAACAACCTACTCAACCTTTGGTTGATCAAGTGGTCGAACCAATCTCAGATTTGGTCGATCACACTCTTCTTTCGGAGAGTGATCCTTATGTGATTGAACCAATGTCATCTTTGGTCAATCCCACTCTCCCTTCAGAGAGTGACTTTCACGAAGCGGTTGAATCGATTCCATTGTCGATCAATCCCACTCTCCCTTTGGAGAGTGAAGTGTCTACTAGTCACATTTTCTTCACTGCCAGTTCAGAACTTACTGAACAAGGGGGCACTGAACTTGCTTCGGATCAACCCCCACCAAGCCCTTGAATTGCTTCCTTTGATTTGGATAGCCTAGTTGAGCCGCGCCTTCCTTCTGTTGCACCTTTCCAGATAAAGGTCAAAGTTGAACCATATACGATTGCTCGTTGTATTGTTGATGAAGGAGCCTCAGTTAGTATTTTGTCTGCTCGTGCTTGGCCAGGCATGGGATCTCCCAGCCTTGTGTCAACTGCTAGTCAGTTACTGGCCTTTGATCGAAGAACTTGTATAGCCTTGGGAAATCTTGCTCAAACACCTGTTACTTTGGGTGGGAAGACCGTCTTAGTTGACTTCATGGTGATAGAAGACCCCTTGGACTTCAATATGCTCCTTGGACGTGATTATGTCTATGCCATGCAAGCAGTGGTGTCAACATTCTTTCGTGTGATGTATTTTAATCGTGGCGAAGAAATTTTCACTATCGATCAGTTGGATTTTCTTGATCCTTCTCCTGACCCAACTAGAGACCAGGTCTTTCCTTTATTGGTTCCCAGTGTTTATGTAGACACTACCCCGCCACGCGTGAACTTTGTGGCCTCTTGTCCTTTATGTTCAATTGCTTCTGAGAAGCAGCCTCTGTTTTCATGCTTAGCTTCTCGGGACTTGGTCCCAACAGTTGATCGGGTGAGTCATCCTATACAGACTGTAGAGCCTTCTCTCCACTCTGTTGATCCATTTGAAAGTTTAGATATGTGTTCTATCTCGGATGATCTCCTTCCTTTGGATGAAGTCTTCCTTGAGTCTTTGATATACTCTGATCTTCTTTTGGATGTTGGTTCAGTTGTGACTAAGTCTAACCCTGATTTGCCTAGTAAGCCTAACCTTTCTTCTTATGTTGGTCTTGTTGAGTCTTTTGGCTTTTCCTTTGAACAGCAAGTCAGTGATCCTGATGAGTTTGATTTTTCTTATGAATTTTTCGACTCCTTGGATATTGAGTTTGTTCCTACAGACTCTATCTCCCTTGTTGATTTTTGCTCGCCTTCTGAGGTTGATCTTATTGATTATAAACCCTCGAGCCTTGGTTCTATAGAATCTTCTTCGGTTGATTCTGCCTTGACTTTCCCTTTTATAGAAGATAGCAAAGTCACATGTGTTTCTGCCAAAGTGGCCCGCATTGGATCTTTTCTTCTGAATATGATCTTGATGTTGTTGTTTCTTGGAGACAGGATTTGTAGTTGGATTCACAACTGTTTACTGGTCTCACCTTGTGTTTCAAGTCGTAATTGCATTTGCATGTGCCCTACTTGCGCTTATGAGCCTGATGCCGGCTTCCACGCTTTTAGCTCGTTGTATAAGCCCTCATCTTTGTTCTCATCGTCGTTAAGCCTTGTATCATTTTGCCTTTGCAACTTGACACCCTTTACCTTGAGGAGATGTTCCCTGAGTGTCCTTATCTTTCTCACTTTCCTTGCATTATGAATAGGTTTGTTCCTTGCGATTGGAACTAGTTTCGCCTGCCTATGACACTCGTCTCCTCGCATTTAGAGCATTCTTTTTGCTCTCTTTCGAGCTCGTTAAAAACAGTAAGGAGGCCACGAGTTGAATTTTCCGGACTCGTTAAAACTTCACGGGAAAGATATTGAGTTTCTTTAGGCCCAAGTCTGAATCCTCAAAATAGACTTGGCTACCGAGTAAACTTGTCCATTCAGGCTCGTTAAGAATATGTGAATGGGCATCCACATTGGTGGTAGGTTATCTCTTTCTCGGACCATGTGGAATAATACGAGAAAGGATCCATCTCTTTTCTTTTTGAATTGAGAAGAGTATTCTCAGGCATAGGTTTATCTCTTTTCCGGACCTGAGGGACTAAACATACGAAAAAGGAACCCCCGGTATGAGCTTAGTTTTCTCTTTGTCGTGCTCTGGACCAAAACATGAAAAAGATTCCGAGTGTACTTTATGTCTTTGTCATGCTCGTTAAACCCTAAAGAACAAAGCATCGAGTTTATTGTTGTAAGCCCCATTTCTCGTAATCAAATGGATCTTTCCGAGTGATCTTGCCTTCCTTCACACTTGTAAAACTCAGGCTATATGCTGCTTTTGAAGGAGCGTTGGGTAGGTGGTAATTTAACCTTTTTCAGACCTTCCTGACTAATTACGAAAAAGGTGCGCCTTTTCTTCTTCGGAAGTTAAGAGAGTTCTTCTTTGGTTTGTTTTATACTTTTTTGGCCTCAGGAGACTAAATTGTACGAAAAAGGACACCCCCTGGAGTCTTCTTTGGAGTTTTCAGACTCTCTAAACTATGAAAACACCGTCGAGCATGTACTAGTTCGGGCAGGTAAAATCCACGAATTAGTGCTTTATCAAGCATTCTTCTTTCTCTTCTTCAATCTTGTCAAAAAATGAATATGGTCCTGAGTTTGCTTTCTTGGACTCGTTAAACCTTTACAAGAAAGAAGGGAAAGGGAAGGTTATTCTATATTTTTGTTACATAATGGCAGCAGGTCTTGTTTCCTTGAACAAAGCACCAGTTTTGAGTCTATCAACATTTGGGCCCTAGTATTTTGACATTATCCTGATTCAGAGTTTCTTACTCCTCCAGTTGGTCTCTTTTCCAATTATATGGCGAATCTGTCAATGTCTCCTACATTGTAGATTTGTTTCGTTGGTCCTTTTGTGTCAAAAGATGCCTAAGTCACTTTTGTGTCGTGCTCACTGTTCAAGGATTAAACCTTTGTCGGCCATTCTGCAGTTGCCTTGACCTTTTGTGTCGGCCATTCCCTGGTATCGGTTCATTACATCATGTCTTCAGCTTTCCTTGTCGTGAAATTCAGTACCAATTCCAGATCCAATTAGTCTTTGATTTACCTCGTGTTGGATGATGAAGGATGCCTTAATGCCTTCCTTCCAATGGATATCTTCCTATCGACTGCAACACATCTTACTCTGGGGATGAGATTTAGATTTTTATGACAGTACCTTTGGAATTGTTGTCCTTAATGGCCATTTCCCTCGCTATTGGGTAGTGGGAATACCTTAATGTCTCCTACTCGCTAGATTCTTCAAGTGTTCGACTTCAAGTCTTTATAATCACACTTTTTAGAATGTACTAGGTACCTTGGGGACCATTTTCATTAATGGTAGTTTCCCTTGCGTTTGTTAACGGTTTTCATTATCGACCGGTAATCAAACGGTTTCCTCCATGTTCGACTTCAGCTCCTTTATTCACATGGTTAGGATTCGTACCTTTTTTGGGCTGTTTGGATTGAAGACCTTGGGTTGATAGTAACATCCTCATTTTTTGCTATTGCCCAAGTTGCGCAAGACCTTGTTATACTTTATATGACATTTTGCTGAGACATAGATCCACCTTGTATTTTTGTGGCTATGATCAATTGTTGAGCATGGATCCACCTTGTTCATTTGTGGCCATGGCTCCTTTAGATTTGATATGGCGCCTTTTTGCATATTGAGCGACCATGATAGTTTCCTCAGTTATACATATGTTGGATCCGCCTGTATCTTTAAGGCGATGTTTTGTATATGGACGTGTATGTCCCAGAGAACAGTTTTTCTGACATTTATCTCTCTTTCAGGTACCTTCACTCGAGCCTTTCGATCTTGGATTCTCTGCTCTCTCCATATTCAGCTATTTCCTTTATAATGTATTTCGGCTATCATCTTCCCCTCTAACCTCACACATTAGGGGGCATCTGTTATAGCCCAAAATGACACATCTCTACCTGTGACCACTTTCACATGATTCCGTCGTATGTCGACACTTCCATGACGACACTTCATGAAAGTCATTGAAAGTCACTGAAAAAACACCTATCTTGGAGGACCCATGTCTCGAGTTTTGAAATCCGTTTGACCTCATTTTTGCACCGTTGGAAAGGTATTTCCGTTAGCTAAAACTTTCTAGAAGACACCAAAGTCTGAAAATGCCCAAAAATACCATAAAAATACATTTTTTTTGTGTATTCGTGACTCTCCTTAAGGCAAAGTCACGAATGATACGTGAGTCTCTAGTTTTACAAGTCGCAAATGGATGTATTCGCGGGTTGCTCTTGTTGAAACTCGCGGGCCATTCGCGAGTTGTCCTCCTCCATAGTCGCGAATGTGTCTCTCGACATTTAAACATAAAAACACGCCTTTTCGATTAGTTTGGGTAGTTATACAACTGACTTCTTCAGTTGTAACCACTTTGTCTTCGCCCCTATCTCTTCTTTAAGCATATAAATAGAGGTAGGGAGGTTCATGAAGGAGGACTTGAATTTTTGCATTGTTATGCTGGAGGAATCGAGACTCTTTTTGCCCACACCTTTGCCCTGGAGGTCTTCCCCTTGTGTTGCAAAGCTTGGAGGCTGAGTTCTTTGGAGAAGAGAAATAGCATAACCATATCAAGGTTTCGTGAGGTGCCAAAACTGAAGAGACGGTATACTTGTACTTGTTTTCAGGATTAATAAAGATGTGATGTCCTTCTTCTTCCCAAATCATTGTTCAATGTGTGATTGAATCTATGTTTCTGATCATATGATGATGTTATTCGGATCATTAGTTCATGTTTATTTGATTATCATTGTTTTATATGTGGTCATAATGGTTTGAGGAAGGTATAACTTGTTTTGCAGGTCTCTTGGAGCAAGAGGAGCAAGAGGAGGATTGAAGAGAAAGATTGGACCAGCCTTCAGTTAGTCAGGTGTGGACCTTTCTCATCTCTGATCTTTCTTATATATGCTTGCTGAACCTTGTGCATCTCTCTTTCAACCCCAGTACGTTGATGGCCTCTTAAACCCTAGCCATAGGACACTTTCCTTTACAACAGAACTGGCGACTCTGCTGGGGATAGCCTCGTCTGTTTGGGCTTTTTCTCTTGATTTCTTTCAGCCTGTTGCATTGATTCAGGTCCTTCTTGCCACTTAGGAACACCTTATCAGTCTGATTACACACTTCCCCTACCTTCTTAGGGTAGTTTTTGACCTTTTTGGGATTTTTCTACCTATTCGCGAGTTGTTCTTCTGAACAGTCGCGAATACTAGTTTGCATTTGTGGGTTGATGCATTGAACAGTCGTGAGTCATTCATAAGTTGCCTTTATAGACAGTCGTGAATACTCCTGGAAGTAGGAATTTTTGAGTTAAGGTTTGCTTGTCCCCTTCTTTTGGTAATCCCCGTTTGTGAGTGGATTTTCTTCATGAATGCTGTCTAGCTTGTCTGAAGACCTTTGGTGATCACCCTTCCTGCCTTCTTGAAAGCCTTTGAGTCTCTTTTGCTTGGATTATTTTTTGCTTGCCTGCTGAAGTGGTTTGGCCTGTTTGGGTTCTTGGTTCAAGTGTCTCAGTCCAGATCTATGGTTAAGGTCTTGGGCCCTGTTTTTCCAGTCTGTCTTCTGACAGTGGCTGGTTGTCACTTGCCTTTATAAGCCTACAATGGTTTTTGTCATTGTATACACCCAAGATAGGCTTCCTAGCCTTCCTTTATTGGTTGTTTGTTGGTTCTGTCAGCCTGTTTGCTTCAGTTTGTTGCTTTTATATGGTTTATTAGATCCAAGTTTACTCAAAGTATAGATGCATGGTAGGTCTTTTAGGGTCTTCTGCAGGTGTATGGATCTAGAGAGTTAGTGTCATCCTTCTTGGTTGTTCTTTATCTAGGTGGTAAGCCCTTTTATTGCATTAGGATTTGTTCTTTTCTCTTTCCCCCTGTCTCCTTTGCTTGGTATGCTTTTGGCTTATGTTTCTGGTCAGCCTCTGTTAGTGGCCTTCGCTTGATTTCAGAATCTTGTTGGTGTTGATTTCCTTCTTGTTTTGTGGGTTAACTTCACCGTGCCAAATTAGTTGACTTGTTTTCTTATGCAAGCCTTCCTTCCAAGTAGGGTTTATACTGACTTTAGGGCATTCTAGAGTTTGTTGGTGGTTGCATAGCAAAGTTCCTTTTGCTTTGTTCTTGTTATCTTCATGCTTTTGTTTTGTAGGTAGTTTTCTTTTCCATTTATAAAAGAAAATTAAAAAGAACATGTTTTTGCTGCCTCCCCCCTCACCTCTTTCTTTGGTTTGACCTTGTTGAACAAGGTACTGAGCAGCCTTGGTTTGTAGGTTTAGATTGATACTTAGGACTTGTTGACCTTTGTTTATGTCGGTCTTTTTGCTCAGTCTTTTCATTCCAAAGTTGTTGGCTTGTTTTCCTTTGTGAGCCTTCCTTTGAAGAGAGGTTTATATTCAACTTTAGGGAGACCTAGGGTTTGTTTGTGGGGTGTAGAGTAGTTGTCTATTTGCTTTGCTTTCAGTGCTTGCTTGCATTAGTTGATAGGATGATTTTTCTTTTGTATTTCTAAGAGAAAATGACAAAAACACATGTTTGCTTTATATGCACGTAGATTAGGCTTTTTAGTCTAGATTGCATGGCATATCATTGTTTTTGAAAAAATTAAAAAATATAAAAAGATTTGATCTTTTTTGGCTTTCAAGCTTTCTATTTGAAAATATAAAGAGAATAGTTTGCTTTTTGCATTTCTTTTCTCTTTGCTTAGTCATTTTGTTTCAATTTTGAGTCAAAACACCACATAAGTTTCATGCCATTTACCCTCTGACTAAAAACAGCCCTTAAAATAAACGATATAATTTAAAATTTACTAGCAAGTTTTATTTTATAGGGTCATACACCAACTAGCTCAGGCTAGACTTGTGGATTAGGGAGTTCAACTCTCCACAAGTGTTAAAATTTCAGACGTAGTTGGCCTATCACTAGGTAAATCCTTTTCTACGTTGATTGTATCTGGGAAGCTCCTCTCAAATGGGAGTTAAGCACTAGGCTGCGTGGAGGCTTGGACAGAGGAGATAACCCTCTGAATCCTTTTCAAAACGTAACTCAGGACTTTTATGCATCTGGGGATTCTGTCCTAGACAGAGTTTCGGGCTCAGCTACCCTGCCCATGCGTATGAGTTCGGCTGACGACTGTCACCCCAGACTGTCAATATAGTTAAGGTAGCCTTTAGTCTCTTTGACATCTAGGGTTCATACACTGGTACACCGGAAGGTTATTTCTAGTTGACCTTGGACGGACTTGGAAGGTAACCCCGGTAGAAAGTGTGGGAGGGCGGTGGGTGATTCCTCCGTTTGTGCCTAGGAACATCTATAGGGACGCCAAGTAACTGTCTATCAGCTTTCTTCTGGAAAGTATATCTTATACCTGTTTGTCTGTTTGGCTTTAGGAATTTTTAGTGAGTGCTGTGTGGTTTATCTGTACTTAGTGTGCCTTTAGGTGTGTGCTTTGTAATTTTGGTTGCCTATCAGCCTCAGACTTTGTCTTGTAGTTTGAAACTATGGCTAGCACCCCTTTGAACACCAACCAAGAGATCCCCATGCTGGGAACTCCTTGTACTATTCCTCTCACAGGGAATATTGGTGTTCCCTTGATGGCCACCCTGAATCTTCCTGGATTCACCCTAGGGCTACCGGTGTGGTTGTTTTCCACTCCAACTGTCCTGAATGCTCCTGATGCTTCTCAAGTAAGCTCCTTATATCAAGCGCATCAAAACACTGATTCCCCTTCACCTGTAGTTGATTCTCCTCCTCCTTCTACCTCATGCAGTGAAAGTACTGATACTAGTAACCGACAGTCTAACAGGAGTAAAAGAAGGAGGAATAGGAAGAAAGCACATAAGCAGGGGGGCACCCGTTCAACCTCTGCAAGTCAAGTTGAACCTCACCACCCAGCCTCTGTTGTTCATGCTGGGGGCACCCATCCAACATCTGCAGGTCATGTTGGATCTAAGCACTCAACCTCTGCAAGTCAAGTTGACCTTCATCATCTAGCATCTCTTGATCATGATGGTGGGATCGTTCCAACCTTTCCAGGTCATGTCGGATCCAGTTTCTCTGCCTCTGTAGTGCATGCTGAGGGCACCCGTTCAACCTCTGTTGTTCAAGTTGAACCTCCCCATCCAACCTCTGTTGTTCATGTTGGATCCATCCACCCAGCCTCTGTTGTTCATGCTGGGGGCACACACTCAACTGCTGCAAAGCATGTTGATCCTAACCATTCAACCTCTGTTGTTCATGTTGGTGGTGCCCATCCAACCTCTGCAGGCCATGTTGGATCCATTCTCTGAGCCTCTACAAGTGATGCTGGGGGCAGTCTCTCAGCCTCTGTGGTTCATGCTGAAGACAATTTGTCAGCCACTACGAGTCATGTTGACACTGTTGAAAAGACTACCCATTCAAAACACAAGCCCAAGTTTCCTTGTAAGCTTTGTGAGGGAGACCACCCTACTTATAAATGTCCTTCTATAGCGGAGGTGCGAAGAGTTTGGATTCATGGTCATCCTGTTTTTGAACATTCTGAAGTCTCTCAACAACCAGCCTCTCTTAGCGAGGTTGGACCTAGTTACCCAGCCTCTGTGGTTCATGCTGGGGGAAAACTCTCATCCTCTGCAGGACATGTTGAGAGTAAATACTCATCCACTGCTAGTCATGTTGACACCGTTGAGAAAATTGGTCGTTCGAAGCGTAAACTTAAGTTCCCTTGTGTGTTATGCGAGGGAGATCATCTTACTCACCGATGCCCTGCTATAGCAGAGGTGCGAAGAGTGTGGTCCAAGACTCAAGGATTTCTTTCTTCTGAACACCCTATAGTTTCTCAACAACCTACTCAACCTTTGGTTGATCAAGTGGTCGAACCAATCTCAGATTTGGTCGATCACACTCTTCTTTAGGAGAGTGATCCTTATGTGATTGAACCAATGTCATCTTTGGTCAATCCCACTCTCCCTTCAGAGAGTGACTTTCACGAAGCGGTTGAATCGATTCCATTGTCGATCAATCCCACTCTCCCTTTGGAGAGTGAAGTGTCTACTAGTCACATTTTCTTCACTGCCAGTTCAGAACTTACTGAACAAGGGGGCACTGAACTTGCTTCGGATCAACCCCCACCAAGCCCTCGAATTGCTTCCTTTGATTGTGCTAGACTAGTTGAGCCGCGCCTTCCTTCTGTTGCACCTTTCCAGATAAAGGTCAAAGTTGAACCATATACAATTGCTCGTTGTATTGTTGATGAAGGAGCCTCAGTTAGTATTTTGTCTGCTCGTGCTTGGCCATGCATGGGATCTCCCAGCCTTGTGTCGATTGCTAGTCAGTTACTGGCCTTTGATCGAAGAACTTTTATAGCCTTGGGAATTCTTGCTCAAACACCTGTTACTTTGGGTGGGAAGACCGTCTTAGTTGAATTCATGGTGATAGAAGACCCCTTGGACTTCAATATGCTCCTTGGACGTGATTATGTCTATGCCATGCAAGCTGTGGTGTCAACATTCTTTCGTGTGATGTATTTTAATCGTGGTGAAGAAATTGTCACTATCGATCAGTTGGATTTTCTTGATCCTTCTCCTGACCCAACTAGAGACTAGGTCTTTCCTTTATTGGTTCCCAGTGTTTCTGTAGACACTACCCCGCCACGCGTGAACTTTGTGGCCTCTTGTCCTTTGTGTTCAATTGCTTCTGAGAAGCAGCCTCTGTTTTCATGCTTAGCTTCTTGGGACTTGGTCCCAGCAGTTGATCGGGTGAGTCATCCTATACAGACTGTAGAGCCTTCTCTCCACTCTGTTGATCCATTTGAAAGTTTAGATATGTGTTCTATCTCGGATGATCTCCTTCCTTTGGATGAAGTCTTTCTTGAGTCTTTGATATAGTCTGATATTCTTTTGGATGTTGGTTCAGTTGTGACTAAGTCTAACCCTGATTTGCCTAGTAAGCCTAACCTTTCTTCTTATGTTGGTCTTGTTGAGTCTTTTGACTTTTCCTTTGAACAGCAAGTTAGTGATCCTGATGAGTTTGATTTTTCTTATGAATTTTTCGACTCCTTGGATATTGAGTTTGTTCCTACAGACTCTATCTCCCTTGTTGATTTTTGCTCTCCTTCTGAGGTTGATCTTATTGATTATAAACCCTCGAGCCTTGGTTCTATAGAATATTCTTCGGTTGATTCTGCCTTGACTTTCCCTTTTATAGAAGATAGCAAAGTCACATGTGTTTTTTCCAAAGTGACCCGCATCGGATCTTTTCTTCTGAATATGATCTTGATGTTGTTGTTTCTTGGAGACAGGATTTGTAGTTGGATTCACAACTGTTTACTGGTCTCACCTTGTGTTTCAAGTCATAATTGCATTTGCATGTGCCCTTCTTGCGCTTATGAGCCTGATGCCGGCTTCCATGCTTTTAGCTCGTTGTATAAGCCCTCATCTTTGTTCTCATCGTCGTTAAGCCTTGTATCATTTTTCCTTTGCAACTTGACACCCTTTACCTTGAGGAGATGTTCCCTGAGTGTCCTTATCTTTCTCACTTTCCTTGCATTATGCATAGGTTTGTTCCTTGCGCTTGGAACTAGTTTCGCCTGCCTATGACACTCGTCTCCTCGCATTTAGAGCATTCTTTTTGCTCTCCTTCGAGCTCGTTAAAAACAGTAAGGAGGCCACGAGTTGACTTTTCCAGACTCGTTAAAACTTCACGGGAAAGATATTGAGTTTCTTTAGGCCCAAGTATGACTCCTCAAAATAGACTTGACTGCCGAGTAAACTTGTCCATTCAAGCTCGTTAAGAATATGTGAATGGGCATCCACATTGGTGGTAGGTTATCTCTTTCTCGGACCGTGTGGAATAATACGAGAAAGGATCCATCTCTTTTCTTTTTGAATTGAGAAGAGTATTCTCAGGCATAGGTTTATCTCTTTTCCGGACCTGAGGGACTAAACATACGGAAAAGGAACCCCCGGTATGAGCTTAGTTTTCTCTTTTTCGTGCTCTGGACCAAAACATGAAAAATATTTCAAGTGTACTTTATGTCTTTGTCATGCTCGTTAAACCCTAAAGAACAAAGCATCGAGTTTATTGTTGTAAGCCCCATTTCTCGTAATCAAATGGATATTTCCGAGTGATCTTGCCTTCCTTCACACTCGTAAAACTCAGGCTATATGCTGCTTTTGAAGGAGCGTTGGGTAGGTGGTAATTTAACCTTTTTCTGACCTTCCTGATTAATTACAAAAAAGGTGCACCTTTTCTTCTTCGGAAGTTAAAAGAGTTCTTCTTTGGTTTGTTTTATACTTTTTCGGCCTCAGGAGACTAAATTGTACGAAAAAGGACACCCCCTGGAGTCTTCTTTGGAGTTTTCAGACTCTCCAAACTATGAAAACACCGTCGAGCATGTACTAGTTCGGGCAGGTAAAATCCACGAATTAGTGCTTTATCAAGCATTCTTCTTTCTCTTCTTCAATCTTGTCAAAAAATGAAGATGGTCTCGAGTTTGCTTTCTTGGACTCGTTAAACCTTTACAAGAAAGAAGGGAAAGGGAAGGTTATTCCATATTTTTGTTACATAATGGCAGCAGGTCTTGTTTCCTTGAACAAAGCACCATTTTTGAGTCTATCAACAGTTGGGCCCTAGTATTTTGACATTATCTTGATTCAAAGTTTCTTACTCCTCTAGTTGGTTTCTTTTCCAATTATATGGCGAATCTGTCAATGTCTCCTACATTGTAGATTTGTTTCGTTGGTCCTTTTGTGTCAAAAGCTACCTAAGTCACTTTTGTGTCGTGCTCACTGTTCAAGGATTAAACCTTTGTCGGCCATTCTGCAGTTTCCTTGACCTTTTGTGTCGGCCATTCCCTGGTATCAGTTCATTACATCATGTCTTCAGCTTTCCTTGTCGTGAAATTCAGTACCAATTCCAGATCCAATTAGTCTTTGATTTACCTCATGTTGGATGATGAAGGATGCCTTAATTCCTTCCTTCCAACGGATCTCTTCGTATCGACTGCAACACATCTTACTCTGGGGATGAGATTTAGAGTTTTATGACAGTACCTTGGGAATTGTTGTCCTCAATGGCAATTTCCCTCGCTATTGGGTAGTGGGAATACCTTAATGTCTCCTACTCGCTAGATTCTTCAAGTGTTTGACTTCAAGTCTTTGTAATCACACTTGTTAGAATGTACTAGGTACCTTGGGGACCATTTTCATTAATGGTGGTTTCCCTCACGTTTGTTAACGGTTTTCATTATTGACCGGTAATCAAACGGTTTCCTCCATGTTCGACTTCAGCTCCTTTATTCACATGGTTAGGATTCGTACCTTTTTTGGGCGGTTTGGATTGAAGACCTTGGGCTGACAGTAGCATCCTCATTTTTTGCTATTGCCCGAGTTGCGCAAGACCTTGTTATACTTTATATGACATTTTGTTGAGACATAGATCCACCTTGTATTTTTGTGGCTATGATCAATTGTTGAGCATGGATCCACCTTGTTCATTTGTGGCCATGGCTCCTTTAGATTTGATATGGCGCCTTTTTGCATATTGAGCGACCATGATAGTTTCATCAGTTATACATATGTTGGATCCACCTGTATCTTTATGGCGATTTTTTGTATATGGATGTGTATATCCCAGAGAACAGTTTTTCTGACATTTATCTCTCTTTCAGGTACCTTCACTCGAGCCTTTCGATGTTGGATTCTCTGCTCTCTCCATACTCAGCTGTTTCCTTTATAATGTATTTTGGCTATCATCTTCTCCTCTAACCTCACACATTAGGGGGCATCTGTTATAGCCCAAAATGACACATCTCTGCCTGTGACCTCTTTCCCATGATTCCATCGTATGTCGACACTTCCATGACGACACTTCATGAAAGTCATTGAAAGTCACTGAAAAAACACCTATCTTGGAGGACCCATATCTTGAGTTTTGTAACTCTGTTTGACCTCATTTCTACACCATTGGAAAGGTATTTTTGTTAGCTAAAACTTTCCAGAAGACACCAAAGTCTGACAATGCCCACAAATACCTTAAAAATTCGTTTTTTTGTGTATTCGCGACTCTCCTTAAGGCAAAGTCGTGAATGATACGCGAGTCTCTAGTTTTACAAGTCGCAAATGGATGTATTCGCGTGTTGCTCTTGTTGAAACTCGCGGGCCATTCATGGGTTGTCCTCCTCCATAGTCGCGAATGTGTCTCTCGACATTTCACGGGCCATTCGCGGGTTTCCCTCCTCCATAGTCGTGAATGTGTCTCTCGACATTTAAACATAAAAACACGCCTTTTGGATTAGTTTGGGTAGTTATACAACTGACTTCTTCAGTTGTAACCACTTTGTCTTCACCCCTATCTATTATTTAAGCATATAAATAGAGGTAGGGAGGTCCATGAAGGGGGACTTGAATTTTTGCATTGTTATGCTGGAGGAATCGGGACTCTCTTTGCCCACACCTTTGCCCTGGAGGTCTTCCCCTTGTGTTGCAGAGCTTGGAGGCTGAGTTCTTTGGAGAAGAGAAATAGCAGAACCAGATCAAGGTTTCGTGAGGTTCCAAACCTGAAGAGAAGGTATACTTGTACTTGTTTTCAAGATTAATAAAGATGTGATGTCCTTCTTCTTCCCAAATCATTGTTCAATGTGTGATTGAATCTCTGTTTCTGATCATATGATGATGTTATTCAGATCATTAGTTCATGTTTATTTGATTATCATTGTTTTATATGTGGTCATAATGGTTTGAGGAAGGTATAACTTGTTTTGCAGGTCTCTTGGAGCAAGAGGAGCAAGAGGAGGATTGAAGAGAAAGCTTGGACCAGCCTTCAGTTAGTCAGGTGTGGACCTTTCTCATCTCTGATCTTGCTTATATATGCTTGCTGAACCTTGTGCATCTCTCTTTCAACCCCAGTACGTTGATGGCCTCTTAAACCCTAGCCATAGGACACTTTCCTTTACAACAACTTGGTGAAATCCATGATAAAACCATGACATGAGAGAGATTACAACAATCATAAGAATAAAACATCCACACATTGGAGACAGATATTGACCTCCATAGTGAATTTTTGTTGGAGTAGACGTTAATAAGAAGACTTCTTGGAAACCCCCACTTGTAGTTGACATTGCTTTTGACACTATGTCAGAAGACATCCTCTTCGGATCGACATGGAAATCTATGGTAAAACGCTGAAATTGATTAGCAATGTTTTATATGAAGTGGCTTCAAATTTTCTTTTCGAACATTATAAATCCCTTTGATCTAGTTAACTATTAATTCAGAGTTGGTGACAACTGCAATATTATTGGTGCCATTGTTTTTGTTTCCTTGAGCCCTTCAACAAGCACAATATAGTACACTTATTATTCATAGTCCTTCCAAAAACAACTGTCTGATTACAAAGGACATGGTTTAGTGCTTTGTTCCTAAGGACATAGGTAATAACTGCCTGAATTAGGTTCAGATACCACAACAATTCGATGCACAGTGCCCACTTTTGTACCATCCTATAAAAATCATTGTTGTCTATGCTTTCAAGGACCTAGTTACACGAAGAACATAGTTAATTAATTAGAAAATAAACATCTACGTAAATTGCAAATTGCAAGTTGGAAAGTCCAATATCCTTGAATGTTTCCAACATATCAAAATTTTCCATACATGCAATGCCTATCCAGTAATTATACACATTCCACATAAGCCTCAAAATCTATTTTTATATTAAAAAATAAATTCATACCAATTCTTTGTTTTCTCACAATAAAAATACTTTTATGAGTCAATCTTTAATATAAAACACCACTTCGCACAAAAATCACAACATCGGGAATTCCCAAAGCTTCGGATTGCAAATATGTATTGTACAACCATGAAGTACATACTAGTATAGGGATGACCTTCCCTTTACGGGGCTACAGACCGGTTCTTATACAAATAAAAATAAACCTTTATGACCACAATAACTATTTTTTTCTTCATAGTGCATGTGCATGTCCTCTTTATTTTGGCGATAGAGTGTGAATAGAACAAAGGGTGATGATATTTACACTTGTTATTCTTTCCTTTATTTGGCATGAGAAAGCTCCACTATGCGACCCCTGCACCGTGTATTTGTATCTTTTCCATGTATTTGTATCTTTTCTAATAGAGGGATCCCCAACATCATCCTTATTTAACACGTTTAGGACATTTCCATGACCTAACATAGTGCTTCTCTCTCCATCTATGACATTTCTTCAGTAAACAAATATGTCTCTCTCCTACTGAAGACACTTTCTTTTGGTTCTTCACCACAATTAGAAGAATATGGATGTGACTTCGACGAAATGTCAAATGCATCATCGAAATCCATAGGGGTATTGTCAAATACTGGTTGGCCTAAATATGCATGCGAATTCAATGATAAATCAAATGCATCATTTAAACCCATAAGAGTCCTATCAAAAGATGGTGATCCTAAAGGAACACTATCTGATATCTTGTTTTGTAACTGTTTCTTGTCAAAACGTTGTATGCTATCAACATAAGCAGATTTCTCATTTTCTTTGTTGACAACATTTGTACTTTTGTTAGTACATTGCACCATCAACATATTCACCAAGTATAGATGTTTGTTACGTTCCTTCTTCTTATTCAATACATTCATTCAAATCCAATGAAAATGAGTTACCAATATATATACATACATGTATATATATGTATATATATACATGTATGTATATATATACATGTATGTATATATATAT
>LPNX011065571.1:328904-498141 GCA_001517045.1 Pseudotsuga menziesii
TTCTCCTTGCCATTATAAGGAAATAATGTCAATAAACATGATTTTCATCAAGGTCTTTCTAATATGTAACAAAACTTGTAGTGGTTTATAAAACCTACACTGGTTGTCTCTTCAACAAACATTACATCACCCTCGAAACAATATGAAGGGCCACCTAAATTTCACTGTTGCATCTAAAGAATGTTAAAAAAAGGTTATTTGTTCAAATACCATGCAACACCAGTTTTATATCCAATCGAAGAATATAACATATTTGAATACGAATTAGAAAATATTACCGACGACGAGTCATTGAATATTTTATGTAACATAAACCAATCTTTATCATGTATAATTTTCTTATGAACAATCTTGTTTAGTTCATATTTTTTTTCCTTTGAATGTGCATCATATTCATAAATGATTCTTTGCACACGCTCTAACGTATCCGTGCTCAACTCCTCTGCACACTTCACCCCCTATAACACAACACACAATACGAATCCATGGATAAAACAACATTTAGTGAATATATCTGTAAATAGGACATCAATAAAAAAAACTTACTGCTTTTTGGACTTCTTTCTGAATAACAACAGTTTCAACAGCCTTTGGATTCTTGAAACGATATTTGACATTGTAATATTTTGGTTACGATCTTTTTCCAATTTTGATGCTAATATAAGCTTGTATTTACATTCCTGTGGGCACCAACGTGCAATGTTATGGGTTCCCATGAATGTACTTCCTCTCTGTGTTTATTAAATGTGCAACACTTAGTTTGTCACATACCATTGCATTTATCCACCAAACAATAAAACAAGTTGTGCCCATTACTGCCCTTAATTACTTGATATGTTAAGTCTTCTTAAAATAACACCAATAATATTTAGTTCATGTTGTGCACCATATCGCTAATAAGATTAAATTACATGCCTTGTGAAAAAAATAATCAAAACTTCGATTGTTTATATAGAAATTAGAACACCTGTAATATGGACTTCTTATTGAAAGATATGATTTGTATCTAAAGCCTGCAACTGAACAAAACCTTGTAAAATGAATAAATTATTTAGATATTAGCACATGGTTTGAATTTCAACTAACCATTGATTTGTACGCTTTAGGATTTTTTTTATTTTTATGGATGGATGGTAATCTGAGTAGGGTGATTGTTCCTGGGCATAGTTCCAGCTAGGGTAGAGTTCCTACATGGTAAAGTTCCTACCAAGAAGAGGGCAGAGTTCTTACCCAGGTAGAGGGAAGATTTCTTGCCGTGGCAGAGTTCCAACTGGGGTAAAGTTCTAAGCGAGGAATATTTCCAACTAGGGAAAAGTTCCTATCAAGGCATATAGATGAGTTCGTACAAGTTTTCACAATGGAAAAGTTCCTACCAAGAATAGGGAAGAGTTCCAACCGAGGAAGAGTTGCCGAGCAAAGTTCCTACCGATCCAGAGGGATGATTTACTCCAGAGGCAGAGCTCCAGCCGAGGTAGAGTTCCAATCGAGGAAGAGTTCCAGCCAGGGCATATTTTCTAGGAAAAGTTCCTATCATGCAGGGTTCTTTCCGGTCATAGTTCCTACTGAGGCATATTTCAAGCTGGGGTAGAGTTCATGTCAGGTAGAGTTCTTGTCGATCATAGTTATTATCGTGATAGAGGTCCAGCTGGGGCCAAGTTCCTATTGGGAAAAGTTCTTGCGGGTAATATTTCTTCCTGGTAAGATTTCTTGCATGGAAAATTTCCTACCAAAAAGAGGGAAGAGTTCCTACTGAGGTAGAGGACAAATTTCTAGCCGAGGTAAAGTTTCAATTGGCGAATATTTTTAGTTGAGGTAGAGTTGTCGGGTAAAGTTCCTACCGAGGAAAAGGGATGAGCTCCTATCATGCTAGAGTTCCAACTGGGGTAGAGTTATTGCTGTGGCAGAGTTCCATCCAGGGAAGAGTTCTAGTTGGGGCAGAGTTTTTGTCGGGAATAATTCTTGTTGGTCATATTTCTTATCAGTCATAGTTCTTTCCAGTCATATTTCCTCCATGGAAAAGTTCCTGCCAAACAGAGGGCATAGTTCCTACCAAGGTAGAGGGAAGAGTTATAATTGGGGAAATGTTTTATCTGGGGAAGTGTTCCAGCTGAGGCATAGTTGCCTGGTAAAGTTCCAGCCAAGGAAGAGGGATGAGTTCCTTTTGTGACAGAGTTCCAACAAAGGAATATTTCTAAATGGGGTAGAGTTTGTATTGGGCAGAGTTCCTGCATGGAAAAGTTCTTGCCAATAAAAGCACAGAGTTCCAGCTAGGCCAGAGTTGTTGTTAGGTAGAGTTCATGTTGGGAAAATGTCCTACTGGGGAAGAGGGCAGAGTTCCTGCGAAGGAAGAGTTTTATCCGAGGCAGAGTTCCAACTGGGGAAAATTTCTTTCTGGTCAAAGTTCCTGCATGGAAAAGTTCCTACCAAAAGAAGAGTTCATGTCGAGGCAGAGGGTAGAGTTCCTGCCGAGGTAGAGTTCTTGCTGGAAAAATTTCCTGCATGGAAAAGCTCTTGTTGAGGCAGAGGGAAAACTCAACAACAAGATAGTGTCAACAAAAACAAGTCCACGTTGGATTCAAGTCAAATTACTAAATGAAAGGATGGCTCCGTGTGGTGAATGACATTAATAAATCGATGGCTCATGGATTAGTGTGAAGAAGGCATGTTAATCCCCTTGTGATGGATGTTTGTGTCGCATATATAGTTGGGACACCATGTTTCTATGTGACATTATTCCTACCTACAAAATTTCCTTCTAGTCAAATGATATCAATTATCCTTTTCAATGGAAACAATGGCACCATGACCTAATACAACTCTTAGGTTGGGAAAAAACTAAACTCATGGAAATAATACATAAATATGTGAAATGATGTGCATAGAGATTAAACTAAGGCAAATTACAAATAAATTTCATCCCCGCAATAAAAATATAAGTTGATCTCTTAACCTTAATATTTCATGTATGAGGAAACATTAGGTTGATTAGAGAATTAACGAGCTGACAACAACTTGGTATGAGTTACAAGTTAATAAGTTCATTGGAAGACATGAGTAAATATTCAAGTTGAAACCCAATTTATTTATACAACTAAATGACGAAAAGATCTCAACTAAGTGTTGCAAGGGTATTTAGCCTTCGAATATTTAGATCTAGAACATGCATCCATACAATACAAATAATAATTTCATCTACACTAACTTTCAGGCTAGAGACAACATATACGAGACACTTGTAACACTGGACATGCAAAATTGATTGGGAATTATTTCCACTTAGAAGAGAATCCCATTTCACTATCATACCCTAAGACAAAAATTTGTGCTATTGCATAACATAAATAAGAACCAAACCTAACATAAGATGGTGGCGAGTTGATGCAAGAAAACTCAAGCGTAAGAGAGGTTATGTCCAAACATGCATACGACTCTTGCATGTAGGAAATAAAGGAGACAATACATTCCTAGGGACATAATAACAAATCCAAACCTACATCATAAGCATTTAATTATGCAATAAAATCAAAGAATGGGGCCTTCATTATTGAGCACCCATTCATTTCAATATATCAATGCAAACATTACACATTGTTCTGCATGCCTTGGCCCATTTATCTAGGGGCCAAAATTGGGAAATTACACAAACCTACCTATGAAACAATGATATATTATACTTTTGGTTTCTTTACACTTATTTTTAAAATCTCCAAATTCCATAGATACCAAAAGCAATTGTTCTATTACATAGTAAATTCCATTTCAAGATAAAGAGATATCAATAACATGACAATGCTCAACAACATAAAACATCATCCTGTTTGAAGAGCTTACATATGATTTGTAATGTTTAAAAAATAAAGTATATAAATATATGAAATGAACTATATTAAGCTAATGAATGGAAAACAAATTCATATAAGAAAAATAGAGACAAAAGGTAGAAAACAAATCCCCACTTCCAAGTCCTTTATAATAGAAATATCAAATTAGAGTCAATCTTAGCATGAGTTGGTATTGCAACACCACTTGGATGCTTATCTATATAGGAATTCACATCATATAATGACATTTTATATATCTCAGCTTAAGTACAAGCGATACAAAGTACATCAAAACAAGGTGAACTTTCAGTGTCTAGAGCACTTGAATTCAAAGAACATTCATTGACTCAAACATTGTTCACAAAACAAAGCTAAATACAAAATACACACAAAAATTATATGGACTAACTTAAGGGACACAAGGAAACTTATTCTTTATTATAATCCAACAATCAATCCTTTAGTTGTGTTCAACAACTTAGATTTACTATAGGCCTTTTGAGTCTGCCAATCAAAAATTTGATATCACACACAAAAATATCATACAATACTGAAACCAACCTTTGTTTTATCCACCTAACAATTACAATTTTGCTAAAAAAGCACAGTAAATTTTGTTGAAACAAATCCTAGACATGAACATGATTATGGATTTTAAAAATGATCAAGTCTACATGTTTTGATTATGCTTCTAACGACTAAAAGGTGTATCCCATGAAGTTGTTTATTATAAATAAGAACATAATACAATGAACATATGGTCAAACTCGCCCTAAATTTCAATCCACTAGGATCATCTACAAGGAACAAGTAACAACTATCGACATTGTGGATTGAAATGCTACTTTCCTAAGGGATGATAGAACATTGAATATTTTTATTCTTGTACTGATATCACCTAACCAACAAGTTATGAAATCACAACAACACACAAAGTACAACCCACAAATAGAAAGGTGTGGTCAAACTTTGAACCAAATAGATTATATGTAATAAAAATACCTCACTAGAAGAATCATTGTGCTCTGACTGTGCATAGGATAAGTTTGATCTAAAATGCACCAATTTTTAGGCATGATTCCAAAACAATTCCAATAAGTATCTAATGATGGATCATGGCTAGGACGAGAAACAAGATCTAAAATCTCAATCTTCTAGCATGCCCCGATGCCTTTGGTAGGTCTCCTAATAAGACAATGACTTCAGAAAAGCCTGAAATCCAATGGATTGATCCAAACCATAAGAATCCATTTCACATGGTTCCAATGAGGGGTGTCAGGAAGTTAACCAATATAATATCAAATAAATTAATTTAAAAAATAATTAAAAATACAATAAATAATTTATAAAGTTTAGCATTATCAAATGTCAGAAATAATTAAAGTCAAAGATAACTATTATAGAGTCACAACATTATCCATCACAATATAACCTTGCTCGTGGCAGGGATTACAAGGAAGAATCAAGATAATGGTAAAAAACAATAATCAAATAAAATGACGACGATGATGATGGTTTTTAATGTCCATTAGAACCAAATATGATAGATAACAATTAAAAGGTAGAAGTAAGATGACATGTCTAAACTATATCTTGTGTGTAGGTTAAATTTGTATAGTCTGAGTGGTTGTGAGGAAGAATGTTAACTTTCCTATTTAAATTTAATTCCACAAAATGATATGTTAAACAGTTAAATTAGTATATTGTTAACCAAATCTTAAATTAGTATATTGCTGTAAGCGTATAATAATGTAAAATGTAAATCTTAAATTAGTATATTGTTGTAAGCGTATAATAATGTAAAATGTAAATCTTAAATTAGTATATTGTTGTATGTATATAATTATATAAAATGTAGTAATTTCTAAATTTTAATATGTTTTTGAGAAATTTAACATTTCCATATGTGAAAAGACAACAAAATTATTCATCTTATGGAAAATTGTTAACCAATTTGTATCAATACCTCTATAATCATTTTTTAATTTTTGAAAGTATTTGCTCACTTATTAATAGATGGTATTCTCTTCATTTTAAAATCTTATTCTTTATTTAGAAAGGAAAGAATGAGTACTTTTTAAAATGTGTTAAGCATGATAAGAGTTACCCCTAGTTTTATGGTGCACTGATATAGTATAGGTTGTGCTTGCAAATTTCAATGTAGATATAAAATGTTCAAATTGAGATGGACCATATTTGCCATATGATTGATTAATGAGATAAAAATCCATGCACAATGAACCTGTAATTGATATCTGATCCAGATGGAGATCGGTGGCCACCCACCTATTCCACTAGCTCAAAACAATTGTCCATTGTGGAAGTTTTCTAGTTATTTTTCTACGATTTTTTGGGTCCCAAACTTTCAGGGCCGTTTTGAGGCCCTAAACGATGTTTTTGGTGATTTGGGGGCCAAATGGTAACCATTGGCATGCATTTGGCCAGCCAAAAGTTGTAAATCTTAGATAGACATTTCCAACGAGCTATCGAACGCCCAAATTAGAGATCGTATGCAAAAGTTATGACCCTGGGAAGTTGACTGTTCAACTTACCACCTTGGGGTCGCAAACTTTATGACGGTTCATCTTCTAGGGTTACATTTTGGACTTTTGGGGTTATCACCTTCATTATTATTATAAATAGGCCACTTTGGCCTCATTTTGTATTCATCTTGGCACGTATGAACGTAGCAGTCACGTCTCTTCTTAGAGATAGCTACCAACATTCTAGCAATTGTATTATAGTCTGTTCTATTTCTGCAATCTAATAGAATATGTGTTTATTGTATCTTTGTTATCTTTGAAAAATGTCTGTTGTTATGACTCTGTATATGTTTTTTCATTTCGTTCACACATAAATCAGGATCAGTGGTATTAGAGCAATCAGCTCTTTGATTGTTTCTCGGTGCATGTCCCCGACGAGGTCCGAGTATAGAGAGTTTGGTCTTGAACTAGTTTCACTTGATCATTCTCATTGTCCCAAACGACCTCCCACGGTGGAAGAAAAGAGAGATGACAGACCAGGAGATCCTATCAAGTTGTTGCTCGAGGAATCCCTCGAGCGACAGAGGAAAAAGATGATGGATAGTTTCACCCAAATCCTTCTACGAATGTTGGCAGCGGCAAGTGCATCCTCAACGAGCAGCCGGTTCGGGGATGTAACTCCCTTCAAGGTACAAGTTAACTTTGATATTCCTTTATTTGAAGGAAAAATCGATGCATATGCCCTAGATAATTGGTTGAATGTTCTAGAAGGGTATTTCTCTGTCCACATTTTTTTCGACAGAGAAAAGATCACCTTTGCGCTCCTTAAGGCAGTCCCCCATGTCCAAAATTGGTGGGGTACTTATTGTGAGCAAAACTCATCAGACGAGTCTGGAATGCTTGAAACAAATCCCACTTGGGCCTCTTTCATAGATGCCGTCAGGGAACAGTATTACCCTGTGGGAAACTATGATGACCAGTACACAAAATGGACCATTCTACATCAAGAAAGGGACCAGACGGTGTCGGAGTACACCAATAACTTTCATACCTTGCGTACAAAGTTGAGTGTAAAGGACTCTGAGCGGCACCTGATTCTGAAATATTGCAGTGGTATACATTGGTATATCCGAACTGAGATGGACTTCCTCAACATCTCTTCACTTGGATCTGCCTATCGGTATGCTGTCAAAATTGAAGAGAAATTTTGACAAAAGAACAATTGAGACTCTGGACCTGCGCACCCACCGCAGAAGCAAGGCAAGGGAAACCTTGGCCTGCAAAACACAGGACAAGGAAAGGACAACCAGACCCCGCCAAAAGCAAAGAGGGGGGATGGAAAGACAAAGAAGGACACCGGTAAGTGGTGCGAATTTCATAAAATCCCTTGGCACAACACTGATGAATGTCGCTCAAAGCAGTCATTAGTGTCCGAGATCAAATCTTCAAAATTATATCCTGATTCTGATACCGGGCCCAATGCCACAACCACATACAATGGGAGGCAGATCATTGATGCAGACCCCACTGCCACTGTTGCTACCGCACAAATTCAACTAGACGATTCTGAAGAGTCATAGGCAGAGGAGTGCCTCTTCCACTCATAGATGTGGGTGAAGGGAATGCCTCTACATTTTGTTGTTGACAACGACAACCAAAAGAACCTAATCTCAATAGAAGTCGTCAAGAGATTGGAGCTTTTGACAACACCACACCCACAACCTTACAACATCGGTTGGCTAAGCCAAAGACGAGGTATCCACATTACTCAACAATGCCTCCTACCATATGGCATCAAGCCTTTCAAAGACGAGGTACTGTGTGATGTGCCCCCACTTGAAGTCTGTGATGTTCTTTTAGGACAACCATATATGTGGAAGCATCATGCTATATATGAGTCACGACCTCACAGCGTCATTGTTACTTTGGCAGGAAAAATCTATCGAATACCAGAGACCATTGAACCTAACAAAGTCTCGCAAGGTAGGAAGATAAGCTCCCACATCAGAAAATTATTCCTCTTCACAATTGCAACTGAAGGAGAACATAAGATCAGAGAGACCTCCACACCCTCTGCATAGGGTGTCTCTGCTCATCAGACACAAGAAGAAGACAAAGCCATTGTTTCCTCATATATCTGAGTGCCTCTACGATGTAAGGCCACGCATTCAAGGTGCTCATCCAAAAACAAATCATCCATACAACAATTACATCCCTCTCAAGATTTCAAAGAAAGGAAGCCTCTTCACTTCAGCAAATGTAGCACCAGGGATCAACTCAACACACAGCTTGAGATATGATATAGGATTCGATGCAATGGAGACCATTGCTTCTTAAGGAGGGAGGATTGATCTAGATGGAGATTGGTGGCCACCCACCTATTCCATTGGCTCAAAATAATTGTCCATTGTGGCAGTTTCCTAGTTATTTTTCTACGGTTTTTCGGGTCCCAAACTTTCGGGCCATCCTGAGGCCTTGAACAATGTTTTTTGGTGATTCTGGGTCGAAATGGCTGCCATCAACATTCATTTGGCTGATGAAAAGTTTTAAAGCTTAGATATACCTTTCCAACAAGCTATCGAACTCCCAAATCGGAGATCGTATGCAAAAGTTATGACCCCGGGAAGTTGACTGTTCAACTTACCACCTAAGCGTCGCAAACTTTATGACGATTCATCTTAAAGGGTTACATTTTGGAATTTTGGGGTTCTCACCCTCATTATTATTATAAATAGGCCCCTTTGGCCTAATTTTGTATTCAACTTGGCATGAATGAGCGTAGTAGCCACATCTCTTCTCAGAGATAACTACCACTGTTCTAGCAATTGTATTACAGTCTGTTCTATTTCTGCAAATTAATAGAATACGTGTTTACTATATCTCTGTTATCTTTGCAAAATGTCTGTTATTATGACTCTGTATATCTTCTTTCATTTCGTTCACACATAAATCTAGATCAGTGGTATCCGAGGAATCTGCTCATTGAGTTTTTCTCGGCGCATGTCCCCGACGAAGTCCAAGTATAGAGAGTTTGGTCTCGAACTAGTTTAACTTGATCATTCTTGCCGTCCCAAACGACCTCCCATGGTGGAAGAAAAGAGATACGATGGATCAGGAGATCCTATCAAGTCGTTGCTCGAGGAAGCCCTCGAGCGACAGAGGAATGAGATGATGGATAGTTTCTCCCAAATCCTTCTATGAATATCAGCAGCGACAAGTGCATCCTCAACAAGCGGTTGGTTTGAGGATGCAACTCCCTTCAAGGTACAAGTTAACTTTTATATTCCTTTATTTGAAGGAAAAATCGATGCAGATGCCCTAGATAGTTGGTTGAATGTTCTAGAAGGGTATTTCTCTGTCCACAATTTTTTCGACAGAGAAAAGATCACCTTTGCGCTCCTTAAGGCAGTTCCCCATGTCCAAAATTGGTGGGGTACTTATTGTGAGCAAAACTCATCAGACGAGTTTGGAATGTTTGAAACAAATCCCACTTGGGCCTCTTTCATAGATGCCGTCAGGGAACAATATTACCCTGTGGGAAACTATGATGACCAGTACACAAAATGGACCATTCTACATCAAGAAAGGGACCAGACGGTGTCGGAGTACACCAATAACTTTCATACCATGCGTAAAAAGTTGAATATCAAGGACTCTAAGCGGCACCTGATTCTGAAATATTGCAATGGTCTACATCGGTATATCCGATCTCAGATGGACTTCCTCGACATCCCTTCACTTGGATCCACCTACTGGTATGCTGTCAAAATTGAGGAGAAACTATGACAAAAGAACAATTAAGACTCTAGACCTGCGCACCCACCACAGAAGCAAGGCAAGGGAAACCCTGGCCCACAAAACACAGGACAAGGAAAGGACAATCAGTCCCCACCAAAAGCAAATAAGGGGGATGGAAAGATAAAGAAGGAAATCGTTAAGTGGTGCGAATTTAATAAAAGCCCTTGGCACAAGACTAATGAATGTCGCTCAAAGCAGTCATTAGTGGTTGAGATAAAATCTTCAGAATCAGATCCTGATTCTGATTTCAAGCCCAATGCCACAACCGCATACAATGGAAGACAGATCATTGATGCAGACCCCACTGCCACTGTTGCTACCTCACAGATTCAACTAGAGGATCCTGAAGAGTTAGAGGTAGAGGAGTGCCTCTTCCACTCGCAGATGTGGGTGAAGGGAATGCCTCTACATTTTGTTGTTGACAACGACAGCCAAAATAACCTGATCTCAGCAAAATTCGTTAAGAGATTGGAGCTTCCGACAACACCACACCCGCAACCTCACAACATCAGTTGGATAAGCCAAGGATGAGGTATCCGCATTACTCAACAATGCCTCCTACCATATGGAATCAATCCTTTGAAATACGAGGTACTGTGTGATGTGCCCCACTTGAATTCTGTGATGTTCTTTTAGGACAACCATATATGTGGAAGTGTCATGCTGTATATGAGTCACGGCCTCGCAGGGTCATTGTTACTTTGGGAGGAAAACTTTATCGAATACCAGAGACCGTTGAACCTAAGAAAGTATCCCAAGGTAGGAAGATAAGCTCCCACATCAGAAAATTATTCCTCTTCACAATTGCGTCTGAAGGAGAACATAAGATCACAAAGACCTCCACACCCTCTACACAAGGTGTCTCTGCTCATCAGACACAAGAAGAAGACAGAGCCATTGTTTCTTCATCTATCTGAGTACCTCTACGATGTAAGGCCATGCATTCAAGGTGCTCATCCAGAAAAAAATCATCCATACAACAATTACATCGCTCTTGGGATTTCAAAGAAAGGAAGCCTCTTCACTTCAGCAAATGTCGCACCAGGAGATCAACTCAACACACAGCTTGAGATATGATATGGGATTCGACGCAATGGAGACCATTGCTTCCTAAGGAGGGAGGATTGATCTAGATGGAGATCGTTGGCCACCCACCTATTCCACTGTCTCAAAACAATTATCCATTGTGGCAGTTTCCTAGTTATTTTTCTACGGTTTTTCGGATCCTAAACTTTAAGGGTCGTTTTGAGGCCCTGAACAACGTGTTTTGGTGATTCAGGGTTAAATTGTTGCCATTGGAATTCATTTGGCTGACTAAATGTTTTAAATCTTATATAGACCTTTTCAACGAGCTATCGAACGCCCAAATCAGAGATCGTATGCAAAAGTTATGACCCCGGGAAGATGACTGTTCAACTTACCACCTTAGGGTCGCAAAATTTATGACGGTTCATCTTCTAGGGTTACATTTTGGACTTTTGGGGTTCTCACCCTCATTATAATTATAAATATGCCCCTTTGGCCTCATTTTGTATTCATCTTGGCACGAATGAGTGTAGCAGCCCCATGTCTTCTCAGAGATAGCTACCACCATTCTAGCAATTGTATTACAGTCTGTTCTATTTCCACAATTTAATAGAATATGTGTTTACTGCAACTCTGTTATCTTTGCAAAATGTCTGTTATTATGACTCTGTATATGTTCTTTCATTTTGTTCACACAAAAATCCAGATCAGTGGTATGAGAGAAATCTGCTCATTGATCGTTTCTCGGCGCATGTCCCCGACGAGGTCCAAGTATAGAGAGTTTGGTCTTGAACTAGTTTCACTTGATCATTCTCGCCGTCCCAAACGACCTCCCATGGCGGAAGAAAAGAGAGACAACAAAGTAGGAGATCCTATCAATTCGTTGCTTGAGGAATCCCTCGAGCGACAGAGGAATCAGATGATGGATAGTTTCACCCAAATCCTTCTATGAATGCCGGCAGCGCCAAGTGCATCCTCAACAAGCAGCCGGTTCGGGGATGCAACTCCCTTCAAGGTACAAGTTAACTTTGATATTCCTTTATTTGAAGGAAAAATTGATGCAGATGCCCTAGATAATTGGTTGAATGTTCTAGAAGGGTATTTCTCTGTCCACATTTTTTTCGACAGAGAAAAGATCACCTTTGCGCTCCTTAAGGCAGTCCCCCATGTCCAAAATTGGCGGGCTACTTATTATGAGCAAAACTCATTAGATGAGTCTAGAATGTTTGAAACAAATCCCATTTGGGCCTCTTTCATAGATACCATCAGGGAACAGTATTACCCTGTGGGAAACTATGATGACCAGTATACAAAATGGACCATTCTACATCAAGAAAGGGACCAGACGGTGTCGGAGTACACCAATAACTTTCATACCCTGCGTACAAAGTTGAGTATCAAGGACTCCGAGTAGCACCTGATTCTTAAATATCGCAGTGGTCTACATCGGTATATCCGAACTAAGATGGACTTCCTCGACATCTCTTCACTTGAATTTGCCTATCGGTATGCTATCAAAATTGAGGAGAAATTTCGACAAAAGAACAATCAAGACTCTGGACCTACGCACCCACCGCAGAAGCAAGGCAAGGGAAACCCTCGCCCGCAAAACACAGGACAAGGAAAGGACAACCAATCCCCACCAAAAGAAAATAAGGGGGATGGAAAGACAAAGAAGGACACCGGTAAGTGGTGCGAATTTCATAAAATCCCTTGGCACAACACTGATGAATGTCGCTCAAAGCAGTCATTAGTGGCTAAGATCAAATCTTCAGAATCAGATCCTGATTCTGATTTCGAGCCCAATGCCACAACCGCATACAATGGGAGGCAGATCATTGATGCAAACCCCACTGCCACTGTTGCTACCGCACAGATTCAACTAGAGGATCCTGAAGAGTCAGAGGCAGAGGAGCGCCTCTTCCACTCGCAAATGTGGGTGAAGGGAATGCCTCTACATTTTTTTGTTGAAAACGACAGCCAAAAGAACTTGATCTCAGCAGAAGTCGTCAAGAGATTGGAACTTCCGTCAACACCACACCCGCAACCTTACAGCATCGGTTGGCTATGCCAAGGACGAGGTATCCGCATTACTCAACAATGCCTCCTACCATATGGAATCAAGCCTTTCAAAGACAAGGTACTGTGTGATGTGGCCCCACTTGAAGTTTGTGATGTTCGTTTAGGACAACCATATATGTCGAAGCGTCATGATGTATATGAGTCACGACCTCGCAACATCATTGTTTCTTTGGGGGGAAAACTTTATCGAATACCAAAGACCGTTGAACCTAACAAAGTCTCCCAAGGTAGGAAGATAAGCTCCCAGATCAGAAAATTATTTCTCTTCACAATTGTGTCTGAAGGAGCACATAAGATCACAGAGACCTCCACACCCTCTACATAGGGTGTCTCTGCTCATCAGACACAAGAAGAAGACAGATACATTGTTTCCTCATCTATCCGAGTACCTATACAATGTAAGGCCACGCATTCAAGGTGCTCATCCAGAAACAAATCATCCATGCAACAATTACATCCCTCTCTGGATTTCAAAGAAAGGAAGCCTCTTCACTTCAGCAAATGTCACACCAGGAGATCAACTCAACACAGAGCTTGAGATATGATACAGGATTCGACGCAATGGAGACCATTGCTTCCTAAGGAGGGAGGATTGATCCAGATGGAGATCGGTGGCCACCCATCTATTCCACTAGCACAAAACAATTGTCCATTGCGGTAGTTTCCTAGTTATTTTTCTACGGTTTTTCGGGTCCCAAACTTTCGTGGCCGTTTTGAGGCCCTAAACAACGTTTTTTGGTGATTCGGGGGCCAAATGGTTGCCATTGGAATTCATTTGGTTGACCAAAAGTTGTAAAGATTAGATATATTTTTCCAACGAGCTATCGAACACCCAAATCGGAGATCGTATGCAAAAGTTATGACCCCGGGAAGTTGACTGTTCAACTTACCACCTTGGCGTCGCAAACTTTATGATGGTTCATCTTCTAGGGTTACATTTTGGACGTTTGGGGTTCGCACGCTCATTATTATTATAAATAGGCCCCTTTGGCCTCATTTTGTATTCAACTTGGCACGAATGAGCGTAGCAGCCACATCTCTTCTCAGAGATAGCTATCACCATTCTAGCAATTGTATTACAGTCTGTTCTATTTTCACAATTTAATAGAATATGTGTTTACTATATCTTTGTTATCTTTGCAAAATATCTGGTATTATGACTCTATATATGTTCTTTCATTTTGTTCACACATAAATCCAGATCAATTGTATCAGAGCAATCTGCTCTTTGATTGTTTCTTGACGCATGTCCCCGACGAGGTCTGAGTATAGAGAGTTTGGTCTTGAACTAGTTTCACTTGATCATTCTCGCCATCCTAAACGACCTCCCATGGCGGAAGAAAAGAGAGACGACAGAGCAGGAGATCTTATCAAGTCGTTGCTCGAGGAAGCCCTCGAGTGATAGAGGAACTAGATGATGGATAGTTTCACCCAAATCCTTCTACAAATGCCGACAATGCCAAATGCATCCTCAAAAAGCAGTCGGTTCGGGGATGCAACTCCCTTCAAGGTACAAGTTAACTTTTATATTCATTTATTTGAAGGAAAAATCGATGCAGATGCCCTAGATAATTGGTTGAATGTTCTAGAAGGGTATTTCTCGGTCCACAATTTTTTCGATAGAGAAAAGATCACCTTTGCACTCCTTAAGGCAGTCCTCCATGTCCAAAATTGGTGGGGTACTTATTGTGAACAAAACTCATCAGACGAGTCTGGAATGTTTGAAACAAATCCCACTTGGGCCTCTTTCATAGATGCCATCAGGGAACAGTATTACATTGTGGGAAACTATGATGACCAGTACAGAAAATGGACCATTCTACATCAAGAAAGGGACCAGACGGTGTCGGAGTACACCAATAAATTTCACCCCCTGCGTACAAAGTTGAGTATCAAGGGCTCCGAGTGGCACCTGATTCTGAAATATCGCAGTGGTCTACATTGGTACATCTGAACTGAGATGGACTTCCTCGACATCTCTTCACTTGGATCTGCCTATTGGTATGCTGTCAAAATTGAGGAGAAATTTTGACAAAAGAACAATCGAGACTCTGGACCTGCACACCCACCGCAGAAGCAAGGCAAGGGAAACCCTGGCTCGCAAAACACAGGACAAGGAAAGGACAACCAGTCCCCACCAAAAGCAAATAAGGGGGATGGAAAGACAAAGAATGACACCTGTAAGTGGTGCGAATTTCATAAAAGCCCTTGGCACAACACTGATGAATGTCGCTCAAAGCAGTCATTAGTGGCCGATATCAAATCTTCAGAATCATATCCTGATTCTGATTCTGAGCCCAATGCCACAACCGCATACAATGGGAGGCAGATCATTGATGCAAACCCCACTGCCACTGTTGCTACCACACAGATTCAACTAGAGGATCCCGAAGAGTCAGAGGCAGAGGAACGCCTCTTCCACTCGCAGATGTGGGTGAAGGGAATGCCTCTACGTTTTGTTGTTGACAACGACAGCCAAAAGAACCCGATCTCAGCTGAAGTTATCAAGATATTGGAGCTTCCGACAACACCACACCCACAACCTTACATCATCGATTGGCTAAGCTAAGGACGAGGTATCCACAATACTCAACAATGCCTCCTACCATATGGCATCAAGCATTTCAAAGATGAGGTACTGTGTGATGTAGCCCCACTTGAAGCCTGTGATGTTCTTTTAGGACAACCATATATGTGGAAGCATCATGTTGTATATGAGTCACTACCTCGCAGTGTCATTGTTACTTTGGGAGGAAAACTCTATCGAATACCAGAGACCGTTAAACCTAACAAAGTCTCGCAAGGTAGGAAGATAAACTCCCACATCAGAAAATTATTCCTCTTCACAATTGCGTCTGAAGGAGAACATAAGATCATAGAGACCTCCACACCCTCTGCACAGGGTGTCTTTGCTCATTAGACACAAGAAGAAGATAGAGCCATTGTTTCCTCATCTATCCGAGTAGCTCTACGATGTAAGGCCACGCATTCAAGGTGCTCATCCAGAAACAAATCATCCATACAACAATTACATCCCTCTCAAGATTTCAAAGAAAGGAAGCCTCTTCACTTCAGCAAATGCCGCACTAGGACATCAACTCAACACACAGCTCGAGATATGATATGAGATTTGATGCAATGGAGACCATTGCTTCCTGAGGAGGGAGGATTGATCCAGATGGAGATCGATGGCCACCCACCTATTCCACTGGCTCAAAACAATTGTCCATTGTGGTAGTTTCCTAGTTATTTTTCTACGGTTTTTTGAGTCCCAAACTTTCGGGGCTGCTTTGAGGCCATGAACAACGTTTTTTGGTGATTTAGGGGCAAAATGGTTGCTATAGGCATTCATTTGACCAAATAAAGGTTGTAAAACTTAGATATACCTTTCCAATGAGCTATCGAACACCCAAATTGGAGATCGTATGCAAAAGTTATGACCCTGGGAAGTTGACTGTTCAACTTACCACCTTGGGGTCGCAAGCTTTATGACAGTTCATCTTCTAGGGTTACATTTTGGACTTTTGGGGTTCTCACCCTCATTATTATTATAAATAGGACCCTTTGGCCTCATTTTTTTTTCATCTTAGCACGGATGAGCGTAGCAGCCACATCTCTTTTCAGAGATAGCTACCACTGTTCTAGCAATTGTATTACAATATGTTCTATTTCCGCAATTTAATAGAATATGTGTTTACTGTATCTCTGTTATCTTTGCAAAATGTCTGTTATTATGACTTTGTATATGTTCTTTCATTTCGTTCACATATAAATCCGGATCAATACCCTTACTTACTTTGCTCACTTTCATTGCACGAAGAATCTTGTAATCAACTTCTCTGAGAAAAATTACTCATTTAGCTTGCTAATATTAATCAAATAATGATAAGTTTGATAAATCCCATTTACCATCTCAAAAATAGAGAAACCATTTGAATCTAAACATGGGAATGATTGGTAGGAAACTATTATCCTAGATATAAAGCTTGCTTTCAATGATTTGGGCCTCCACCTCCCATACGACTCACCTCCAAACATGTTGTTAGTATCGTAGTCATCTAAACTCATTTTAAACTTTACTCATAGTGGTTTTGTGTTGTGATCTACATTTGTTTTATAAAATGCTTTTTAAATTTGGCTTATTTTAATAATTATAGGACATCTTTATGGATTTTTTTATAATTTCTTTCTCAACTCATTTAAGGACTTATTCAAATTATTTAAGGGCTTGTTTGGGTATGAATACCATGGTTAACTTATACACGACGATGGAATTTAATGCAATCTTCAATAATACTAACCTAACCTTTATCTAATTGATATCCAATAATGACTTTACATATTAACTTTTTATTTTATTTTATTTTATTTACAAGTTAATTTTAGACCTATATTCTATAATCATTAGGTTTAATTGGAATTCCAAGTTAGTAATGTTACTTTGATTTTTAGAAACATACTTTTTGAACATATATTCTATAATCATGAGGTTTAATTGAAATCCTTAGTTAGTATTCTTATATTGAATAAATATGAGAAACACACCTATTGATTGTTGGTTTATTGAATTAAAAATGCACCAATTTTTAGGCATAATTTCAGAACAATTCCAATCAGTCTCTGATGATGGATCATGGCTCGACCGAGAAACAAGATCTAAAATCACACCGTTCTAGCATGCCCCAATGCCTTTGGGAGGTCTCCTATTAAGCTAATGACTTCAGAAAAGCCTAAAACCCACTGGATTGATTCTAACCATAATAATCCATTTCACAGGGTTCCAAGGAGGGGTGTAATAAAAAAGAGTTTTAGATAACACCTAGCAAGCTCCCTCTAAATATGATGATGGATCATGGTTCCTCCTAGAAATTTGATCTTCTTATGGTTCCAGATTGCCCCAATGCTTTTGGGGTCTCCAACTCAACCAATGACCTCAGAATAAATTTAAATCCTCTAGATTCATTGGAATAACAAGAATACATTTCATGGGGTTCCAATGAGGGATTGCAGGAAAAGCGAGTTTCAGATAATAGTTAACACATATCAATCTCCCTCTAAGTGGATATTCCACTCTGCGTATGTAATTAAGTAAGAAATCTCTTAAAAAACAATGATGTTGCCAAATTGTATAGGAAAAAAAGTACGAAGCTTATTTGGTTTTATAGCTATCTATACAGAATAATTAAAACCTCAAAATGGAAATACAGATTCAAAACTATCCTAAACCATTTTAAACGCAAGTACATTCGCAGGAAGATTGGAAAAATAAACTGTTTCATTCAGAACCATCTTCACTAACTCCTAAAAATTGTTTGGGATCTACTTAAACTTGAATGTTTTTGTGCAATCGTTGAATATGCCTACCATAACATCCACTATGATTTTCTTAATTCAGAATGTTTATAATTCAAAATAGTCAAGCACTTAAAGGACTAATATGAAAATATTTAACCATGGATGATTATGACACGTAGCTGATGAAAACACGATACATGATGAGGTTACACGATGATGACACGATGTTTGATGTTTATTGGCGTTGGCAATGGGAGGGAAGCTTGCCTCTCTAACCTTGAAATTACATTGGTAATATGTTCTTTCTTTATGAATACTACATGGAGCACACTTTTGTGACATTAAAAAATTGTGCCCTAAACGTGAGCCCTTCCATCTCTTTCTCGTCATCATACTAGGCCTAGGATTGAACCACTCTTTGAATCTGATCAAATTATAGCAGTTGATAAGGAATCTTTAGTCATTAGTTCAACTAAAGTCTATTTCACTATGAAAAGCAATTGTTCATGGTCATCGTGGAGAAATTAATAGCAAATGAGATGAACCGCATGAAGCATGCTTTGGTGACATTAAAGAATTGTGCCTTAAACATGAGCCCTTCCATCTCTTTTATAGCTCTCTGGTCATTTTAGGCCCATGGAAAGAACCACTCCGTGAATCTGGTCAAATTATAATAATTGATGAGAAATATTTAGTCATTAGATAAACTAAAATTTGATTATTTCACCAGAGACCAATAAAATGCATTTATTAAGAAATGCACAACCGATTCCCCTAGAGTTGAGAGTCTTTTTATTGGTCAATTCCACCTAGTAACACATGAGTGATTCTTGGCACCTGAGTGAGTATACACCATATATCGCATTTGCGTAAAAAATTAACTAACGAGTAATTCTATTAACCCAAGCCACATAGATGAAAAATGTCAATATTATTAGGCCCATTATTAGGTACAGAAGGCACCCGAAGCTCAACTATTTCTCTGAATTTGAGATAAGAATAAAGAATTTGAACCAAGTTTAAATGGGTACCTAGAAGCAGCACAAAAGCTGAAGTAGGATTCTGGTTCTCTTCATGCCTTAAACGACTAGAAACGAAGTTCAAATAGGCACATAGAATAAAATACAACTAAAACGCCTCGTTGCTCCGATCTAGAGTGGCAACACATGGATTTCAAGACGACGGGCCTTTAATGCAACGACATTGGGAGGAGCCACATTGCCAGGACGGAGGTTTCCAGAATCAGGTTGCTCACGTCAAAGGAAGAGCGACGTCGTTGCCAAAGGAAGAAATCATTTCCGGATCAGAATTTGTCGGGTAGCCGTCGTCAGAGGGTTGTGAGGGTTTCTGGATGTGCACGCCATGGAATGCCACCTCATGATGCATTCCATTGGTGTTTAAGTTTACTTCCTTTATTTGTCAACTTAGGTCACTTTATGCACACACCTCAAAAAAATCATGCATTCAATCTCTCTTTAATTTGATAATTTCATTACATTCAATAATTGTATTCGATGGAATATAAGGGGCTAGGTAATGGAGTAGTCTAACGCATCGATGATTTTGCTTGGTGTTAGACTACTCCGATAAGGGTGTTGAATTTTTTTGGCGAGCCTAAGCTTATCTCGATTGTTGGTTCTCTCCATCCAACGGGAAAGGAGCAGAGTTCTACTCCTTTCCCATTGAATGGATGAAATAGAAAATCAGGATAAGGATGGTCGACGATGCCTTTTGTGGTCTTGAGCGAGCCCCATTCCTTGGTACCATAAGATCATGATCCTTGTCGATACGATGTCACATCGTCCAGAAGATGAATAACAAGTTGAAAACATCACTTCCTTTGTTTGATCTCCATATTATACTCTTACTCCTTCAGTCATGTATACATCTCTCCCAAACTCATGTATACATCTTACTCCTTACTATACAAATCTCCCAAACTCCTTTAACTTAAAAGCAGAGAAAGGTGAATATTCATCGTGACAACGTTTGCAGAATATCGAGACCTAGATATTAGGTATTGAAATGGCAGTAGGGTTAGAGAAATAAATTTTGTTTTACGTTAGGCGCGAAAAAGAAAAGACGACATTAAGGTCACCGGTCCCCTCAAGGGTAGAGACAACCTCGACCTTGCAAGTGGCTGAATGGAAAAACCAACAACAATGGATTTAACTTAAAAGCAAAGAAATAATATATGAGAACTATATCCGTGAAGCACCATTTTCTAAATATTAACATGCCCTTTGATAGGAGTCTTGTGAAAAACTCCCAAAACATATTTCAACTTAGTAAATTCCAATCCAAAACGTTTTCCCAGGTGCGATGAGTTATATTTGTGTTTATTCAAAGCCACATGAAAAGGCAAGAGGGTAGGATGTCAGCTGTTAAGGATGATAATCAGTTCTCAAACTCAAAACTCAATGGCATAGTGGGGGCACTTTCTATATTTTGGCCTTAGAGTTCAGAGTTGAATTTGACCTTGGAGTCACCACAACATGAGGCCTCACAGCAACAATCGGTATCGTCAACCAAACAAAATTCAAGATAGTAGAGCAGTGTCTCCTTGTCCTTTAAACATTAGGAATATCACTCATTTTCCCGCTCTATTGAAAGGAATGCATACGGCTTCTATTGTTTTGTATCATTCCTTACAAATTACAACAATATTCAATCAATCTCAGGATTCCTCTTAATATTTTAAAATTCTATGGCCTAATGTCAAATTATGCAGCCTATGGTTGAGGTATCTGGTCTGTTACTAGAAAGAAACTATAAGCCCTAGACTGGGTCTAGGCATGTGTGACACTCTGATTCTCGATCAGTGGGCTTTGTGATCTTCTCCAAGGCTTAGCTACCCTTGGTTAAGACACCTTAGTACCCGATCTTGGCGTCACACAGAGTATGAGATAAAAGCATTAGTAATTCTCTCCGTTTATGATGATGAAAGACCACCTTGACCACTTGTATTGACCACAAGGCACTTGAAGAAGGCTAAAGAAAAAATAAAAAATACATAAAGACCCTTAGTACCATTAAGGTGTAAAAGTGAAAGTGCAAAAATACCTTTAGTACCACTAAAGGAAAAAGTCAAAATTAGAAAAGAATAAAATAATAATATTTTATTTTTTCTAATTTTGGTCCAATTACAGGTGACTCAAAGGATATTAAAGAAGATCAATCCATTTCATTATTACACACACTCTTGCTCTCACAGGTTGTGGAAGAAGAAAGTTTTTATGATTATGCCCTAGCATGGAGGAATCTAGCTAGAGAATTATCACTCACTGAAGTAAAACCCTAAAGTAGGGTTTCATTGTCAAAATTACAACAACTATTTTATGATCTAGGGTTTTCACCCTAACTCCTTTTTTCTCCTCTCACCGGGAAATTGCAAGTTTTCACGGGCAACCCTACCCTTCACATCTACCCTCTTTTCTTTCACGAGCAGACTACCCTAGGGCTTGACCCTTCTTCTAGGGTCTCAGGTAGCCCTCAACAGCATCCCGTGAACAATTTTGAGAGCCCATGAACCTTCGGGAAGCCAACAGGCCAACCCGAGAGGGTTCGGGGCCTCTTGCAGACCTCGGGCAACCTTAAGGCTAGTACGTGAGGGTTGGGGGCTGCTACAGTAGCAGCAGACATGCTGCTACAACAACAACAGATAGACCCATAAGGCCTCGGGTTGCTAGCAGACATGCCCGGAGGGCCTCGGGAAGCCACAGACCTATCCAACAAGTTTCGGGCAGGAAAGTCTGCTCTACGGGCAACATAACAGGGCAGTACCAAGAAAACAGTACGGCTGGGCAGGGGTACGGACATGGCAGATCCGGGCAGGCAAAAATCAGAATTTGGGCAGCCTACTAATTATGGGCAGGAGAGAGAGAATTAGGGAAGCACGCCCCAATTTATTAAAAACCCCTAATTGGGTATTTTGTTGTGTAATTGGATTATCTTATGTACATGTGGATCTATGGTACAAGCTCTGTTAGAGTTTGTGGATTTTTGAAAAACTCGGTCATCTCATTTACGAGATGAATTACTAATGCTTTTGGGGCTTTTGTCCTTTAAAGGTTTCCCCAGTGAAAAATCTTGTGTTCATTGTGTTTATGTATTGATGTTGTTTACTGGACTTATTATTTGTTTATCTTAGTCTGCAAATTTTAAAAGTATTCATGCTAATGCTAAAATTCAACATGGTATCACAGCTTAGCATGTGAAGACACAATAAAGGGAGATTGTTGTTGTCTTCCTAGACCTTGGGATATTTTTGTAGACTTAGAATTTGACTAAGTGGTAGAGATGGTTGTCAATATCTTCAGACTGGAAGAGAATCTACAAGGTTCAACTAACTACAACTCCTGGAAATCTATGTTGACAGCTAATCTAGAATAAAATGGCCTGGATGACATTATGTTTAAGGTCAGTGAAGAGTCAACATCTAATATTGGCATATTTTCTTACAAGAAGAAGCAGGTTAAGGCTAGAAGGATCATTTATGATTCTGTTAAAGAAACGGTGATGCCCAACATCACAACAATAAATACTGCCAAAGAATTCTTTGACACCTTGGCCAACTTGTATGAGAAGAAGGATCCTAATCAGAAGAGAGTCTTGAAGAAAAGTCTACGAACTTTGAAGCTAAACAAGGATGAAGGGGTTGGTTGTTTCTTCACGAAGATTGCACAGGTAAGAGATCAACTTATTGCTACTGGTACTGCTGTTGATGATGATGGCCTTGTGAAAACTGTGGTTGATGGTCTCCCAAGCTCTTAGGAAACCTTCATGGCATCTATCAATGGACGTGAGAATCAACCAACTTTCTAAAGACTTTGGCATGATTGCATAGAAGAAGAGGGAAGGACTTCAGGCAAGGTAATTAAGGAAGGTAACCTTGCACTTGTAGCAAAGACAAATAAGTTCAAGTATCCCTCTCCTTAGCAAAGGAAGGGAAAGAAACCTCAAGGTAATTTCTCTGATGTTTCAAAAGTGGAATGTTATAATTGCCACAAGTTTGGACACTTTGCCAAGGACTGTAGGAAAACCAAGAAGAAATCCAAAAGAAGATTTCAATCCTTTGCAGCAGAAGCAGAAGAAGAAGAAGAAGAAGAACTGAAGAAGAAGAAGAAAACCAAGGATAACAAAGAAGAAGAACCTAGAAAAGAGTACTACTTGATTTATGCTCTCTTTGGTTCTATCACAGGTAGTGCTACCTCTTGGTTGGTGGATAGTGGTGCCTCCAGGCACATGACAGGTAACCGTGGAGCCCTCACCAGTTATATAAAGAATAATTTCACCACACAGGTGGAACTTGGAGATGACTCCACTTACAAGATTGAAGGAGTTAGCTCAACTTCACTTCAACTTGACTCATGTATGGTTCTTCATATTGATGATGTATTATTATGTTCATAGTTTAAAGAAGAATCTTCTATCTGTTGTTGGCTTAGAGGACAAGGGATACATAGTCCTCTTCATGGACAAGAAAGTTCTTCTATGGGAAAAGAATGAAGATCTAGGCTCAACTATACAGATTGGGGTTTGAGAGGGAGGCCTTTACAAGGTTTCCAAAGATTCCACTCATGCTTTGGTACATCATACAATTGATCCATGTGAGATCTAGCATAGAAGGTTTGGACACCTTCACTACACATCTCTCCTAGGCTTGCAGAAGATGGTCACAAGTATGCCATAGGTATCTCCAAAACATGATGGAATTTTCAAAGGATGTGCTCTAGGTAAGAACACTAAGAAATCCTTTTCTAGAAGCAAGAATAGATTTAAAGGCATTTTGGATTTGATTCATTCTGACATTTGTGGGCCTATGTCTTCAACCTCTTTGAGTGGGTGACTATATTATGTCTTGTTCATTGATGGTCACTCTCGGAAGTCATGGATTTACTTCCTCAAGGCCAAGAGTGAGACTTTTGACAGGTTTAAAGAGTTCAAGGTAGTGATTGAAAATCAGACTGGCAGACACATCTGTATCTTGAGATCAAATAATGAAGGTGAGTATGAATCTAATGAGTTTGATGATGTTTTCCGAGAAGCAAGAATCAAGAAAGAGTTGACAGTACCGTACAACCCTCAACGGAATGGGGTTGCAGAGAGAAAGAATAGAACAATCTGTGAAGCTGCTAAATCCATGCTCACTGATCTAGATCTTCCTTTATCTTTGTGGGATTAAGCTGCAGGTACTGCTGTGTACATTCAGAATAGAAGCCCTCATGCTATCCTAGGGGAGAAGACTCCAGAAGAAGTCTTCACCAGGAAGAAACTTGCAGTTGACCACATGATGATATTTGGCACTCCGATATACGTTCATGTTCCAAAAGAAAAGAGGGCCAAGTTAGAGCCTTTTGGTAAGAAAGGTATTTTTGTCGGGTATAGTGATTGCTCGAAGGCTTATCATATCTATGTACCTGGACAGAGGTATATTGAAGTTAGCAGAGATGTGATCTTCCATGAGGAAGCCATGTTTCCTAAAACATAAGAGCTTTCAACAGCAGATGGAGTTCCTCCCCTTGAGTTTCCAGATTCATAAATTTAGAGGGAGGAAGAGGAATTTGAGGATCAAATTCCAGATGCACCCGAGGACACTGGAAGTCCACCAGAAGAATTGCTTGAACTTCCTCCTTCCAAAAGGAGACCTGCTTGGTACCGAGAGACGATGCAAGAAGGAAAGAAGCATAAAGCTCCTCCCAGGACTTTCAGATAAAGCATAAGACCACATAAGTACTATGATCTTATGATACATCTTATCAGTGCAGAACCTTCCTCATACGAAGATGCAACAAGTCAATAGGTATGGTTTGATGCCATGATTGAAGAGTACAGTTCAATCATGAAGAATGATGTGTGGGAATTCGTTCCCATACCAACAGGAAAGTCAGTGGTGACATCCATATGGCTTTATAAAATCAAGCATGCTGCTGATGGCAGTGTGGAGAAGTATAAATCCAGATTCATAGCTCATGGATTCACTCATAAAGAAGGCATTGAATATAATGAGACATTTTCTCCTGTTTCCAGGTATACTACCACTAGAACCATCATTTCTCTTGCTGCAGTATTTAGATGGAAGTTACATCAGATGGATGTAAAGACAACCTTCGTCAATGGCAAGATTGAGGAGGAGGTCTATATTGAACAACCTAAAGGCTTTGTGACTCATGGGAAGAAGATCCATGTGTGTAAACTGAAGAAAGCCTTGTATGGACTAAAAAATGCTTTGAGAGTCTCGTATATGAGGATGGATGGATTTATAAACAGCTTGGGGTTTTCCAAAAGTACAACTGATTCTAACTTGTACTTTAAGGTTGTTCATAATCATGTCTTGATACTTGTCCTATATGTAGATGACTTGTTTCTTACAAGTTATGAACAATTGATAGAATAGTGTAAGAGGGAGCTTACCTTTGAATTATAGATGAATGATCTCGGGTTGATGCATTATTTCCTTGGCCTAGAGGTCTAGAAAAATCCAGGTGAGATCTTCCTGACACAAGGAAAGTATGTTGTGGACATCTTGCAGAGATTTGGGATGCAGGACTGCAAGTCCATAAGCGTACCCATGGCTACCAACTTGACAAAGTTGTGTGACTCAGCTACTAGTTCACAGAGAGTGGACTCTACTATGTACAAACAACTTATTGGATCCTTGATGTATCTTATGCAAACAAGAGTGGACATCTGTTACATAGTGAATGCTCTGAGTTAGTTCATGTCCGATCCGAAGGACATACACTTGGTAGCTTCCAAACACGTACTCAGATATTTGTGAGGTGCTATCACTTATGGGCTCAAGTATACTTCCAGAAGTGGAGTATTATTATCTGGATATGCAGATTCAGATTGGGCTAGCAGTGCAGTTGACCAGAAAAGCACCTCTGGTTACTGCTTCAGTATGGGATCTGTAATGATTTCTTGGTCCAGCATGAAGCAGGGTTCCATAGCTCAGAGTATAGTTGAGACAGAGTATATTGCTGCAAGTGATTCCTGCAAGGAAGAAATTTGGCTTAGAAAACTTCTATCTGATCTGTTCGGGGGAAATATTGACTCAACGATCATCCATTGCGATAATCTGAGTTGCATAAATATTTTAGAGCATGACAGATCGAAACACATTAAAATGAGGTATCATTTCATCAAAGACCTAGTGTAGAGAGGTACTCTGAAGTTGCAGTACATTCATACAGATGAACAGATCGCAAATATCTTGACCAAGCCTCTGACAGCATCAAAGTTCATATACTTTCGTGACAAGCTTGGTATGGAAGCAAATGACTCTCTCCCTGAGAGGGAGTGTTGATTTTTCTGAGCAACATCGAGAGACATTCTCTTAGGAGAATGGAGACACCTAGTCCGAGACCAGGATGTGGACTCAACTAAAAGTTGAGTGACCATTCTATTGAATGGGGATATCTTGTCTGGGACCACGATATGGAACCATTCCAGCACTGGGGGATTCAACCTTGAGTTGAATGATCATTCTGTCGAATAATGACATCTAGTCCGGGACCAGGATGTGGAACTAGTCTAGCACCGAGGACTCATCCTAGAGATGAGTGGCCATTCTTTTATATGGAGACACCTGGTCAATTACCAGGAACTTACCTAGTACAGGACTAGGGACTTAGCCTGGGGCTAAGGGCCATTCTATGGGAGAATGGAGGCGCTTGGTCAGTTACCAAGTATTTGACCTAGTGTCAAATTATGTAGCCTATGGCTGAGGCACCTGGTTTGTTACCAAGAAGACACTGTAAGGCCTAGACTGGGTCTAAGTATGTGTGACACTCTGACCCTCGATCAGTGAGCTTTGTGATCTTCTCCAAGGCTTAGCTACCATTGGTTAAGACACCTTAGTACCCGATCTTGGCATCACATAGAGTGTGAGATAAAATCATTAGTAATTCTCTCCGTTTATGATTATTTACTTTGAGTGGTGATGAGAGACCACCTTTATTAGGATTATTAATCCTCCCTTGTCCAATTTGTGGCATATGTCTAAATCGGGAGTCCGTCCAGTCTATTTATAGTCATTAGCACCATTGGGTCAACTTGACCTAATTGGGGCACATGTTTCAGTTACTAAAGTGTGGGGAACACTAATTGAGGCTCACTGCCACTTATTGCATTTAATTGCATAAGTTTAGGAGCCTCCTAGACCAATCCCTACAATTTAGGAAGCCACTGGGAGTGCCGAAACCAACCAAGGTCATTTCACTTCAGTTAATGACTAGTCAAGCTAATTTAGGAGTCAGTTACATTCAGTTCTAGTCCTCTACATTCAGTTAGCGCTAGGTTTACTTGACTGCACACATGTGGGGCGCATTTCTCACCTACCACAGTCAGTTAACCATTAGTCAACACTGAATGTAACACTTAGTTGTGTTTTAGAGCTCCCATGAACTCCGGTTATGGTTTAGACAAGGTCAGTTAACTACTGAGTCCTCCGATAGTGATTTAGACAAGGTCTTGGTTACCTGCAGTCAAGTAGAGTCTAATCAATTCGAACTTCCTCATGTGGATTCGAATTGCTTGTGGCTATTAAAGCCATTTTACTTCATTGTAATTATCATTCGGATTACTTTTTTTATTAATGAAAACATTCACAGCTGCAAGCCTTTTGCACTGTTTCTTTCTTCAATTGTTGAGTAAATTATGAGATCTTCTTTGTGAGTTGTGTATTTGTCTACAGATCTATATGCTCAAATTTACAACCTTAGCCACTTGTACTGACCACAGGGCACTTGAAGAAAGCTACAGAAAAAATAACAAATACATAAAGACCCTTAGTACCACTAAGGTGTAAAAGTGAGAGTGAAAAAAGACCTTTAGTACCACTAAAGGAAAAAGTCAAAATTAGAAAAGAATAAAATAATAATATTTTGTTTTTCTACTTTTGGTCCACTTACAGGTGACTCAAATGATATAAAATAAGATTAATCCATTTCATTATTACACACACTCTTGCTCTCACAGGTGAAGCTGCTCCAACATAAGATCTCATAGGTTTTGGAAGAATAAAGTTTTTATGATTATGCCCTATCATGGATGAGTCTAGCGAGAGCATATCACTCACTGAAGTTGTTTTCCCTAAAGTCTACTACCTAGACTACGGGGTCAGTAGTGTTCAGGCACCTCAAATAAAAGACTGTTTTTATAGGTTTTGTTTGGATAACAATGCAAATCAAAAGGGTAGGGATAACAATGCAGAAGACAACGTCTGAAAACTTCAGCAATACAAATGTAAAAGACAAGAGTCTTGCAATAATGAATGACAAGCATTAAGGTATAGGAGATAAGATTTAACATATATATGACTGCAAACGATACAGTTTGTAGCTGTAGCATATATATAAAAATTGTGGTCTTTGAAAATACTTTTCAAATATCAATAAGTATTTAATATTCACATTCATACATGAGATGAAATATAGAAAACATCTACACAACATTCACACCATGAAAAGTTCAAACTGAACTAAAGAATATCAAAACAGTTTAGATCAAAGGCCTAGTTCTATATAATGTATTAAAAGTCATTCAAAATGCAAAAAAAGTTTTTATAAAAGTAAACATGAATGTCTGCACAGTCTCTCAGGACAGACTCCCATGTGTGTCTCCCCTTTCTCAAAAAAATATTACAAGTATATATAGAACATAAACTAAAGAAAGGATCCCCAAAGTTTGTTTTAACAGATCCAATTTTTAATGCTAAATCTTCTAATTATAGAAAAAGTATATAACAAAAGGGAAATCCACTTTATGACAAGTTCGCCTTCCTCGTTGTTTTTCTCTTCGTAGTACCATCGTTAGTTGTTTCGCCTTCATTTCTGTACAACATTTCAAGAACTTCTTGTAATGAAGGATCTCCAGGTCTTTGATAAGCATGTTGACCTAACTTGAACTCTTATGCTTCTGGCTGACTTAGGATAGAATCTTTCAACTCTACAACATCCTGCCCATTCTCCATTGTAAACATAACTGTGTTGACAGCAACTACGGTGAACTTTGCTTCAAACGAACCCGTCCTCAGCACCCTGGTCCACTTCTTCGCTATCTCAGGCATATTTTCCATCAATTTTCTTGTTGTCTATTGCAAGATTTAATCAGCATCCATGTGCAAGGCATCCTCTACGATTTCTCCCTCTGAAATCCAAGAACGTAGCCCAACAACCGAGTGGTGAATTTTACAGTTCTTAATGACACATCCCTCGCCAATAACACTGTCAGTCACATTGGCATCAAGCATCTTCGATGGTGATAAAAATCGAGATTGAGTATAGATTGGAGCAGATCTATCATAAAAGCTGAAGTCTGGTATTGGATTCTTGGTAATACCCAGATTTATATCATAAAAAACCTCGATGGTACCGATATTTTCCCAATATCCATCATACAAATAGGCTTGTATCTCCATTCCATTTGAAATGGCATCTGGAATGACTTCACTTCCGAACATTGCATCTTTACTAACAACATAAATCCCCATGCTAGCTGTGGATTTGGCCTTCAAACATCTGGAACTTCCTTGAGTTGGTTGATGACTGTTCCAGATAAAACATTTACAAATAACACATTCCAAACTGTGAAGTAGACCATTTTGGCACATGCACTCTTATTTTTTACACTATATGACACCGAACCTTGGATGGCTGAAAACAACATCATTATGGGTGGAATACAATGTATAAATAATTGGAGAATAACACTAGGAAGGTAGCCGGTGATGATTTGACTTGCAAATGTCCTCTGCAGAGTAATTCTGAAATGTATGATAGAATCGTTGCCTCCCTTCAGTCTTAGATTTATTGCGATATACGTTCAACATCTGATTACGGTAGATGATGAACCCAAGTGAAAAAATATACAAGAAGAAATGGTATAATTAAAGTGCTCCGAACAGCTGAAACCGAGAATCCCAAAAAGGAGCGCTTTAGGGATTTCATGATGGTAAAGAAATGATGGCACAGAGTCTGTCGATTTTCCACTCTTGGAGAAACAACGTTTATAAACATTCCAAATCAGAGAGAATAGTTGTAGGAGTTTTGACGATACACTTGCCCATCCTGATGTCAAGATATAAGTGATGAAGAAAGTTGTCTGTCCAGGTATTGCGTTTGCAAGCTGCCTGGGTATGTCTTTAGGGCTAGAAATGATGTTAACTCTTTCCATGTAACGTAATACCAAAATATGGTAGTGATGAACACAATGATTGAAGTGAAAATATTGACAATAGCAATGAATTTAAAGAACTCTCTTGAACCCCATATTGGTTTTAGCAACTTTCCACTAAAGAAGGAGGCCAATTATGCTTAGGATCAACCCCAAAACTTATCAACTTCTTGATTACTTGATAACCCTTCACACATACACCTGACTTGACGAGCTGGCAGCGTACCTTGTTTTTGAATAATGATCATGTGCTGTCAGCTCATATTAATAACCATATAGAATATATTTTGAAACCATAGAACAATTATGAATGAACTCGAGCATAAGCTAAGAGCTAAAATGTTATAAATACCTAGAGTATTAAAAACATGAAATAAAAAAACACTCAACAATTTAGGATAAAAAGGAAATAAGATAAAAACTCAAGGCTTAAAAGATTTTTAAAAGAAATACACTATCTTAAGCAAGGAAAACATACCTAGGTCGAACAGAAGTAAAACCTAAACTAGGGTTTCATTGTCAAAATTGCAGCAGTTTTATGAGCTAGGGTTTTCACCCTAACTCCTCTTTTCTCCTCTCACCGGGCAGCTGCAAATTTTCATGAAGAGCCCTACCCTTCACGGCTGCCCTCTTTTCTTTCACGAGCATGATACCCTAGAGCTCAACCCTTCTTCTAGGGTCTCAGGCAGTCCTCTACAACAACCCGTGAAGGCTGCCGAGAGCCCGTGAACCTTCTAGAAACCAACAGGCCAGCCTAAGAGAGTTCGGGGCCTCTTACAGACCCTCGAGAAGCCTTAAGGCTAGCCCGTGAGGGCTGCTGGCAGCCTACATCAGCAGCAGACAGGCCCGTAAGGCCTTGGGCTGCCAGCAGATAGGATCGAAAGGCCTCAGGCATCCACAAACCTATCCAGCATGTTCCAAGCAGGAAAGTATGCTCTACAGGCAGCAGAACAGGGCAGTACCGAGCAATAGTATGACTAAGCAGAGCAAGGAAGGTACGAATATGGCAGATCTGGGCAGGCAAAAACAGAATTTGGGAAGCCTGCTAATTCTGGGCAGGAGAGAGAGAATTAGGGCAACAAGTCCTAATTGGGTATTTTGTTGTGTAATTGGATTATCTTATATACTTGTGGATCTGTGGTACAAACTCAGTTAGAGTTTGTGGATTTTTGGAAAACTTAGTCATCTCATTTAAGAGATGAATTACTAATGTTTTTGGGTTTTTTGTTTTTTAAAGGTTTCCCCAGTGAAAAATCATGTGTTCATTGTGTTGATGTATTGATGTTGTTTACTGCACTTGTTATTTGTTTATGTTAGTCTGCAAATTTTAAAAGTATTTATGCTAATGCTAAAATTCAACAATTATTAGCAATTTTCGATAGCAGGTTGTCTTGACTCTAATTGACAGTTGATTTTTAAGAGTAATTAACAGTAATTAACTCTGATTGTTCTTTAGATCTGTCAAGGCCCAACAGTGTGAACGATGAAGACGAGAGACATAAGGGTAATGATGATGATGATAATGGACATGAAAGTGGCAAAGTTACACTGTTTGGGATGTGGAATTTTATTGATGGTCTTTGGTCAAGCTGTGGCAAAGAGAAAATTATAGCGTTTACTACAAATAACCAAAATAGATTGGATCCTTAAGTTTGGTTATGAAACAATAGCTTTGAGAATCAAAAAAGCAATCCATGTCTATCACATAGAGAGTTGCAGGTGCCAATAGAAACAACGAAACACTCCCCCGAGTTGGATTAGCTCTGTTGACAAAATTTCTTTCTACATGTTATGAACTTACCTTTGGTTGCGAGGTTCGAGTGACGGGGATGCAGCAGCAACTCCGACGACGATCAATCGAATGAACTGGGCATAGTTCACAAAATTTCTTTCTACATGTTATGAACTTACCTTTGGTTGCGAGGTTCGAGTGACGGGGATGCAGCAGCAACTCCGACGACGATCAATCGAATGAACTGGGCATAGTTCACAAAATTTCTTTCTACATGTTATGAACTTACCTTTGGTTGCGAGGTTCGAGTGACGGGGATGCAGCAGCAACTCCGACGACGATCAATCGAATGAACTGGGCATTGTTCGAAGCAAAATTGCGTTTGATGCATCAGGGTTTTCAGAGGGAGTCTGGTTCACAGTTCACAACGGATTTCGAAAGGGAGCTAGGAGCAGAGAGAGGAGGGTGGATGAGTCACCAACCAATTGGGTGGCGAGTAAATGCGAGGGAGAGGACGCCGAGACGACGACCATACAACGGATTTGCAGGGATCCTGTGGACTCGGTGAATGATGCTAGCCCGAGACCGGGATGGATAGTGCCGGAGGCTTTGACAATTAACGACGCCTGTTAACAGAGGATTCTAACGTTCAACGAAATCGTCGAAGCATTAGACTACTCCGCTAGGTAATAACCATGCTTTATAAACTTGGAAGCATCTATGAAGGTTACACTAGTTAGACTCATGCTCTGACTTTAGTTAAGAACAAAATCGTGAAGGTTTTCTCTTTGAGCTGAATAACATAAGAGATTTTTTTCATTTTAAAGAAACTTTGGCGAGTAAGGTTAAAGGGAAGGGGACTTCTTACATTGTTTTCATCGGTAGCAAGATCATAAGGTATATACTTCAACCAATTGTCCCTTGTGATAGTATTGTTGTTTATTAATCATAGCGAATACATTGGCTTTTGAAAGGTAAAAACCATGTACAAGGTCATAATATACTTTCTTTAAAAGATGACTAATTTTTTTTACGCAAAGAAAACTTCGCTAGAGGAGAATTTTTAATGGGTGGGGGCTTAAAAAGGGGGAATGTTTTTTATTTTTATCTTGAGATGACGACCCATTTAACAAACAGACCTAATGAATGCAAATCAAAGGATACATGACTAAATGAAATTGGAGATACTTGATTGAAAAAATGTACATGTCTAAACTTTCCACACGAGGCGTGAGAGTCAAATGACATCACATATGGAAAAATTGAATATAGAGGCAAAGAGGAATTTGATCTTAATTCTATGATTGGGACATTATAGGGTAACTACATTCTTGAGTGTGTTCACCTTTGATATTATGTTTCAATGTGTCAAAATCATGTTGATATTGTGGAATCAACAAAAGGTACATTATCATAGGTTTGGGATGTACATATATCAATGTGCAAAACCAATTTCCTTGCCATATTCTATATGCCATCAACTTTAATTAATTAATCATAACCGTCCAATGATAAATAATCATAAGACTACATGTGTTGCTTCTTAATTTTTCATAAGATTGAAATTACCAGAGTTCAAAAATTAAATGAAATGTCCAACTTCCTTCTAAGGAAATCCCTCTTGGAAAAAAAAGGAATTGATGCTCAAATAACATAACTGACATTGATTCACAAACACATAAACAATGCTACGATGCACCTATAAATAGTAAAGCATTGGAATTTTCACATGGGTGTTTCTACGTTTGGCAGTGCACCTAATTAGAGCTAACACACTAGTGAATCATGTATACCAACAACTTTTTTGAAAAAAAAAACATGAATAAGGTTTGGAATAGAAAAAATTAAACCAACACAAACCCGAAACTACTCACCACATTGTTTACATCAAAATGAACATCAAGGCTAACAAAAATCTATTCAACAAAAAAACCCTAAACTTACAAGACCAAATATGATTGTGAAGGGAAAACACAAAAAAATATACATTAAAAAGAAGCAACATAAAAAATTAAAGTTACAAGGAAATTGTAAAAGAAATCAAGCAAAAAAAAATGTTAAGTAAAGCATGAAGTTGCATACCTTATCTACTCCCCTGGATTCTAGTTTGCAAAAACTCTACCCTATGATATTTTCATTATTAAAATATATTACATATGTCTCCCCTTTATTTTTCACACAACAATGGGTCAAGTTTTTGGTAAACTTAGTTATACATTAAAAAAAAATTGCAATTTTTTAAAAGCGTTGTTGGCTCATAGATTGATTTAAAAATGAGTTTTTTTTTTCAATGCACGTTGTTGAGTATGACACCCCCAATGCTCATATAAATCATGTATGCATAAGTGCTCCTAAATACAGTATAAGCACTGACAAAACACGATTTTAGTTGTAGAATTATAAGTTTCTACAAAGCTTGTATGCATAAGTGCTCCTAAATACAATATAAGGACTGACAAAACACGATTTTAGTTGTAGTATTATAAGTCTCTACAAAGCGTAAATAATGGAGGTTTTACAATTGCAGAAGTTTGAGTAAACATTTTTTTTAAATCATTTTTTTTCGATATACTCATTTGAAAGAAGTGCATTGGTTCACTCCACTACACAATGTAGTAATATGAAGCACCAAAGACCTAAAAAATCCCTTATGAGGTAACTCTTAAGTTAGAATGTTACATAAATTGCATACTAGTATTTATTGTAGTCTTTGTTCAAATGTAAGAGAAAATAAATTAAATTTGCATCAAGGAAAGATTTATGAGCTTTTTGTCAACTATAGAGTGGTGACGTGAGTTGGATTATAACATCGGGTCAAATCATTATTATTGTAAATCATGATCATTGTTGGGATTCAATTACGCATTATTGCAAAGGGTGGTTTCATTTTGATCTTCCCAATGCACGATTTGAAATGAAACAAAATGGAAAACGAAATTAAATATATATATTTTTAAATCTAGACAAGAGGTGGCAGGAGCACAGTGATCCTATATGGGCCTGATGGAAATTAAGAAACAAGTTATGCCAAGGGCCTAGGAACTATGACCAACAACCAACTAGAAATACATGCTCTGTATTGTGGGATCAATAGTCTTTACTCTCAACAAATTAGGTCTATAATGGTCTTTGGAGAATCATCTTTGATTATCATATTGATTAGGAAAGGGAGTGTCATTAAGGATTTAATTTGATTGTGTGTCACAAGTTGTTGAGGATCCTTGACTTCTTATCCTCCTCTAAATATGTATATTTTTACCATGTTTGAAGGGAAGATAATAACAACATTAACTCATTGTCAAATTTAGCTACTACTAAAAACTAGAAGCTACTTTTTTGCTCCAAGAACATTTTTGAAACCTTCTGTTTGGTTCAGCTGAATGTGGAGTCTGGACGCCTTCCAGATCCACAGGATCGGAGTAATATTGGAGTCTGGTGGCGAGTTTTGATGATTTGGTCTCTGATACTTTTTGCAGGTTTGTGGAATTGCTTTGTGGCAGCAGCTCTGGTGCTTCTCAGCTACAGGAGGATTGCAAGCTTCTTTGGCAGGGTTGAGGCATGATCTCAGTCAAGCTCTTTGAGCTCTGCAATTTTCAAGATCAAAGGATCTCTCCGACATGAGGCTTCATTTGCCTTATGTTTTTTGAGATTTCCAGTCTTGCACGTTTTGATTGGGATTAGCAGAGCAAGATCTTAAGTGTTCCATAGATAGTCCCGATTCAGATTATTTGTTGCTTCAAGAAGCATCTTTAATCAATTTTTCCATTGGTAGCTTGTTTTCTACTTGCCTGGCCCTTTGAAGGTCTTTCAGGTGGATTTGCAAAGGTTTGGTGATTTCAAGTCGGTTGTTACAGGGGAGAATTCTTGTTTTGGTTTCCTTTTCCTGATATGTAATTTGCACTGATTTGAAGTGCAATCTTGAATGTTCAGAGGGTCCAATTGAAACACGTAAAAATTTCTTTGTTGCAAGCCCTTGGAGCCAGCGTGGATTGGGGTGTCATCATTCTTTATTCGAGACTGAGAGTGCATTAGAGTTATTTTGGAACTCTCCTGGGGTAATTTTCATGGATCTTAGAGGTGATCCCCCCTCTTCCTCCTGAATTGTATGCATTTCAAACACTAGTTGCTTCCTGCAGCAAGAGGAAGGGAAATTATCTTGTGCAAAAATTTGTAAAGAAGGTGGACATTCCAATAGTTGAATTGCCAGCTGAGAGACTTTGCTAGACTACTCTGAATCTTTCTAAGTGTGGTTTAATCGGTCAATTTTCTAGGCTTTGGCCCTCTCTGAAGGCAATAGATGGTTGGGTGCAACGTAATTGGAGGCCTTTGGTCTCAGAAGGAATTCGTAGCCATTTTGTTGGAAGAGGATTCTATGTCTTTGTGTTTGATTCAACAGAGGACAAAGACCTCATCTTCCGAAATGGTCCCTATTTTATGGGCCCTTAGGGTCTCGACTTGAACAAATGGACCCCTGACTTTGACCCCACACAGGATGTTCCCTCAGTAGTCCTGTATGGGTTAGGATTCCTCACCTGCCGCTCCATTGTTGGAATTCTGAATCTTTGGAAGCTATTGGTAATACACCTGGAAAGTATATTGACAGGGTAGAAATAAAAGAATAATACTCATGTGCAAGAATTTGGGTAGAAGTTTATTTAGAGATCGGGTTGCTAGAGGCGATTAACTTATCTGTGGCAGGTTGGTCTCATATTCAGGAGCTTGACTATGAGCATCTTCCTTTCAAATGCTTAATTTTGCTAGAAAATGCATGAAAAAATCATAAGAATCCCTTGCAGCAAAGAAGGATGAGCAATGGACCCATGTGCAGAAAACATGCTCCTCCAAGCAAGACCCCAGATCGAAAGGAAAAGAAAAACATATAGGGAATAGAGCCAATACACTTGAGAAGAAGAATGTTCCAATGCAAGGTGTTGAAAAAGGACCAGTCTCATCAAAACCTTTTGCTACCTTATGTCCTTTGGAATATCATACTCCCCCTGCTCTCGAAGAGGGCGAGGTGTTGCCTTCAGTCGAGGTTGAAAGTGAAGTAATTCATGGGTCTCAAGAGAACTGCCATGTTCATCCCCAATCTCAATGTGCTAAACCAATCAATCAAGAAATACTCAAATCCCCTTCAAGACCTTCATCTTCTCCTTCTTATGCTGAAATAGTCAAGAAAAAGTCAGCTGATTATTCTATTTCCTCGGAGGAAGGCCAATCCTCAAAAAAGGCTGGCAGAAAGTCTCGTAAGGAGCTCAAAGAGGAAGAAGTGGAGCGTTTAAATATGTAGGGAAGCCAAGCCACAATTGAGATGTCTATGGGCCAAACCAAGTGGTACAGACCCCAAAAGGGTGGATCTCTTCCCTTCGGTGCAGGTATAATGTAGATAGTTTCGTGGAACTGTAGGGCATTGGGGAATCCAAAAAAAGCGGAAGCAGTGAAAGATCTCCTGAGAATAGAACCTTCAGACATTCTCTTGTTGCAAGAAACAAAGATTGAGGAGGATGCATTATTAGAGTTAAGAAAGTTTGCATGGAAAAGGAACACTGCCATTGCTGTTAGCACCTGGGGCACCTATGGGGGCCTAGCTACTCTTTGGTCTAAGGATAAATTTTCTTTGAATTTCTCCTACGTTACTCAACGTTGGATCTATTCAGATCTTTTTTCCAAAGTAAGTAAGACCTCTTTAGCCCTCTTTAATCTGTATGTTCCTGTTAATCTAGTTGAGAAAAAGGAGTGTTGGAACTCTTTGTCAAAATTTATGGAAACCCACTCCCTCAGAAATATCATCGTGGCAGGGGATCTTAACATTACATTAGCACTAAATGAGAAAAAAAGGTGGTGTTCTTGGAAAAGACCCACTGCTGGATTATGTGGAGTCCTTGATTCTTTCATGGGATCTCCTGGATTTCAAATCCAAGAAGGGTCGATTTACTTGGACTAACAACAAAATTGGGGCAACTAGCATTTTGGCTCATTTGGACCGATTCTTGGTTAAAAGCTCCTTGTTAGAGGAGAAATTTCTTATTTCATCCAAAAAATTTCCTAAGTTATATTTTGACCACCACCCCATTTCATTATTGGTTGAAGAAGAGGTTGACTTGGGCCCCATCCCGTTCAGATTTAGCCCCTTATGGATAGAGCATGAAGGCTTTTGGGAAACTGTTAGTGAGACATGGTCCCATTACGTTGATGGTTCCCCCAACTTTGTTTGGGAACAAAATTAAAAAGAACTAAATATGCTTTGAAAGCATGGATAAAGCAACCTTCCACTACTCCTTTTACTAGTAGAAAAGCAAATGTGAAAGTTTTAGCAGACTTACAACTGAGTATGGAGGATTCATAAATAACAAAAGCGAGTTTGGTCAGGGAGAAGTCAGCACAAGTAAACACCTTTCTCTCGTTTCGCCAAGAGGAAGAATATTTGTGTCTTAAGTCATGGAGTTTATGGCTGCAAGCAGGTGACAAAAACTCTGCCTTCTTTCATAAGCAATGCAGAAATAAACTATCTCGCAATCACATATCAGAAATTTATTCTAGCGAAGGTGTAGTGATCAAAGGTCATTTGGAAATACAACAAGATGCTCATATTCATTTTCGTCAGTTGTTTTCTGAGGAAGGAGTTTCTGATTCTAAAGCTAAAGCATAATTTTTATCTAACATTCCTCCTCTAGTCTCTGTTGAGTCAAATGTTGGTCTTGTGTTCCCATTTTCTGAAAAAGAAGCAGTGGAGGTTATTTGGGCTATGGAGCCAGACAAAGCTCCTGGCCTGGATGGTTTCTCCATTCACTTCTTTCGAGCCTATTGGCAAGTTACAAAACGTGATTTTCTTCGCATGATCTCTTATTTTCTTAAGAAAGCTAAAGTGAGTGGCTATACCAATTCTACCTTCTTAGCCTTAATTCCCAAAGGAAGTCAATCCTGCTTCCTTTGATAGGTTCAGGCCTATCTCACTCTGCAACGCCTCATACAAAATTTTGGCCAAAATTTTAGCTAATAGACTTAAACCATTGCTAGGTTCTCTAATCTCTCCTCTGCAGGGGGGATTTGTTAAAGGAAGGCATTTAGTAGACAATGTGATTCAAGTGCAAGAGGCCATTCACTCCAATTTTCAGAGGAAGAAGAAAGGTATGATCATTAAATTAGATATGAAGAATGCTTTTGATCGAGTTAACCTATCTTTTCTCTATCAGGTTCTCACCTCCTTTGGTTTCAATGAAGAGTTTGTTAGTCTGATTAAATCCTGTACTGATAGACCATGGATTGCACCCCTCGTCAACGGTAGACCAGCAGAATTTTTTCAAGCCTCGAGAGGCCTGCTTCAAGGGTGTCCTTTGTCACCCTTACTATACATATTGATGGATAAAACTTTAAGTAGAAAACTTACTGCATATATGAATATTGGTACCATTCAAGGGATCAGGGCAGCAAGAGGACTCGACCCAATTAATCATGCTCTTTTTGCAGACGATTCTCTTCTACTAGGAGGGGCTTCTGTCAATATTGCTTGTGCCTTTAAAGAAATTTTACAGAATTTATGCTCAATCTCTGGAGCCTTGATCAATAAAGGAAAGAGTGCAGTTTATGGTTGGAACATTGAACATTCGAAAATGCTCCAAATTGCTAGTCTTCTAGGCTTTCCTGGTTATGATAAGTGGGACAAGATCAAGTACTTGGGTCTCCCTTTGACATTGGGAGCCAGGCCCCTTCTCTTTGGCTGGAAGTAATAAGAAAATTAAAAGCCAAAATAGTATCCTTTGGAGGACACTGGTTGACTAGGGCTGGTAAGTTGGTCTTGATAAAGGCGGTCCTTTCTTCCCTCCCTATTTTGCAGTCTTCAATGATCCTAGCTCCCAAGTCCATTATTGGGCATATTTCCAATATTCTTAGGGATTTCCTTTGGAACGGCGGTAAAGTTTCTCAAAATAAGATTCATTTGGTCAACCGGGAGCTTCTCAAAAGACCTCTTTCGGAAGGAGGCTTGCAAATCCAAGACCCCAAATTGGCTAATCTGGCCTTGGGAGGTAAACTTGTTTGGCAGCTATATGCTGAAAAAAACCATCCTGTCAGCAAGCTTCTACGGATGAAGTATATTAAGGGAGGTCCTATGAGAAATGTAAACACAGAGAATACTCCTGTAGGTTCATCTATTTGGAAATTGTGCAAAAAAGGAATAAATCATATCCAGCTACATTTATATTGAATCCCCCGTAATGGGAAAAGGATCCTTTTGTGGGATGATAAAATTCTTGGTCACCCACCGCTTTCCTCTTTTCATTTTCTCAAAGAGATTAAATTATGGCTTTCCAACAAAGGTTTTCTTTGGTTAGCCGACATCTTCTCTTGGGATAACGCTGGGAATTGGGTGGGATGGAACTTTCCGGAGATGCCATAATCGCTCATCCCCTTGCAACAAATGCTGCTCTTAGCTCTATCTGGATTGGTTTCGATTCATTGTTCTCTGATATACAAGCGTGGTTGGGGAAGATATGGAGTCTCTTCCGCTTCTCAAGGTTTTTTGTCCTTACAACCTCCTCACTCTTCCTTCCTTTCCTCAGCACAGTGGAAGACGGTCTGGTCATCTTTCATCCTCCCAAAGGTAAATTTTTTTTGCTTGGCTTCTTATGCACAAGAAGGTTTTGATTGGCGAAAAATTGGTCAAGCGTGGATTTCACGGACCTTTCTGCTACTGTCTCTATAATTCAGCTCCTGAAATGTCTGATCATTTATTTGTGGATTGTGAATTCACACAGTCAGTTTGGAATCTGGTTTTGAGAGATCTGGAAATTGCTTCTCCTTCCTATATGACAGTTTTGACTATTTTCACCACTTGGAAAGAAAGGATCATTTACCCAAACTGGAAAAACGCAGGTGGGATAAATGCCTAGTATTCTATGGCAAAGAACATTTGGTGGTCGATTTGGCTGGCACGGAATGAAATTGTTTTTTTTAGACAGAAAGGTGAATCCAAGTTACGTGGCTTCTAAAGTCAAAATGCATTTATATGAAATGGTAAGCCATCACACTTCTCCTCTTCCTCTTGAATTCGCTAAGTGGTTGGGGTGCTCTGCGTTGGGGAAAAAACATATCTTCTCTAAACCTTTAGCTCCTCCTCCGTGGGGTTTGAGACTGGGGGTAGCTAAATTTTCTTTGTTGTGGAAGAATAAAAATATTGCTGCTATTTTTTTATGGTGCATCTAAGGGGAACCCAGGGATTGCAGGTGCCGGTGGGATAATTTTTCCCCCGGATTGTGTGAGAGAATCTTGTTTCAGCTGGGGTCTTGGAACTTTCTCAAACAATCAGGATGAGTGCTACAACCTACTAATGGCTTGCCAGACTGATGAGGAGATTGGATACAAGGAAATACAAATCTTCACGGACTCAAAGATTTTAATAAAATTGTTAAATTCTGAATCTCAGTTCAATAATCCATCTTTGGATAAAATCTTGCAAAATATTCGGAATACCATGAAAAAGTTTGAGTGTGTCTCTTCATTTCATATCTTGAGAGAGCTTAACAGCCAAGCTGATTCTTTGGATAATAAAGCATGTCTATTGCTGCAAGGATTCCTCAGTTCTAATGGAGATCCAAGTTCTTTTCATCCGATCCCGTAATTGTTCATTTTGGTGACTGTAGTCAGAGATCTTGTATGTATCCTCTCAATTCTGAATATTGTAAATTTTCTTGGTTTGATAGAAGTTTATCTTATAATGCAATTGTAAATCGATGAATTGGTTATTGCTTCTTCATCCTAGGATTTCCTTAAAAAAAAAATTATCTGTTTGAGTTTAAAAAAAATTAGCTACTAAGATTGGAATATGAATGATTTTGGAAAATTAGGGATCCCCTAAGCGACTTTGGATTCAAATTAGCTACTAAGATTGGAAAATTGGGGATCCCCTAAACGACTTTGGATTCCACAGGTTAATTGTTTCAACTATGAATCTTGTTACATATCATATTTCAGCCTCCAATATACATTGGAACGAGCATGACTTAATCTGCACAAATAAGTATAGTCATGTTTCGAAAGTGATGATGGACATGATAGCTAAGTCGAGGATCAAGGGTAAAGTGTTAACTCCCCCTTGTGCCTATGGTGCTCTCGCTTAAACGAGTTCAATATGGTACAATTGGGAATTTATGTCAATAGTTATGGAGAAGTAACACAAAGGTGAGATATATGGGTTGGTTTGGGTGATGAATTGCAACAATGTTGGTTGGAATCTAGATTTCTCCATCTACTCCTTGGCTTCAATGTCTAGTGGGAAGGTGACAATGGTGTTTCACTTCATGGTTGGAGGCATTTCTTTGTGTAATTGGGAAGGTCACAGTGGTTCTCCATTGCATGTTTGGAGCATTCCCCTTAGAGGTAAGAGGGTCCCAAACTCTCTTCTTGGTACTTACCCGAGTCTCATGGTGTTTTTTATGTGCAACAAATAGACAAGCAATCAAATACAAGTTTATGTAAGGTTGTGGTGAGTGATGTCACAATTGAATTAGTGATTTTTAAAACTTATGTTGTAATGGCTAATAATTCAGGTTTTAATGGAAGCTCGAGTGATGGTCTGAGTGATATAAAGAAAATTTTAAGGCATCTCTTTGGTCGGTTAGAGTGCATGCTTTAAATAGTTGAATACCTCAATATCCACATGGAGAGATAGGTAGAAAATAAGAATAACTAGATATCTGTCTTGAACAATAGGGCAAGTTAAAATGGAAAAAAAATGGCAAATGATCTTGATATGAATTATACTATAATATTGGGGTTTTCAAGGATCTCACAATCATTAGTTTCTCCTCATTTAGTGTTAGTACGCTCAACCAGGGAGCTTGGGGTAAATGAGGATTGTTGGATCCTTTGTTTTTGAAGTGGTCTAAGAAGGAAGCAGAAGAAGAGGAGTCAAATGAAGATAGTTGGGGAAAAGGAAGAAAGTTGTGAGAGAGTACCACATGTAGCATAATGTACCAAAACTTGTGGAAGGAAGGTAACAACCGCAACCATTTCGACCTATTTTAGACCTAGTGCGTAAGTATAAAAGGAAGAATAAGTTGAAGAGGAAGAGAAAGAGAAGAGCACATGCACAAGCATCTGAGTTGAGAAGACCTGAGCATCAAAAGAGCTAGTTGCAAACAAAGATAGACAAATCTATGGCATGGGTTTTGTAATGGATTTTTGGGTTCTGCTGCATAAGTATGTATCGTGAAAAGGGTGATTCTGTAGTGAATGTAAGGCTTGAATCTGTGATATTTCTATTGATGTAATGAAGATCCATTAAAATAATGAAAGAGATTGTTGCCCCCCTAAAATTATGTGTTGTGCATGTATCTGTTTACAATATTGATTTCGATGGATGAATGGTGAATATGATTAAGTGTTGTTGCGGTATAATGAATACTATTGTGATATTTGTTGTTAAACAACCCCATTGCAACCATATGGTTAACTAATCCCCATCCTACATTGGTCTTGGTTGTGCTTCAAGTGAGACCTTCCCCCTCAAGGGGATTGAAAATGCTAACACACTAGACTACAATGGCGCCCCTTTGTTGGCCCATGCGCAAAAATCTTGGTCTTTAGTTTTGTGCCAAAAGATGGGCACCACTGTAGTCTAGTGCAACAAGTTGAAGAACCATCATAAGGGCTAAATAAAACCATGACTATGGACCTAGGATGGAGGATATTTCTATGGAAGAGACTCATAATGTGCATTTTGTTCTTCAAAAAATAGTATGGTATTTTATGTTTTCATGTATACATTATCTGACACTATTGTTAAGTAATATAGTTTTAGATGTTTTAAGACATAATAACATTTGGTCTGTAATAAGGATATTTTGGGGAAATTTTCAATCTACATATTTTGCTTGGTAAGAAAAAATTTGCTATTTTTTGAACTCCATGTAGCTTTGTTTGTTCAATTTATAACAACCCTTATATATATACAATTCCCTATTTGTTTTTATAAATAGTAATAGTAATAATAATAATAATAAATACAAACATAAATTCAAATAATTATTTTATATATCGAGTATTATCTTAAACATGAAATCCTAAAAAATAAAAATAATGCAACATTAATCCTAAGTACTATGTTAGTTGTCACCCAAAAATCCTCACAAAAAAATGCTCTTATTGGTTTAGGAATAAAATCAACAACCTAGGCATTTTAGGTTTCACCTTTGATTTATTAGTATCAATGGCATCATTTTACAAAGGATATGGATTAATCATATTGTCCGTTAATTTATAATTAATGAAGGAACAAATATGTTGCATATGAAAGATTTCATCTAATATCATAAATAGTTATGGAGAGATTTTGTATAGAATTGTTCATATTGTCTCTCAATTGAAATTCATTGTATTTTGGAGTTTAAGATCATTACGTTTGGGGATGTGTTTTTCGCTTATTGGATTCAAAGATTTATAGTCTTCTTTCTATTGAAAATTTCTATGTGTATTCAAAGTAAGTTGGGATACAAGCTACAGATATTGGGATATATGAATGTGGGGTGGGGTTATATGATCATATAGATGTGGGGTTGTAAATAGGTGATGTTGGGTTGTAACTGGGTGTTGGGAAGTGATGTTGTAACTTAGAGATGTCATGTTATAGTTTTGTGAAGTGGTATTATATCTTGGTGATGTGGGAAAATAAGAATGATAGGTTTTAAAAACCTTTCTAGGTCTATCAACTACATGATATGTCCTTGATTTTCTATAATTAAGAGCATGCCCTTTTTTTCCAGTAAATCTCCTCCATCATGGCTACATATTCTAGCTTTATTATAAAAACCACTAAACCTTTATTCTTAGTCCATTACAATTCATCATCTTTCTCCTTTATTTGAAGGTCACTATGCTTTAATCCTTGAATATGTTGATTCCACTCCTTAGCATTTTCTCCTTTCAAATCGAGTTCATTTTCACTTTTCCATCCTTGGCTTCGTTGAGTATTTAGTCCTAGTTCACTTAAATACGCTACATTGAACATTCCGTAATCATGGAGTGCCATTTTTGGAGGTTCTAAGAGTCTATTTCTAAATATCCAACCGAGGTATCTTCTCCATTCCTTACTTTATTCCCTTTTCCTACTTTTGAATACAACCACGTTCCCACTAATGGGAATTCTCTCATCAATGCTTTACATATTACTATTATAACACTGCATGACTTCTTTTTCTCTCCTTATTCAGTCCTTTACATATCCTTACTCTAGATATTTTACGTCATTACTCTTCTACAAAGTCCCTTGTTAGGTATCATCCTCCAAAGAATTAGTAGAATATGGAATGCTTTTCCAGGGATAAATTATTTTTTAAGGCCCCACTCACCTTCCTCTTACATGTTGCAATTTTATTTTATCTTACTAAAGGAGTCCCTTCCTTGTCTTCTTTCATTGTCCATAGGAATCACACATGTTCCTAATTTTAACCACCATAATTTTTTGGATATGTGTTAAATACATCCATTATGATAGTGATAAAGAAATCCAATATCTAGTTCTATCTTCCAAGATTAATTTAACTAGACTCAATCTACCTCCTTGAGATAACCATTTGTAGCATTTCGTTTGCCACTCTATCCTATATTTTATTGTACATCCAGTTCCAATTTGAGGATTTGCAGTCTTTGGGTTTTTAATTAAATTCCCAAATACTTAATTCCTTTGTCCAAGGGAGTTGATGAAAACGAAGCAAGTTGTATTATTTGCCTTTCCACATTTTTCTCTAGTACATTGGAAATAATGGAAGCTTTGTGGATGTTTACTTCCCCATTATTAGCTTTGTAGTAGAGGTATAAAATATATTTATATTTATCCACCTAATTTATTTTTCCTATGTGGAATATCATTACATCATCTACAAATAGAATATGGACCATAATGATGGATCCTTGTAGTTTGATGCCTCTTGTGGACTATTCCTTCTCTAGAGTTGTACTCAACCTACTTAACCCTTTTGCCACTACCAAGAGTAGGAAAGGAGACACTGGGAACCCTTTCATAAGACTTCTCACAGCATACAAAATTTGGAAGGATATCCATTAATAAGAACTATAGAATATTCCCTCGAGGTGTAGACCAATTAGCGATAGGTGAATTGTTAAGGAATTCCTTGTGTTGTCACGAGTTCAGACCTCAATTAGCCTTGTTTACCATGCACGTGGTAGCGTAAGTATGCTATGGAGTATAGTGGTCACAGATTGGAATCAAACCCATGTCATGTGAGTATGAGCCTGACCCCAGTTGTTGATTCCCCAAGTTACAAAAAAAAACTACAAAAGATATTGATGATAGGAAACCCAAAATTCTATTTGCAATTTGAATATTCACCTAGTAACACTATTATATTATACTAACAAATTGTATCATAGGATTTTGCAAGGACAATTTTAATGAACACAAATGTAAGCTTTTTAACCTTTATAGGATGCAAAACTTCCTTTGCTTATCCGATAACATTATGAATATGCCATGTTAAAAACAAACCCAAATCGTTCTTTTGAGATAAACCTTGATCACACATTTTGCAATATGTTTGCCAATATATTTGTTATGATCTTATACGAGTTACATAAAGTAATTGGTTTGTAGTCAAAGGAATCTAGGCCATCATTCTTTGGAACAAAGTCTATAAATGTTTCATTTAAGGCTCCATTCATCTTTCTCGGGGTCCTATATTGGTCTTTAACTTTCAACAAAACGTCCTTAACATATTGTAGAAACTTAAATATAATTTTATTGTCCATTTGTTTGAACCATGAATTTTGGCATTTTGAAAGAATATTTTATGTCCCTCAATATAATAATTGGAAATTCATAGCATAAATTACAAAATAAAGTAAGATATAAGTATGAAAAGACAAAATTACCACAACAATAAATAACTGTAGATAACAAAATATTACAATAGCAATATCTTTATTGAAGAAGGGAATGTTCACCTGCCTCTTCAAGGGGAAAACATCCAAATGAATCCAAACTCCAATTACAAAATACCTCAAAAGACATATTGTTTCATTGCTTTTACTCCTATATATAGTTTCTAGTGAAATAAATTTCTAGTATCGAGAACCTTCTAGCAATCCTTCTTAGTGCTAGTAGGAGAAACCTTCTAGTATGTCTTCATACAAAAATTGTTTTTCACCTATAGATACTTTCTAATAGGTGGAACCTTCTAACAAGTCTTTTTACAAATATTGCTTTCACACCATATCTAATTTATTGGCCTAATTTAATATAGATGGTCTCAATACATAACAACCTATCTATTAAGGGGGTTAGGATAAGACCCTAACATACCCCCCCCCCCCCCCCCCNATATTTTTACTAGATTAAGAGATCTTGAATGGTGTGATGGTGGAGACGGCATTCCCTTTTGTTGAGGATGGACTTGGGATGCAACTAAATGGAGCCTTCTTCATCAAATTCTAGAACTTTAGTTTGAATATGACAGTGATGACTGGCCACTTTCTTCAAGTAGAAGACATGAAATATGGGATGAATCTTGGAGTGTCTAGGTAGCTCCACTTTGTAATCCATGTGGTCTACATGTTTAAGAATCTTATAGGGCCCATAAAACATGGGGGAAAGCTTTTAGTGGTGGTTGGCCTTAAGAGAGGTATGCTTATAGGATTGTAGGTGAAGAAATGCTTTCTCCCCTTCAACAAAATGGCGTTCGGAATGATGTTGATTAGCATGTTGCTTCATTCGATTCTAATCCATTACTAATTTATCCTTGAGAGAGAAGATAATTTTGACATGATATTTGAGTGCGTTGTCAACCTCTTGTACCAGAGAGATGCCTGGTAAGTAGGATAGTACCAAAGGGGGATTTCAGCCACATACAACTTCAAAGGTAGTCATTCAAGTAGTAATATGATAAGTTGTATTATATGACCACAATTCTACTAAAGGTACTCAGTAAGCCCATTGGAATTGCCGCTCTGAAGTAAAGAACCACAAATATTCTTCCAAACACTTATTGAAAGATTTAGTTTGAGTAGCCATTTGGGATGGTGATAGACATGGTTGAGATTCAGTTGACTTCCTTGGAGCTGAAATAATATCATGAACTACCCCATAAAGAGTTTATCTAGTATTAAAGAAATAAAAACCAAACCATTGAAGAAGTCCAATCCACCAAATTGGACACAATCTAAAAAGAGAGCACGAATCAAAGGAAAAAAGAAAGCAAACCACTCACCGTAGGGAACCTTACCTATATCAAACTAGAAATCCCCTAGAGTTATCAACACTTGGAATCGACGACATGGGTATATGTTGAATCGATCCCTTTTGAAATTTTCAAGAAAAGGCATATCAACTAGAGAAACTATCCCACTTATGCAAACCATCCTGAATAAATGGCCCATAAAGAGATACATGCTACAAACAAAAACCAAGAGATGATGGGACTTGAGGATCCCTCGCATGGAATTAATGAGCTAAGGATACTTACATGCGATTTAAATTCCATTTTTGGACATTTGTAATGCTCTCCATCGATACCTTGATGTGATATGAATAACTATATTAACACCATAACTGTGAATAACATTATATACCTATGCGAGCCACCCTCATTCAAGTGTACTACTTTATTTACTTGTTGATCAACTAAGCTATTACTGGATCGCCGTCCACACTCCTCCGTCGTCGACTCGTCGGTTGCATGTCGCTGGTGCACCTGTTCGCTTCCTGCCCTCCTCATCTCCTGCACGACCACATCCTTCCACCGCGTCCCTTCCACTTCCTTCCTGCTCGTGTCTCCAACGCCTCTCCACGTTGCAACTACCACGCCCTTCCCTTTTACCGCCTGACTCCCATACGCTGCACCATGCACTGTCCATCTGCATCTTAAAATATATATTATAATAATAATATTAAAATTATATATATATATATATATATCGTGGTTGGTTGGCACCCACAAGAACAAGGGAAAAAATTTTGTAGTCACTAGATTGGGGGATGTTGAGTGTATAAGAACAAATCAATATTTAGAATGGAGAAAATTTTAGTAGTTACATGTCAACGCTAGATCAGATTAAATAGACGAAAAAGTTAACAAAAAGATGTAGAGCTTAAGGTGGAAATCGAAAAAACTAATAATGCATTAATGACAACCATCATAGGGAACAAGGCACGAATGGAGCAAGGCATCAATGCGTTAAAGGAATATCAAAAGAAAACTCAAGAGTATCTCGATAGTATCTTGGCCAGGCATACTTCGGTTCTCCCACCTAGCCATAACCCACCACTAGATCCCTTCAATACACCTCATCCAAGTGCACCCAAAACGCCAGAACATTAAGAGACGACGCCACTTGACGGAGTCCATTTTTTTAACATTCCATCAATATCAGTGCCCCCAACACACAGATACCAGATAAGGGTAAAACTAGAATTATCCAAATTTGATGGTGATGAAAAGCAATGCATTCTGTGGATCAATAAATCATAAGAATACTTTGGCATCCATAATATACACTACGATAGTGAGAATATTAAATACACCGCTATGCAATTGCAGAGGAATGCATACAATTGGTACATGTGGTGGAAGACTACAACCAGGTTATGTTCCTTTAGTTGGAATAACTTTAAAAATGTTCTTTTTAATAGGTTTCAAGGCATAATCGAGAAAGACTTCTTTGTCAAGATCATTAGATTGCAGCAAAAAGGTAGTGTAGACGAGTACACATGTGAAGGGGAAGCTTCGACAACTTGAGTTCCAGAACTAACCGATGACCAACGCCTACACACATACATATATGGACTAAAACCACACATTCAGGATGAGTTAGAATTATATAAAATTTCTACTATGGAGAAGGTAAGACGTAAGGCCAAGATCATCGAGAACAAGTTCAAAAGATCTGCTCAGATTAGCTTCGACAAAAACTACTCCAAGAGGAAGCCTCCTCAATCAACGAATATGGGAATTTCAAGATATACGCCATCGCATCTAAGAGAAGGAGAAAAACCCAGTTTAGAAGCCTAGAGGATGAAGGAAGGAAAGTGTAAATATTGTGGAAAAAAATGGGATCCTAAGCATACATGTTTGCAAAGGAGTAACCCCCAAAATTTGTATGCTTGTGAAGCCGAAGAAGAATAAAAAGACTCGGAAAGTGAAGAATCAAGTGAGGATCAGGGATAATTTTAGGGGCAAATTATAGGCTAAGGGAGAAATTAGGAGGTTTCAAATTTTTTGATGGGCAAATTTTGTGTATTAAATTGAATTTGAAAAATAAAATTAATCGACCAATATTTATTAACAAAATCATGTCTCACATTGGTTTCGCCCTTCCGTAGTTATGCACAGAAATGGCATTCACCCCCAATTTTTGCTCAGGAATCTCTAATTCGCCCCTCGATTTCCATGAAATTTGGGAAAATGTGGCATTCGCCCCGCAATTTCCATGAGATTTATGTATAATGTAGCATTCACCCCCAATTTCCATGATATTGATGCATACACTATCATTCGTCCCCGATTTCGACAAGATTTATGCATTGTGGCATTTTCCTACATATCTAGTAGTTGACCCTTATATAATCCCTATGATGCATCCATCTAGAACTGTCACGAATAACTTATTATTTCAACACAAGCACCAATGATTTTGATATTTACAGATACTTAAAGGCTGAGACTCAAGGTTCAAGATTAGGGAATTTACACACTCGATCAACATTGGCATTTTCTCCCTGTCTCAGCGGTCCCTAGAGACAACACCTGTAGTGGGTACACCATAGAGAGGTATGTTTTTTATTTCTCATTTGAAAACATTTTATTCATCCAAACCGTAAGAGGGTTTATGTTGATTTCTCTTTGAGCAAGTTTTATCGTTGTTGGAAGGAAAAAAAATTCTTCAGTAGTATTGTGTGCCAGTATAATGGAAGATCATACTCCTCCTCCTTCTTCTCCTCTAGCTCAAATATTTTTGAAAAAAGTTCCTTTTTTTCTTATTGTATGTAGGTTTCCACAAGGAGCATCCAGAGCTAGATCAAATAGCATGGACATCATACAAATCTTTGGAAAAACATAAGAAAACAGGTATTCCTCTTTTCTACATTTTACTTTCTCTTGCATGTAATTTATAAGAGAAAGCCCCCTCCCCACCAAAAATTGCATTGTTTTGAATTAACCATAAATGGAAAAATGCACCATGCTATTAAAGGATCAACAAAACAAATTCTATTGTTCAGAGTGCATGAACTTGTAAACATATTCATGGAAAGAGGCTCGTGGTCTCTTGTAGTTGCATGGTAAGCAGTTTTAGAGAGTGATAAAAAAGGCCTTGGAGGTGATTGGTATATATTAGGCCTCTTTCCACCTTTGTACCCTCCTCATAATGACATAGTTGAAACTATCCATCGTGCATTAGAATTTTAAGTAGAAATAGTTGTAAGGTTGGTTAGGGAAGATGAACTTACCATTGCCAAGGAGATAGGAATGTGCCCTAAACACATGCACCCTTCCACTACATTGTTTGAGAGTAATAACCATGATAGTGGTATGCCATACATGGTAGATTCAGAGTTGATAGAGCATGCCAATGGCTTTGTTGGCATGTTTGTAGAGGACAAATGTGTATTCATACAACATGCTTAAAAGATGAAGCATATAGGGATTTATCCTTTGTTGGTGAGGGAGATTTATAATATGCCTACAGAACTTGTAGTGGTAAATAAGGATTTTCCTTGATAACAGTTCATGGCAATGGCTACTCGCCAGTACCAAGCCAATGCTTAATCAAGGAAAACAACACTAGTTCTACTCTCAAAATTCCAAGCTTTGTTATAATCATTGAAACACAATAGCCATGAGACATTATCACCCATGTAAAAAATGAAAAAAAAACCTTGAACTCTGATCCTATTGATGGCTCTCATGTTGGATTTTCTCAACGGTTGTGGTGGCTTGAAATAACCCGGGGGATGTCTTCTTGAGAGGCTAACAACCTTATTCAAGAATCTAATTTTTGTTCTTGCGTTCCTTGATTATTGAAGTTATTTCTTAATTACATATCTCATGGCTGCCATTAACGTGCAAATTGCAGGTTTGATAGGGATCTTTGCAATTTTTGTAGTGAAGTAATTTTTTCTAAAAGAGGAGGGTGTACAACCTCATGGATATCTAATTCAATTTTTTAATTTATAAGCTGCTTGAATCACAACTTATTTAATTTATAAGCTGCTTGAATCACAACTTGTTTAATTTATAAGCTGCTCGAAGTTCCCAAATTCATGTGCAGCAATAATAAAAAGTTCTAGTGCCTATTGATGATCCTTTGACCTTCTTGAGAGAAATGCATTTGACACTTTGTTTATGGACATTGGTTTTGCATGGTAATTAGCTTGAACATCGAGAATTTATGGCCATTTATTTTCTTTGGTAATCATGAAGTAGCACGAATTTCAGGGACCTTGTAATTGATGGAATTCTCTCAATAAGTTTTTGTAATTGATGTAGTTCAGCAAAATTTCTTTCTTTGGAGACTTTTCTACGTCCATATAGACAATTATATGTTACTAAATGCTCACCTTGGAATACTGAGCCATGAAAGCATTGAACCAATCCTATGAATTAAACTAATTTCCTTCACGATACCTTCCAGTTGGGACCGAGGCTTATGGTTTTTCTTTCTGTGTACCTTCAGGCCCCATATTGTTTTTTTTCAAATGATTATCCTAAAGATTCATCAACATACTCTTTTGTAACAATTTTTAAACGGTTAATAGTATCATCTCAAATGTTCATATGTTGAGATATTCCTCCAAATCTGTTTCATTAGATAACAATTTAAGTTATTTTTCATCTTCCATCTTTCTACCATGTATCCTCATCCGCCATCTGGCGTTAACTGCAATTGTTTTTAAATTCTAGTAGGTATTTACACTTGAGAGACAGAGTTCCATCATTCATCTATTAAAGCATCATTCCATCATTTATCTATTAGAACCAAATCCACGATGCACATAATAAGGTTAGACTGATAGAATCTATGACCAAAAACATTAAACCAAATTGTAGTCTTGCTCTCTTGTGATTTGAGTTTCTAAACAAATACACTTGGACAAATATCCTCAGCCACATGATCTCTATAGTTATGCATTTGAAGGTGTAATCCTCTTCATGCATGATGGAACTTTGCTTTATCCTCTACCACAATTTTGTAGCTGAGTTGTCCTATGAGTATCAAATTGGATTGGTGTCAATGATTTTGTGGCATGTGATTGCTTTGGATCTAGAAACTATGACCATTTTTTGATGAGTTGACCCGTCTCCATTTCAAATTAGAGATATTGACACCAAGAATTAGCTTGAGCACTTGTATTATAAGTACCAAAATTCAAAAATTGATTTTTTAACTGCATCTAAAATGCCTCCTACTGTTCTAAATAATTTGTTCACATCAGCTGGCAATTGTTGTTCGAAGAGCTTCAAGGCATCAATTAAGAAACCAGATGTAGACCCTTGCACCTTTTTTAATGGTTTTACAAAGCACAATTAAATGTCCACATGCATGATGTCACTCAAAAAAAAATAGTAGGTCAATAAGATCAAGTTTGAGGAAACTATATTGTATACCATCCAATAGAATTTGAGGTGTTATCACAAGTACCTCATTCAAAGAGGTTTCTCATTTCCATTGCTAGAAGGAATGGGATCCACACCTAAAGAATGCTATATGAGGTAAATTACTTTCCATTCATTTGGATCTCAATCTAAAACTAGAGGGTATGCTAAGAAATAAGTATATGTACGAAGCAGTCCACCGTTTGTGCTAATTACAATTGTTGTGTATAAACTAGTATCAACAAATTTGATAGAACACGGTGTACTTTCAGAAGTATCTTCAAGAACATAATCAGGAAAATAAGGATTATTTAACCCAATCTCCTCTTACCCTAGTTCCATTTGATTTGGGGATGTTAAACTGTAAATCTAACTTGAACTACAACTTCCTTGGGTACATTGTGGATGAGAACCCATTAAATACCAACAACTTGCAGAGAGCAACAAAAATGGATCATGGTGTGAAATGCACTTACCATCTTATGCTGTAGCAATGGCAAGTTTGTGTGTCATTACTTTCAAGCGAATCATCCAAAGAAAGGTACTCGAGGGCTTGATTGTCAACTAAAATTGACTTTTTTAGTAGGTGGAACATCCTTAAGCTCAACAAAGTTAGACATAGTCACCTCTTTTTTTTTATCATACTTTCATAAAGTTAACTCATCATAAGCTTCATTTTATGCAAAAAAAAAAAAAGGCATCTCCTAAAAGAGTTGAAAAGAAAGGCATATTTTGATTCTATTTCGATTCTTTATCATTGGTATTATGATTCTCTTTAGCTTCATTGCAAGCCCCAATGATTTCCACATCTTGAGACCCTAAACCTTCTTAATCAAGAAGTATTCAAGTTGTTGGGAACAACAATGGTGACCATTATTTGTAGATATTCTACCAAATATGAGATGTAATGTCAAGGAATGACAAAATAATGAAGATCTAAAAATGCTATTGATTTGTGCCAAGAAGATATTGAGTTTTACCTTTGTTATTCTCTCGTGATTGAATCCATTTTCATTTACAAGAAATTTTATCAATCCCTGAAGTATAAAAGATAATCATTAAAAAATATCACTAAAATTTTAATGCACATTTAATTGTTAGAATCAAACTTTTAAAAAGAACCTGGAAAAGAGGATGAACTTTCAATCCCATTGAAATGTCATCTGAAGCAAAATATGAACAAGGAATGGATACTAATACAAAATCTTATAATACTAAAATAAAGAAAAATTTAAGCTATGCGCTAACAATTGAAAAGGTTAGTGTGACAGGTTAAGAACAATATAGACAATAGCTCTTATTCTTATAAGTGACCCATGTTTAGAAGCATAGTTGCCAGTATAATCCATTACAAAAGCTTGCAGAAATGAAACTTATTTTATTCATCTTCTCACATTGACAAGAAAACTAAGAAATTATTTTATTGCTATGTTTCATCACAGTTAGATGGCAGGAATGTTTCAGTTATGACTTGAGTGCCCCCCCAAATTTCAGGAAACAACAAAGAGGGTAGTAGTGTATGGGACGTAGAGGAAGTAAAAATATAGAAAAAAACAATAAATTAGTGAGTTTGGTAATCATAAATTAAAAATGTCAACATAAAACATGGAACAATAAACATGAGAGGTCTTATATAGATGAAAGTGAATTTATAACAAATTATCCTCCATGTTTTTATGGGTTCCCTTTCACCACTTAAAAAATGATATTACCTAGTCTTAATGGGAAATAGCATAAAGCATAAAGTTGATTCATCAAACTTTGTGATGTTTAAAGTTAACATGAAGAACTTATAGCATCCACCTACAACTCATCAATAGCAACCAGACAGCGTGGAAGAAGTCATTTTCCTTTGAGACTCATCAGAATGAAGTATTCTTATATCCACTAAAAAATCCTCTAAAAATGCACTTATAGTACAAATTTGTTTTTTTTTTACCATGGGAACAGCAACCTCCCAAGGATATATCCAACAGCCCGCAAGTCAGATATACCAGAAACTTGTGACTTAGCAAGGGCCGAGACGTCCCTGATACCACATTGGGCACCTATCCAGGGGTCGCCTACCCTTTTAGCCTTGTCACAACGGGCTATAGGCATCTCTACCCCCGCCGGTTTTGAACCTGTGACCTCCTCGGAGATAACACAAGCTCTTAACCATTGGGCCCACTCAGGTGCCTCTTATAGTACAAATTTGTTAACAGATTGAGCCCAACTCGAGCTTGGTCTTCTTTTTTGAGTAGCAGCGTCAGTTGTGTGCGCACTAAAATCCAATTTTCAACAGCATCCTTAAACCAAGGGGAAGAAGTCACCTGGTAGGGGCCACTTGAGCATCCCTCATGAGAGTTAATCCCGGCGTCTCGTCAGACAATGGACATCCCCAAGATACTGCCTTTGGAAGTGCAGTGTCCATAAGCTGGGCAATCATAAGTCAACGCTACACCGGACACGCTACACCGGACATTCTAACCTATGTCCCTGCGGAGTATCGATCTGGCGATGGGTCAGTGATGATCTATTCAATATGTGATTCAAACTCTAGAACAGGGGAATTCTTTAGGATGTCCCCAAACCATCCTCTGCATGTTTAGGATGTCAGGGGACATCCCAAGGAATCGTCTATGTTTTTCAGGATGGCAATGTAAATTGGGAAATCCCCGAGCAATCCAAAGTGTTTCAGGGATATCGGAGGATGTCCACTGCCTGTCCCCTTGTCCCTGGGATGAAGGGACCACATTGGACATGTTTTTTTTTATCAAGCATGAGAATTGGCATGCTCCATGATTGTTTGATACACAATGTCATGTTCCACACAACACTAAAAGGAGATACGGGAGAGATAGTGTTCACGTCTTCCACGTCTAGCAATATCGCCTTCAAACCGACTCCCTCTAACTCCACGAGAGTCCAAACTTGGAAATATCCATTTTCATGAGTGTAGGAAAACATAACATCTAGTATTTGTGGATATAGCACAGAGTTCGTATCATAATCTTAACTCGATGGCAAACCAAAGTGGGGCAGAGTCTTATTTCTGTTGTCAATTTCATCAAGTTTCTACTCGTTTCATGGAAGCAACAACTCTCTTCAACGCAGTCACCAAAAGGAGGCAAAAGGATTTGATTTCTTTTAATTCAGTCAATTTCATGTTTCTTGACACAGATTTCTTAGTCTCTCAAATATTCACAGATTTATCAGTCTGTCAATGATTCATTCCAACGTAGGGTAATGAATAGACATAATTCACCCTTGGCAAACATTTTAAATACAATGCAGACTAGGCGCATGGGTTGAATGGATCGATATTCACAAATTCGCAGAAAATATACAAACCACTGGAGAAGAATCTATTGTAACAATATAATTAATATATTCAGCCGATAATGTCCATTGAAGTATCACGCAGGTATTGAGAGAGTGCAAAGAGAGACAATTACTTTGACTGAGAGCACTAGGTAGCATTAGATTGGAATGAAGATATGAGAGAAACATTACAACATCATATGCGACAAGAACAAAATTAACACAATTATGACCTAGCATATGTAGCAACAACAATTTGATAAAAAATCAAAAATACAATTTGAAACAATTTGAATGATGCATATTCTACCCACAAGCCTAAGAATAAAGAAGGATTTGATACACTATTAGATGCCCCTAAGGGAAGATAAAGAGACTCGCTAAACACAAAGATGCAACACAACAAAGAGAGAGATAGACAGAGATAACATGAAAGCAAGTTCATTAGACAGAGATAACGTGAAAGCAAGTTCATTCTCATTAATCACTGTTCAATAATATATACATAAGAATGCCTCTTGGTTTTTGGTTTTATCTTCCAGGAGGTCTCTTGGCCCTGTTACCTCTTTTTCCAAAAGATTGATTAAATTTTTATCCTCTATGGGTTTGCAATTAGTAGATTAATTTGTTAACCAATCATTATGGATGTCTGTTATATCTTTATATGTTTTCAATGATGCATGTTTAACATTTTTTTACCTCTGTTTTATAAATTATGCATCATTGATTCCAATAATGATCACCTGTTGGCTATAATCATGTAAACCCCATGAAAAAATGTGTCAATTACTTCCATCTCCCAAACTGTTTCTGATGCAATTTAAGATTTTTTTATTATTATTGTTGGTGCTTTCTTGCCTTCTTCTTTGCATTGTCGTATTGAGCTCATTTTTTCGCTGATACCTACTCATATACTTGGCCTTAAAACATATCGAGCTGAGATGGGAAATTTGTTAATCAATACTACCCTAGCCTTCATGTAACATAGTAGTATTGTAGACTTTTATTCTATAGCTAGAAACCATTATAATGTTTCATGAGCCAGTTCATGAAGTAATCCATCTCTGTTATGAACAACAACATCATGAACTACAACAGGTCCATGGGGGATGAATATTGATGATGACTTTGAAGATGCTCCTATCTCTTTCATTGTGTCAAAATATTGTGTCACCAAGACCATTTCCATTTCCATGGTTTGTGGTTGTCCCAGGCACATTGTTTGAGAACACAAGAACACTTTCCCGAAGGCCATGCACAATTGCTTGTCGTTGACAAGCAATACCCACTCCAGACAAATACTTTGATTTTGCTTCAACTTCAGCTTGTTTAATTTGCAAGATTTTTTATGCCTCATCTTTGTCTTGCATTGCCACCCTCATTCTTGCAGCTGAAACAAAATTCAATTGACTCATTATAGGAATAAGATGGACGATATTGTAAAACAAATGTGAAATATAAAAAAGACAAACTAAACAAAAAAATATGCATAGATTAGAGCAAAGATGCAGGTTCATTTGTTGTTTTTGTAAGGTTAACTTTTTGGGAATATGTTACATTTTAAAACCAAAGCTACAATAATGAGGTTGAATGACGATTAGTCCACAGTGCACACCATCAAGTAATCAATAAACAAAAATGTATACCAAAGAATCTCTCAAAATAAAACATGCATAGTTCCACAATGAGCATATATTCGTCTATTTAAAGCATAGTGATAAGCAAAAAATAGTTTTGATGATGTACTTGCATATAAAGTATTCCATCCTGACTTAAATATGGCAGAGAATGATTGCCTGCATTTATTTCATTCATTTCTTTCTTCATTATGAAAGTCTATAGCCATCTAATTTTTCATCAGTGCTAGTCCAGATTACTTCTGGAAAAAATCCACAAATGCAGTGAAGGTGGATTACAAGTTTCTTGATGGATGAAGCTAACACTTGTTGCAAGCCTCTTGACGTTTGATTGGGGATGTGCGTGTGTAGCTTCCTATTGATTAGCACATTTCTATACTTTTATGCTTCAGTTCAAAAAATAGAACATGCCATTGTGTGTAGGTACATTGGTCCGGAAACTATGTCTGTGAAGCTACATGCAAGAATTGACAAACATCTTGGCAACCACAAAGACGCCACAAAAAGGAAACTTATTTAGACCTCATTTATCAGTATTAACTATTAAGAAAGGCCTCGAACCAATCAATTTTGTGTGGAAACTACTCTATCTATAGATGGAGTCCAAGGAATCAGTCCCTTATTATTTGTTAGCCAACTTTGTAGATGTTGGCAATTCAAAGAATTGATGATGAATTTTACGCCGTAGAACATCTCTTAGATTGAGAAGGAGTATCAAACAAAATCCAATATAAAATAAGTATTCGTTGTATATGTGTGAAAGGATACCTCATTGCAGTAAAAGACTACTGTAGCAAGAACACCTTGCAAATGATGGATTGTACACAATTATGTACTATTGTTAGAGCCTGCAATGGTGCATAGAAAAATATTCCCATGATTAACAATACCGAGGGTTTCTAATATTTCAAAACAGTGTAAATTCCCCCTCAAGATAAGTAATTGAACTAGCGTAATTCATGGTTCAGCTGACAACATAGAGTAAATTTACATCCGAGATGCATATGCCTTTTCTAAATGTCAATCAAAAACCCATTACACAACATGGAATCCAAGGGTTTTTCTTCAAAAAAACATTAATAATCCTTGATGAGCTGAACTAGGGTAAGCTGAACTAGGGAAATTCATGGTTCAACTGCCAGCATATAGAGTAAATTTAAATCTGAGCTGCATATGCCTTGTCTAAATGTCAATCAAAATCCCATTACAAAACATGGAAGCTTTGGGTTTTTCTCCAAATTAGCATCAATAATCTTTGATGAGCCTTTTCAAATGGAAGAACCAATCAAAATAGTGAAATGTAGACCCTAGCAGTTGGACATAAGATCACTTGGTGTAACTCTTAAAAGGATTAAAAATACTTGTATATTGTATAACATGATGTAAATCTCATCAAAATTAAGGCAAATTAAATTATATGCAATGAGTTGAAATATAGAACAGGGTCTTTAAAAAAATCACTAAAGTAATCACTTAGAGACATTACATTTAGGAGGCAACATATTAGAAAACATGTTAAAAGAAATAAGAGTCAAACCTTTGCCAAGATTTGTTTGGAAAACTACCATATTTTGTTGAGTTTTCAGTCTTAGAACCTTCAACTCCTTCGTGCCCAAAAAACAACTTGAACTAAGAACCTCTGAGGCCTTAGTGGTTTTGGCGTCCAATGGCAAGCTGTTGTGAACAAGTTGGTTCTTCTTTCGCTTATAGTAATGATCTTGTACTAGGACATTGGATGGTGATTGGTTGCCTTCACTAATAGATGTCGTTGAGCCATGCAATTTACAAGTTCGAGCTGCAATTAATTGATTTGACTTTTGCTTCAAATAAATCACTTGAGATGCCATAACATTTTCGACCTGATCTTCATTAAGATTGCTTCTACATAGTGACAAATTGTTGGATGGAACATTCATTACTTGGATTTCAACAGCTTTGTTGACCATACTAGGCACCTTTTCATTACTAATCTTGGCAGCATCGACAAGAAGTGAATCGGTACTCATTGTATGCAATTTGGAGGGAATACTTGATAATAGTGCATGAGTAGAAGAGTAAGGAGAGATAGTAACACCTACCGAAAATCTCACAGTTTGTGCTAGAGGTGGGGTCCTAGGTCTCTCTAAAGCATGTGTAGCACATTCAACTTCCATTAAAGTCCCATATATTGTAGCAGAAGAGGGCCCTGTGCACACAACATTAGTGCCCCAACCAGCTGCAAAGTTGATTATGTAGCGTCCCCTCCCCTCTACATCAGCATATAAGGGAGGAACGTCCCCTCCCCTCCTTACTTCATGTCATAAAATATGCAGCATTTCAGGAAGATTGAATCAACATATATATAATCGCAATCAAATCAATTCACAGAGGGGCAATCCGTTGTACCACAAAACAAGTGTCTCATACACCACTTTAGTGTATAGCTTCATCATGACCTTACAATTAGATTATTAGTGTTTTTATTGTAATCTAAAATCATTACTTCATGCAACAAAACATGTTACATTTTAGGAGGCTTGAATTGCAACCTACATTATTAAAAAATAAGTATGGACAAGGAACTTCATGCCACAATACATGTAACAATTTTGGAGGCTTGCATTGGCACTTATATTGTCCAAAAAACAAGCACGTCCTTACTGACTCTTAGAAATAAGGAACTTCATGCCACAAATAACATTGTAGGAGGATGAAATGAAATAAGTATGGATAAGGAACTTCATGCCACAATACATGTAACAATTTTGGAGGCTTGCATTGGCACTTATATTATCCAAAAAACAAGCACATCCTTACTGACTCTTAGAAATAAGGAACTTCATGCCACAAATAACATTGTAGGAGGATGAAATGGCACTTATATTATCCAAAGAAAAGTACGCCTTATTGACCCTATGGACAAGGAACTTCCTCCCATAGAACATGTAACACTTTAGGAGGCTTGAATTTGTATTTTTACTATTCAAAAAAATAAGTACTCCTTATTGACTCTATGGGACAAGGAATTTCCTACTACAAATTACATAATAGTTTAGTAGGCTTTGATTTATACTAATATATAAATTTTAGACTAGGGGGATCAATAATTAGATAGAAAAAACTAGGCTAGGCCTAAGATCAAATTGATTTACACCCGTTATACCCCCTAGGATATATGAAACAAATTACAAGTCCCTTATATGAGAAATTTGTGACCCAACCTAAGCTTAAACACCCTTATAAATATGAATGAGGTTCTTACTTTTTTGGCTTTCAAACCACCTCAACTCTTATCCCTTTCAAGACTTGTCATTGCTAGAATATTAACCTAGGTGAGGTGATTAACAAACTCACTCCACACCATTCAAGATATGACCCCATGATTTTTAAAAATAAAGGGCATGGTGCAAGAATTTGATCACTTATATGTACGTGGGACAAAATAATTTATATAATCTCTTTGGGTGCAACCACATGTTTTATGAAAACCTCAAGATGACCCTATGTTTGGCTCAAATTGAGACCTAGGCCCACATTAGTTCCAAACAACATGTTCAATATAGTCTAGGTGCTAGCATTTTCAATTCTCATAAAGGGGAAGGTCTCACATGAAGCGTTATTTCGATACATAATTAGCCATGCAGTATTTTAATCAATGTGACTGACACCATTAAATTTTCATCTAAATATACTTCTTAACGATATCGTAATCTTCAATCAAGTAACTAGTTATCAACCAATATCATTATAACCATCTCTAGTTCATCTACAATAGTTCATGTAATCAAACATCCATCATTATGCAAAACAATTAAACGATAGAAATAAAATACATCATCACCATAAAATATGATCGAAACCAAAAATTGAAATAGGGGCCTCATTACATTACTTTACATTATAATCAAGTACATCATGACATATCCTTTTATTAATGACAACGAACGACATTACATATAGATATAGAGACGTTATCTAACATTTAATACATATAGTTAGTATCCCGCTATTATCCAACGCACTAATAGGTCGAGACCTTTATATTTATACACATGTGCCAAAAGTGCGAAGATACATTAAAAACTGAGAATTTGTTGCTTACTTCCACTTATTGCTTTATGAACTAGTTAATAAGTTCTCGATCTTTGGTAAAGTGTCTTTAGTCTTCCACTATTATGGTCCTCAATCACTTAGGGTGCCATCTAATGTTGGTTATACTTTTCATTTTTTACACTTGATCATCAATTTGAATGGCGTGACTATGTATATCCCTATTTGTTGCATTGGCATGATCATGCCTTCCATAAAATATGAAGGGCCTAACAATCCTTAATGACACTTATTGATTCACCCTCGAGTAAATTTTGGCTTATTTCCCAAAATGAGGCACCCAACTCTGGGAATTTATCCAAAACTTGTTGTTTGAGTTGGAGGAAGGACTCCAATTCCTTTTTCTATTTCCCTTCCAAAATTAACATGTGGTCTAAGTATCATTTAACTTTATCAAATTAATAGTTTTTTAGGGTGGTTCTATTGTACCATGTTACATTAATGCTCAACAAAATTGGTGATCTTTTGCAGTGCATTATATCACTCCATCCCCACCAACTTAAGTTGCACCAATCGTGTTTTTATTCCCCAAGAAGAAGTGAATGTTCCTCATTAGTTTTTTTAATTTCCTGCATCTTTGCTACCATTTGGGATCGATCCATCAGTATAGCCACCCTATTTTTCATCTAAGCCATATTTATTGTAGTTACTCAAGCAACTTTCCCCTTTCCTTACAATTTGCATCCAAATTTGTGTAGAAATATAAATTTCCTTACAAAGTGAAATCATGACCTTTAGTTTCTCTTCCACCTCTTCAACTAATTGGGTGATATGGGAAATTAAGCTCATTAGTTATGATACCTTAGCCTTGGGTCTTGATTTCTCTATTGTCGATTATTCTTGTAATGGATTCTTATGCTCCTTTATTTTTGTTACAACTTGTTGTACCTTATCAATCATCTCCGCTAAGGGGTCTTCACTTGCAAGTTCTAGCATATTTTGAGTGCATGTAGTGTTTGGCACATGTAAAGAAATCAAGTCCTTACAACTTAAATTCCATCTACCATTTCCTATTTATCATGATACAATGCAATGTACGCCTACTATGGGTTATCTAATTGCACTTGTAATTGTTTGTTTTCTATGGAGAGTTGGTTGTTGCCTCTATCTATATCTCGTAGAAGGTAGTGGCCTAATTCATTCCCAAAAATATAGTGTTGTCAAATCAAGTTTTCAGTGGGTACTTGTATGATATCTAATGGACGTGATGCCTACGAATGTAGTATAGTTGGGTCCATTCATGACAAATATGTCTCATTTATCACTAATAGGTACATGCAAGCACTCAAAGTTAGTACAATCTTGCTCTATTGTTAACCTAAGGACGAAGGATAGCCATCTTTCTTATTATTTATTGTACATTGACATTGATGTATTGTGCAATGCTGAAACTTTGTTGATAGGTCTCTAATTCCATAAGATATCACTTTTTTAAATGGAGTTTGACATCTTCAAAGGAACACAAGAGGGTCACTAAAAGGTTGTGTTAAGACCTCATAACATTTGGTATCAAAGCATACAATCCTTGGCTTGGATACTTAAAAAAAAAAATCATCTAGCCACTTTCTCTATTAACAATTTTTGGAAGTTTCAGATAATAAAAAAAACTACGGCATTGAGGAGACATAGTGAATTATTTATGATAAAAATTACATATTCTAGTTTGCTATGATTTTAGATATACATGTTATGGAATTCAAGGTTTTTTAATATTCCAAAAACTAGTCTATAACAAGTATTCTAGGTAAAACTATTGTATTTGAAGGCTGAGATGTCCAAATCAAGTGAAACCTATTATATGAGATATCAAACGGACCATAGTATTCAATGATAAATTTTTAGAAGTTGATCCATAAAATGAAACATGTGGAAGTCCATACAAGTCCACTCTCTTAAAAGAGCCAAAATAAAAATATTTTGGGAAGGTTATTATAAATTTCTTTAGGTTCGTCATAATTTTATCAAACCTATGGGATTGAAGAGAATGCATATCAATATACTACGGGCAGAAATGTCAAACTCAAAGTGGAAAAAATTCATAGTTAGCTTAGGTGGAAGCTTGGCCAACAAGACAATCTCCAAATCAAGGTTTTAAATTGTATGTTTACTTAAAATTTGGCATAAATTTTAATTGGGATGTCAGATTGAAGTGATTCAAAAGCTAAAGGAAAGAATAAAACATGAGAATATATTGGAATTAGAATAATAGCTATTTTGGATAATTTTTTCTAAGTTATTGAGGCTAGAAGTTGAGGGTTTTTGTTAAACCTCAATTAAGAATCGATGGCAAGACATATGGTTAGAGGAGAGGGAAATGGAATTCGTCCTAATGAATGGTAAAGCATCATGAAGGAAAATGTTGGAAAAGCTTACTTAGCAAGTATTTATTTTGATGGTGAAGCTCTTATGTGGTGGATTAGTCATGATATAAATACTAATGCATGCACCACATGGGATGGGAAGTATTGAACATCTCTTATAAAAAATATGGATTGGTGACTCAAAAATGGAAGAGAGTAATATAATTCAATGTGGATTCAAAGAAGCAAAAGAGGAACTCAATAAGAAAGGTGAGGATATCCATAATGGAGATCCAACTTGGTAAAGAAAGTCACTCCCTACAGTTCATCTAATAATTCATTAATGGTGGGAGTAAGAAACTTATATTTAATTGTATTCTTGTCTAGTTCTCTATAATATAGACACATACACCATGATCCTTCCTTTATGTCTACCTTTACCATTTACACAAAGAAAACACTTTGTCTAGGTTGAATAATGTTAGAATCTAATAGCTCTTGCACCATATGCTCAATATCACTCTTTTGTGCATATGGGTACATGTTAGGTGGTACACTTCCTAGTTGCAAGTTAGAGGATGGTCATGATCTCAAGTAGGTTGAATAACCTTGGGAATCCCTCCAAATACCTTGCAAGTATCATCAATAACTATTCTGAAATAAATGGGAATAAAGGGTCTAGATGTTAGAACATCTAGTGAGCACAATTGTAGAAGTTACACCATGGTGTACCTTTTTTAGAAAATTTTAAAGTTTATAGATATTATCACTTTAGAGAGGTTCCCTGGGATACCTCTGAGTTCAATTTCCTTACCTTTTGAGGAGAATATCATGAAAAGTTCCTGAAAATTAAAATCCATTATTCCCAATTATTGTAACCATTGAACCTTTAATACAACATCAACACCGCCCATTTGGATTGCAATCATTGGACTATCCAATAAATTCCCCCCCCCCATAACAAACTTAATATTATGGCACTTCCATAAATAGTTTATCTTACTTCCATCTGCAATCAAAACTTGAAAATATGGTATTGGATATATAAAGTAATTCGGAAGTTTGGCTAATTTGAAATTAATGAAATAATGGGAACTACTAAAATCAATCAACATTGTTACCTTTTTCTTTTTGATACATCCTTATATATTGATAGTTTTAGGAGTGATCATTCTATTCAATGCATGACAAGATATGGTTGGAGTAGTAAATTCTAGTACTAGATCTTGAGACTATTCTCGTTCTTGATCTTCTTGATCTTCACATTCTATGTAGAATAATTTATTATCACTACACTTATGCCCCTTAATTTACTTGTTGTCACAATTGAAGCATAGTGTTTTTCTCTTATTTCCTCTATTTAATTAGGTGCCAACCTTGTAGACTAAGTGAGGTTAGTAGTGGGAACATCTCCCTTTCTATAGGCACTAGTGGTAGCCCTTCTAATTGTCATATTTTTACTCTTGACTTTTATTTCCAAACTAAAAGAATTATCCAATGATTTAGGTTCGAAGAGAAATACCTCATGTTCAATGTTGATGTATTTGTAACTTCGGAGTGTAGTCACTTGTATATTTCATATATTGTATTTCATTCATCCCCGATGTTCCTATTGGGAGAATAATTAATGTAAACAAGTCATGTACAGTCATAGAGGTTAACCCTCCTAGTTGATTAAGGGTCAAATTCCCCACAATTTTGGGGCACTAGGGTTATTAGACTCTCCTAGAGAAGTCGGCCCTGGTAAGTGATTGTCAAATCGAAAACTAGTATAAATAGAGAGTGAGACACTCTATTTGAAACACATACTCACCTAGCTATAGCGCATAGGTAAGAGAGAAGTATCTTGCTCAAGTGAGAAAGAGAACAACTGTTGGAGATCATCTTTTTGTCTTTGAGTTTTACTACTGCCATTGGTGCTCATTATACCTCTGAGGAAGTTGTGGGGTTTTCTCCTTTATGGTTTCCCCGAGGAAAATATGTGTGTCTCCTGTCTCTTGTGATTGATTGTTGTGCATGTTATTCTCTCAGATAAGATCCTAAGATCATATTGCTTAAATGGTAAAAATATAACATGGTATCAGAGCTAACCTGAGAAGAAGACACTGTGCAGCTGCAGAAGCTAGGGTTTGTTACTTTTGGGGTCTCTCTCCACAATCCATCAGCAAAAGGAGGCTAGGCTGAATCTCCATTGAAGGGTGCATCTTTCTGTCGAAGCAGAATCTGATTCTGAGCACTTTCAGTTTTTAACCTACCACTACATCAGGAAATTAGGGCTTTTCACTGAAGAGGAATTTTTGAGTGAGCCCAGCCTGGGATTGCTCTCCTCCTAAAAATCAAAGTTCAGAGACAAAAATCGAGGTTTTTGGTTGGGTAGAACTTCAAGAAATTCAAACCCTAATCTGCCCTAGAACCAGAAAACCAACACTGCAGAAGATCAGCTCCAGATCCAATTTTTAGCTTCTCAAATTGGTAAGATATAAGTCTTTTGCATTTCCATTTGAGGTTCTTAGTTAAGATGTCTCATCACACCAAGATTGATGAAAAGCTTGAGGGAGCTGATAACTTCCGGGCATGGAAGTATAGGATCTCCCTAGTTCTTGAAGAAAATGAATTAGACTCCTACATCAGTGGAGAGGTCCCAATTCCAAAGGGAGATGAGGCTAAGGATTTACACAAGAAGAACTTGATCATGGCCAAGAGGATTATTGTTGATTCAATCAAGGATCACCTCATACCACATGTGTCCTCCCTAAAGACACCTAAAGAGATGTTTGAATCCTTGACCAAGCTGTTTGAAGGAAAGAACATAAATCTGAAGATGACTTTGAGGAACTAGTTGAAGAATGTGAAGATCCAAAATGCGGAGATGATACAGTCATACTTTACAAGGGTCTCCTAGATCAAAGAACAAATTGAAGCAGTAGATGAAGAAGTGGAAAATGAAAATATTGTGATGACCACATTGAATGGTCACCCTAGGTCATGGGACTCCTTCATTCAAGGTATTTGTGCTAGAAGAAAGCTAGTCACCTTCAAAAGACTATGGGAGGAATGCACAAGAAGAAGCTTGAATTGTAGCCCAAGAAGAAAAGATGGGAATTGAAGATCAAGCTCTCACAGTACACTCCAAGAAAAGAAAAAGGGAATATCATCATCCCAAAGGTAAGCATTCTCACCAGAAAGATAACCCGAGAAGATCTAACAGAGATTTATCTAAACTCAGATGTTTTACTTGTGATGAGAGAGGACATTATGCCAGAGATTGTCCTAGAAACAAAATTGGCTCTCACAAGAAGAAGGGAAACAAGAGAAGACATCATGCTCATGCTGTAGAGGATGATGAACCTTCCATAAAGAGAATCAAACAAGAAAGTGATGATTCTTCAAGTGATGAAGAATATGTTTTGATTTCCCCTCTCACGGGAACTATCACACATGGAAGCAATGATTGGCTTATAGACAGTGGAGGTCCAAACATATGATGGGATTCAAAGAATCCTTTGTGAAACTGTCCGAACATGAGTCACCTCACGAGGTGAAACTTGGGGATGACTACCAGTATCCAATAAAAGGAAGTGGTCAATCCTCCTATAAGCTAGACATTGGAAAGTCTATGAAGATGAAGGATGTCTTGTTTGTACCAAGACTAAAGAAGAATCTCCTCTCCATATCGGCATTGGTTGCAAAAGGCATAAGGGTTGCATTTGTGGATGGCCAAGTATTTATGTGGCCAAAAGGAAAGACTATAGATGATGCCGTAGTGATTGGGGAGCAAGAGGGAGGACTATACAAATTGAAGTGCCAACCAGAACAAGCTTTGGTCCATGACTCAGTAGAGCCAAATGAACTTTGGCATAGAAGGCTTGCACATGTGCACTATAGAGCACTACCACTTGCAAGCAAAGTTGTTGAAGGTCTTCCAGAAATACAGACAAAACATGAAGGTGTCTGCAAAGGATGTGCGAAAGGAAATAACACAAAGAAGACATTTCCAAGTAGCGAGAGCAAGGCAAAAGGAATCTTGGAAATCATCCCCTCCGATGTATGCAGTATGATGTCATCAAGTTCATTGAGTGGGTATGTATACTATGTTTCTTCATTGATGATTTTTCTAGGAAGACATGGATATACTTCTTGAAGAACAAAGATGAAGTCTTCAACAAGTTCAAAGAATTCAAAGCTTTGATCAAGAATCACACAGAAAAGAAAATCAAGACCTTTCGATCAGACAACGGCGGAGAATTCACATCAAATGAATTCAAAGAATTATGCAAAGATTCAGGGATGAAGAGGGAGTTGAACACTCCATATAATCCACAACAGAATGGGGTTGTAGAAAGGAATAATAGAACGATCCTGGAAGCTGCAAGGGCAATGCTTCATGATCAAGATCTTCCCATGAATCTATGGGCAGAAGCTGTCAAGACAGTGGTGTATGTACAGAACTGTACTCCACACAGAGTACTCAAGAACAAGACACTTGAAGAAGTATTTTCCGGCAAGAAACCAGAAGTCAACCATCTCAGAATATTTGGTTGTCCAGTGTACATACACATTCCAAAAGAAAAGAGGACAAAGTTAGATCCTTCTGGAAAGAAGGGTATATTTGTGGGATATAGTGAAAGCTTGAAAGCTTACAGAATATACTTCCCGGGATTCAAGAGGATCAACATTAGTAGAGACGTAACATTCGACAAAGACTCAGCTTACAAAAAATCCAGAAAGAGACCAGTTGAAGACTCTGAAGAAACAAAAGTTCTTAGAATTCAAGATACAACTATGAACGATGCAAATCAAGATGAAGATTGGGAAATAGAAGAACCATAGGAACCTGTAGATCCACCCCAAGAGAATAATCCTCACAAGAGGAAACCTGCATGGGTATGAGAGGTTATCCAAGGTGCAGAAAAGATATGGGGCTCCAGAAGAAATGCACAGAGAGAGGAAAAGAACTAGGTCCTACTCCGGTTATGTAGCCCTATTATGTGACATCATTGATAAAGAACCTTCCAACTATGAAGAAGCAACATAGAAGCAATAATGGAAGGATGCTATGATCAAGGAGTACCAATTGATCATGAAGAATGATGTCTAGGATGTTGTCCCTAGACCAGAGGGGAAGTCTGTTGTGACTTCCAAATGGATCTACAAGATCAAGCATGCTGCAGATGGCAGTATAGATAAATATAAAGACATATGTGTGGCTCGTGGCTTCTCCCAGAAAGAAGGAATATATTATGAAGAAAATTTTGCACCTGTATCCATATAAACTTCCATTAGATTAGTACTTGCTCTAGCTGCAGTAATGAAATGGAAGATACACCAGATGGATGTCAAGATTGCTTTCTTGAATGGTGTAGTGGAAGAGGAAGTGTATGTGGAGCAACCACTCGGTTTTGAGACACATGATAGGGAGACTCATGTGTGTAAATTGAAGAAATCCCTGTACGGTTTGAAATAGGCACCTAGGACATGGTACGATAGAATTGAAAGCTTCCTATCCAGTTTGGGCTTTACCAAGAGTAAAGCATGTTCCAACCTTTACTGCAAGGTTGAAGAAGGGAACCCAGTGATACTCCTACTGTATGTAGATGATCTGTTTGTAACAGGTGTATATGGCTTGATTGCTGATACAAAGAGGAAGCTTACTGCCGAGTTCGAGATTAAGGACTTGGGTATGATGCACTACTTTCTAGGCATGGAGGTGTGGCAGAATGTAGATGGAATCTCCCTGGGACAAGGTAAGTATGCAGTAGAGATCCTGAAGAGGTTTGGGATGATGGAATGCAAGTCCATGACCACACATATGGCTTCAAACCTGAAGCTATTGAGTTATGCTTCATCAGATTTAGTTGATGCTACGATGTGTCGTCAGATGATTGGGTCCCTAATGTACCTGACGAATACGAGACCAGACATTTGCTTTGCTATGAACACATTGAGCCAGCTCCTGAAGGATCCAAGACATGTTCACCTGATTGCTGCAAAGCATATTCTAAGGTACCTGAAAGGTACAGTTCATTAAGGGCTCAAGTATGAGGCAGATCAGAAGATTAACCTGGAAGGTTATGTTGATTCAGATTGGGCAGGCAGTGCCATCGATAGGAAGAGCACTTCAGGGTGCTGCTTCAATATGGAATCAGGTGTGATCTCTTGGTTTAGCAGGAATCAGTCTTGCGTGGCACTGAGTACAACCAAAGCAGAGTATGTCGCAGCTTGTTCAACTAGTTGTGAGGCATTGTGGCTGAGGAAGCTAGTATCTGATTTATTTGATCTCCAATTGGATGCTACTTGTATATATTGTGACAACTAGAGTTGTGTGAAGTTGTCAAAGAACCCGGTGTTCCATGATAATTCGAAGCATATTGAGATCAAATATCACTATATCAGGGATATGGTGCAGAGAGGAGCAGTGAAGCTCCAGTATATTGCGATGGACGAGCAGATAGCTGATGTGTTGACTAAGCCATTAGCTAGAGTGAATTTGAGTACTTCAGGGAGAAGCTTGGTGTTCTCTAGATCGAGGTTCCTTCCAAGAGGAAGTGATGAGTCTGTGAGCCCTTCTGACATGGTGGTAGGTGGGTCCTCCCATGGTCAGATGTAAGTCCAGAGCCATTCTGACATGGTGGTAGGTGAGTCCTCCCATTGTCAGATGTAAGTGCAAAGCCTTTCTAACTGGGTGAGATGTAAGTGCAGATCCCTTCTAACATGGTGGTAGGCGAGTCCTCCCATGATCAGATGTAAGTGCAGATCCCTTCTAACATGGTAGTAGGCGGGTCCTCCCATGGTAAGATGTAAGTGCAGAGCCTTTCTGACTGGTTCAGATGTAAGTGCAGAGCCCTTATGACATGGTGGTAGGCAGGTCCTCCCATGGTCAGATGTAAGTGCAGAGCCTTTTTAAATGGGTCAAATGTAAGTGTGGAGCCCTTCTGACATCATGGTAGATGGGTCTTCTCATGGTTAGATGTAAGTGCAGAGCCTTTCTGACTAGGTCAGATGTAAGTGCAGAACCCTTCTGACATGGTGGTAGGCGGGTCCTCCCATGGTCAGATATAAGTGCAGAGTCTTTCCTTGGATAATAGATGGTGTGTCCTATCATGCCAGTGGATGTAAGTGCATAGCCTTTCTTTGGATGGTAGATGGTGTGTCCTACCATGCCAGTGGATGTAAGTGTTGATCCTTTCCTTGGATAGTAGATGGTGTGTCCTACTATGCCAGAGGATGTAAGTGCTGGGCCTTTCTGACTGGGTCAGATGTAAGTGTTGAGCCTTTCTGACTGGGTCAGATATAAGTGTTGTGCCTTTCTCTGGATAGTAGATGGTGTGTCATACTATACCAGCAAATATAAGTGATGAGCCTTTCCTTGGATGATAGATGGTGTGTCCTATCATGCCAATGGATGTAAGTGTTGGGCCTTTCCTCGGATGGTAGATGGTGTGTCCTACCATGCCAATGGATGTGAGTGCTGAGTGTGCCTTTCTAACATGGATGTTGGATGTGTTCCTCCCATGGTCAAATGTAAGTGCTGGGAGGGCCTTTCTGACATGGATGTTGGATGTGTTCCTCCCATGGTCAGATGTAAGTGCTGGGAGGGCCTTTCTGACATGGATGTTGGATGTGTTCCTCCCATGTTCAGATATAAGTGTTGAAGAAGATGAAGGCCTACATGGAGGCTAGGCCTACAACCAGCATGAAAAAGGGTTGGCTCTATATAACTTCCTATGACGAGAAGAATTGAGAGATAACACCAGTTGATCGAGATAAAGGAAGCAGTGATGATGATGATGATCCAATGATGATCCAGCTTTGATGATGATCCAACTTTGATTATGATCTAGCGTTGATGATGATCCAATTTTGAAGATGATCCAGTGATGATCCAGTTTCGATAATGATCCAGTTTCAATGATGATCTAGTAATGATCCATCTTTGATGATGATCCAGTAATGATCCAGCTTTGATGATGATCCAGAGAAGAAGACTTGTGCTGATGTATTGTGTCAAGAGAATACTTTCCTAATTAAGAGGGAGTGTTGATGTATTGGTAACTTCAGAATGTATTCAATTGTATATTTCACATATTGCATTTCATTGATCCTCAATGTTCCTATCGGGAGAATCATTAATGTAAACAAGTTATGTAAATTCATAGAGGTTAACCCTCCTAGTTTATCAAGGGTCAAAGTCCCCACAGTTTCGGGGCACTAGGGTTATTAGACTCTCCTAGAGAAGTCGGCCCTGGTAAGTGATTGTCAAATGGGAAACTAGTATAAATAAAGAGTCAGACTCTCTATTTGAAACACACACTCACATAGCTATAGCGCATAGGTGAGAGAGAAGCAGCTCGCTCAAGTGAGAGAGAGAACAGTTGTTGGAGATCATCTTTTTGTCTTTGGGTTTTACTGTTGTCATTGATGCTCATTCTATCTCTAAGGAATTTGTGGGGTTTTCTCCTTTATGGTTTCCCCAAGGAAAATCTTTGTGTCTCTTGTCTCTTGTGATTGATTGTTGTGCATGTTATTCTCTTAGATAAGATCCTTAGATCATATTTCTTAAATGATAAAAATCTAACATTCAATGCTCTCCTTCAAAGTTCCCATAAAGAGATCCAACAAATTATCCCTTAGAATGTTCTTCACTCTAAGACTCAACTTTTGAAAGTGCTTAATATGCTTTGTAACTAGACTCGTTTGCTTGATAGTTATGAATTAGATTAAGAAGGTGTTACTCTTAATATCCCCACAATGTGTTATCAATTCATTCATAAATACAAACCAATAAACAATAGAGTCATTTCTATGATAAAAAAAATCCATTGGTGCCACACAAATTGATCACGTTCTTGATACATGTATGCAATAACCACCTTTTGTAATGTCAACACTTGGTGTAAATCAAAGAATTTATCCATATAGTTTATCAATGTTATCATATCATTACCATGAAACTTTATCATATCAATATTTGGAATGAATTAGTTCCTTGGAACCAAGTTGAACCCACAATGATGTGGATCTTAGAGTGATGAAACATTGAGTGTCGAGGACTCAAACCTCTTGTTCTCCAATTTTGTTTCAATTTTCTCAGTATGTTAATGGGACTCAACCCTCTTATTCTCATTATCCTCTTCTTGAGGAAGTGAATTAGGAGTAAGGAGGAGTCTTAGGTCATTCAAAATTCCCCCTTTCATATCTTTGAGACCATCTTTACTAGCCATTTTATGTTCCATCATTTCATCCATAAGTTCCATCGTTGTACTGTGTTTCCCATTTTACTTTATATTTTATTGTGTGCATGTGTTAAATCCACCATTTTTGTTGACCTATCATTTAGTTTGTTGCATATGTTCTTTAAATTATAGATGGTTATATATGTCTCTTGACTTTCTTCCCTAATTCAAAGTTGAGATCTATGGAGGTTTATTGGTGCAACATAGTTTGCACCACACTTTTCCATGTGGGACCAAAACAATATATATCTATAGTTGTTAATGTTTTGTACCTTGGAAAAGTGTTCCCCTTGGTGGCTTGTTCCTAACAAAGGTGGAAATGTCCAAATAGGACCCTTTAGACATTAACTTTATGAGATATAAATTGAATTTTGGACGTTTAATGAGAAAAGTGACTTAATTTAATTTTAAGTTGAGAATACCCTGGATGTGCATGATGTATTGAGGTATATGGTGCATGTGGAGGACACCCTTGATCCCCCTTTCCTCCCTACACGTGATGTAATAAAAAATTTGAGCCATGCATATTAAAAGGCCACAGACTATGAAGCCAAAGGCTTTAATGAACCTCACCACCATTGAGATGTTTTATTTGGTGATGGGTAAAGTTATCATCTTACCTCTCTCCAAAAAATATATTACCCTCATTGTGGATCCTAATATGAAGCTTAAGGTGGAAATAATCCTTATTATGTACCGTATTTTTTGGCATTGTGTCACATACGCTGTCTTTCTGAATTTGGTAAGTTTCTTCTTCCTGGTGGTGGCTTGATCCAGAAGCACTCACCCTCTCCCCCACTGTGTTTTTTTCCTGAATTTGGAACCCCTATTGCATCACTCTAGATCCACAAATCGCAAGAGGGAAGGTGCACTCTTCATTCTCAGATGCTAAAAATGTCAAGAAGAATGTGTGTCACACCCCATTGGGCCAACAGAGGCTGAGGTAGCTCTTGCCGTAGAGAAAATGAAGGATCTTTAGACAGCGAGTTTGATAGTTTGGTACCCGCCCAGTCACCTTTGAAATCCACTGGATGATTAGGAAGAGGAAATGGTAGTCTAGCAATTGGTAATACAGTGAGCTCGTGTATGTCAAAGGAATGATTGGAGCGTAAAGAATATGATAGTCGATGTTTTAATGCAACCCCGAGAACAAAGAAGGGATAATAATATGCCACCTTCTCCTCATGGTTTTCCTGCTATCAATCCCTCTCCCTCCCTAAACCCTTGACTAGTCTCCAAACCAATGGAGGCTCAAGAGATTCAAGAGGATGAATCCAACAAAGAATCTCCCACGGCCTGGGATAGATGGAACATTGCTTCCACCAGCTACCACAAGAGCAAGAAATTAGAATGCAAGGAATTGGTGAACCTCGATGCCTCCAAGAAAATGAACCCTCTTTCGGTTAAATTGGCTACAGAAAATTCTTCAAGCTCGAGTACCTAAATATGTACGATAGAGTAAGAGAATCCATAGGGATCTGAGGTTAGATGCAACACCAAGTAACACCCTTGTTTTTTTTCTTTTCAGTTATCTAGATATAGTTTTCTTTATAGTTTTTAAGAACCATGAAGCAGTTAGACTTTCTTGTTCAGTCTTCTTTGCTTCCCCGGGATTTTTTTATCAAAAACAATTTGAAAATATGTACTCATGCATAATCCTACTTAGATATTATCGGGTTTTTCATGATAGGAATAAATACATTGATAGACTACGGATGAGAATTTTTGCTAGGCCTAATAATACAAGTTTTTGCTATGGTAGTCATAGTTTTGTAAGAAGCTCTGATGAGTGGTGAACTTCATGAACACGTGTGCATGTATTATCTTCTTTTTGTATATTAATATAATTTTAATTTAGAACTTACAAAAAAAATTAAGTTGAGAATAAAGTGATTTTATCTCAACCATGGATTTAGATGACCCAAGATTTAATCTTAGCCATTGGATCTTTTGGTTGGCTCATTCCTCACATAATGAAAAAAAAGGAAAAGGAAAGGGTTGAGACATGTTCAATTCATTATTTTTCATTTTCTTCATGAGAGGATTGAAGAAGAGGAGTTGATAAGACAAGAGAGAGAATTTGAGCTGATAAGACAAGAGAGAGAAGCTGAGCTAACGAATTCCCAAGAAACTAGTACATCATGAAGAATTGGGCATGATTTCCAAGATTGTTAGGACATAAATCGAGGAGTAGCAGGCAACATTAAATGAGGCAGTATAGGTATTAATTGTAGTAGTATGTAAAATTATAGAGATTTTTTTGTTGTAGCTGAAGGGCATGATTTTATAGGCAGATGTATTCTCTATAATTCCACAAGTTTTACCAAATTTTGAATTTCCAAGGAAAAGTTATTGTGACTTCCCCACAAGTTTTGGTTTTCGTCCCTTTCAGTTGAGAAAAGTGTTACAACATGCCAAGTAGTCAATTTCTCATATCTAATTCTAAATTGTTCAGATGAAATACTATGACCTATAAAATATCCCATGCAATTGATGGCACTCTAATTGGAGCTTGAAAGATTATGATATGTCAACTTTACCTATAAAACTTTTTTGAGACTAGTTTTTTGAATAGTCCAAAAGCCTAACTTCCACAAATTATAGCGACCCATAATATGAAATTTCCACCACAGTCAATTTAATGTGTGGCTCCTTATGATACAAAACTATTTGTTGTTTAAGACTTCCCAAAAAATGTTATAGCAAAAATGGAAAGATGACTCATTTCGAAAGAGCCCACCCAAGGATCTTATGTTATGATATCAAATGTTATGAACCAAATTCCCCAAATCCTATAGAAATGTAAATAAACGTAGCTCCACACATTGAGAATGAAAGAGTAAACTAAAAATAATCCTCTTCGAGGGATGAACCTTTATTTACGATGTATCTAATCCATAAGGTGAGATTATCTCTAAAGCTAGATATCCTTGATATATATAGGAGACACATGGTACAATTACAATTAAGTTCATTGCCTACCAATAAAGGCAACACTAGTATAATCATAGAAATGTAATGTCACAATATCACGTTTTAACAATATTTCTCTATTTTTAAGCTAAAGAGGATAGTCATGTTTATGATTCTTTATTGTACATCCACATTGATGTACTATACAATGTTGAAACTTTGTTGATAGGATTGCATTTATTTCTTATGATACTCCCAATTTTTACAAGCTAAGCAATCATATAGAATGTTGTTTCTTAATCCAAATGGACAACTCAAACCTGAGGAGGATTGTCTATTTCTTGGGAATGAACATGTATGGTTGAATCTAAAGTTTTTCCTTTTTCCTATGGAACTATCTCCATCTCTTCACCCTTGAATTTTATTTTCTAGATTACTCCACCAAGTTGAGAATAAAGTGATTTTATCTCAACCATGGATTTAGATGACCTGAGATTTAATCTTAGCCATTGGATCTTTTGGTTGGCTCATTCCTCACATAATGAACAAAAAGGAAAAGGAAAGGGTTGAGACATGTTCAATTCATTATTTTTCATTTTCTTCATGAGAGGATTGGAAAAGAGGATTTGATAAGACAAGAGAGAGAAGTTGAGGGAACGAATTCCCAAGAAACTAGTACATCATGAAGAAGTGGAAATGATTTCCAAGATTGTTAGGACATAAATCAAGGAGTAGCAGGAAACATTAAATGAGGCAATATAAGTATTAATTTTAGTAGTATGTACAATTAGAGAGAAGTTTGTGTTGTAGCTGAAGGGCATGATTTTCTAGGGAGATGTATTCTCTATAATTCCACAAGTTTTACCAAATTTTTAATTTCTAAGGAAAGGTTATTGTGACTTCCCACAAGTTTTTGTTTTTGTCCCTTTCAGTTGAGAAAAGTGTTACAACATGCTAAGTAGTTGATTTCTCATATCTAATTCAAAATTTTTTAGATGAAATACTATGACCTATAAAATATCCCATGCAATTGATGGCACTCTAAGTGGAGCTTGCAAGATTATGATATGTCAACTTTACCTATAAAAATGTTTTGAGACTAGTTTTTTGAATAGTCCAAAAGCCTAATTTCCATAAACTATAACCGATAAATTATAGCGACCCATAATATGAAATTTTCACCACAATCACTTTAATGTGTCTCCTTATGATACAAAACTATTTGTTGTTTAAGACTTCCCAAAAAAATGTTATAGAAAAAATGGCAAGATGACTCGTTTCGAAAGAGCCCACCCAAGGACCTTATGTTACGATATCAAACGTTATGAACCAAACTCCCCAAATCCTATAGAAATATAAATAAAAGTAGCTCCACGCATTGAGAATGAAAGAGTAAACTAAAAATAATCCTCTTCGAGGGATGAACCTTTATTTACGATGTATCTAATGCATAAGGTGAGATTATCTCTAAAGCTAGATATCATTGATATATATAGGAGACACATGGTACAATTACAATTAAGTTCATTGCCTACCAATAAAGGCAACACTAGTATAATCATAGAAATGTAATGTCACAATATCAGGTTTTAACAATATTTCTCTATTTTTAAGCTAAAGAGGATAGTCATGGTTATGATTCTTTCTTGTACATCCACATTGATGTACTATACAATGTTGAAACTTTGTTGATAGGATTGCATTTATTTCTTATAATACTCCCAATTTTTACAAGCTAAGCAATCATATAGAATGTCGTTTCTTAATCCAAATGGACAATTCAAACCTGAGGAGGATTGTCTATTTCTTGGGAATGAACATGAATTGTTGAATCTAAAGTTTGTCCTTTTTCCTAGGGAACTCTCTCCATCTCTTCACCCTCGAATTTTATTTTCTAGATTACTCCACCAACTTGATCCACCAAGTTGAGAATAAAGTGATTTTATCTCAACCATGGATTTAGATGACCCGAGATTCAATCTTAGCCATTGGATCTTTTGGTTGGCTCATTCCTCACATAATGAACAAAAAGTAAAAGGAAAGGGCTAAGACATGTTCAATTCATTATTTTTCATTTTCTTCATGAGAGGTTGGAGAAGAGGAATTGATAAGACAAGAGAGAGAAGTTGAGGGAACGAATTCCCAAGAAACTAGTACATCATGAAGAAGTGGGAATGATTTCCAAGATATTTAGGACATAAATCGAGGAGTAGCGGGAAATATTAAATGAGGCAGTATAGGTATTAATTGTAGTATTATGTACAATTAGAGAGAAGTTTGTGTTGTAATTGAAGGGCATGATTTTCTAGGGAGAAGTATTCTCTATGATTCCACAAGTTTTACCTAATTTTTAATTTCCAAGGAAAGGTTATTGTGACTTCCCACAAGTTTTGGTTTTTGTCCCTTTCAGTTGAGAAAAGTGTTACAACATGCCAAGTAGTCGATTTCTCATATCTAATTCAAAAAAATTTAGATGAAATACTATGACCTATAAAATATCCCATGCAACTGATGGCACTCTAAGTGGAGCTTGCAAGATTATGATATGTCAACTTTACCTATAAAAATGTTTTGAGACTAGTTTTTTGAATAGTCCAAAAGCCTAACTTCCATAAACTACAACCCACAAAATATAGCGACCCATAATATGAAATTTTCACCACAGTCACTTTAATGTGTCTCCTTATGATACAAAACTATCTGTTGTTTAAGACTTCCCAAAAAAAAGGTTATAGAAAAAATGGCAAGATGACTCATTTTGAAAGAGCCCACCCAAGGACCTTATGTTATGATATCAAACGTTATGAACCAAATTCCCCAAATCCTATAGAAATATAAATAAAAGTAGCTCCACACATTGAGAATGAAAGAGTAAACTAAAAATAATCCTCTTCGAGGGATGAACCTTTATTTACGTTGTATCTAATGCATAAGGTGAGATGATCTCTAAATCTAGATATATTTGATATATATAGGAGACACATGGTACAATTAAAATTAACGTCATATCCTACCAATAAAGGCAACACTAGTATAATCATAGAAATGTAATGTCACAATATCAGGGTTTAACAATATTTCTTTATTTTTAAGCTAAAGAGGATAGTCATGTTTATGACTCTTTCTTGTAAATACACATTTATGTATTATACAATGTTGAAACTTTGTTGATAGGATTTCATTTATTTCTTATGATACTCCTAATTTGTACAAGCTAAGCAATCATATAGAATTTTGTTTCATAATCCAAATGGTCTTTCTTTGAATTTTAGGTGGTTGACATCTCTCCTTTCCCTCTGTGCTTGAAAGTTGTTGAAATAAATTCCCTTTTGGGCTAAAATATATTGCGGTCTTTTACACTTCCTAGTTGAAAATAGCCATAACTGAAATCTAGTTTTGTGCTTACCTTCAGCACGAGCCTCTACATATGAAAGGATCTTAAGGTTACGCTCACCCTTCTTCTACGTCTTCATGACCTAACATGTAAGTGTTCGTGTAGCTATCCGAACATGTATAGATTTGAAAGAGGCCATATATGTCCTCTTATGTTATATGTGTGCCTGATGCCATATATACAAATCCTCTTCTCTATATTTCTTTACTATTTTACACAATTGAAAGGCCATGTTGACTTTTGATGCATCCATATAAAGTTTTCTAAGGTCCCCAACATGCTCAAGAGAAAACGGTAAGGTTGGTCTAGACAAATATTACCTTAGTGCACCTTGCTCATCAATTTTTTTATGCAACACTATACAGGTTGTGATGAACCAAAATTCAAGACACTTAGCAAGTTCAAGAGGGGAAAAACCTACAATGCTTGGATTTCATCAAAAACATCCATCCGCATTCCCTTGTTACTAAGATAGAAATCATGCATGTAATATTCCTACAAGGTCTCTAAGAATAACTCTATGTCCACGAAGTCATGCTCTACAACTTGTCATTGAAATCCTAGTGATGAAGAAATTTAATGGCAATGGTATTGTCCTTCACAACCTCCTTCCACTCTAGTGGGGTGTAAAATTTTATCTTTCTCGTGATCTCTGGTTTTGGTTATCTTTTTGTAAATATGATTAGTAACGCATTGATTATTTGTTAAATTCTTACTTGCTACTCTCTACTTTGGTGCATATTTTGGCACATATGGAAAATGATTGTTCTTACTAGTTCTCAAGTGCTTGGATATTTGTAGTTCTTAATTCCACTTGATAGATATTGATGTAACCGTACTAACTGACGTGGTGACCTTGTATTTGTGCCTTGTTGTTAAGATTTCATATGCTAGACTAGATATTATTAGTTTTCAATTCAAAATCATAACAGTAGCATATCCAAAATCACTAATAGAAACACAATCATAATATATACCCAGTATTTATCTTGGGAAACCCTCAAGGGAAAGAAAACCTAGAAAAAATTCCTTTGTATAAGATGTATAAGATATAACCCCAAAATAGTTATCCTCCTCCTTGTTGTTCTATCTCTCTCTCTCTCCTGTGTGCTACACAAGTGAGAGTCTATGTGTCCAAATAAGAACCATTGCTCTTCTATTTATACACATTGAGCCAACTGACTTTTACCCTATGCAAGTCAGCCTCACTAAATTGTCTAAGCCGACTTCACCTAGGAATACTCAAAATAGTATATTATATTATTCATTAGGGTACTAATTACCTGACTTAAAATGGAGGCTTTATCTCATGACTTTATGATGACCAAATACAATAGTAACACCCCATTGGAGGAATAATAACATCTCCCTTGGGTTACATCAGTAACATACATTTAGAATATCCTTTGAAGTTACAATATTAAACACTCCCCCTTAACGAGAAGGTTATTCTACTGACAACATCATCATAGTCAATAGGAGCACAGAGAGACAAAATCTTCAGCAATACATCAAGGTAATACATCTATACGTCATAGGAAATTTTCACAATTAGTAACTGGAACATTTACTCTTTATCTTATGCATCGTACGATCACTTGAGCCTTCTGCAACAATGCTTAGACCTTTCGATCCTTCGTATAAGCACTTCGATCTTCTGATCCTTTGCAGTACTTTTATCCTTTACAACAACACTTCAATCTTATTGATCCTTTGTAGCAGCACCTTGATCATCTTGACCCTTTGCAACACCACTTTGATCTTCTTGATCCTTTGCCGCAGCACTTCGATCTTCTGATCCTTTGCAGTACTTTTATCCTTTAATACAACACTTCAATATTCTTGATCCTTTGTAGCAGCACCTTGATCATCTTGACCCTTTGCAACACCACTTTGATCTTCTTGATCCTTTGCCGTAGCACTCAATCGTCTGCAACATCCTTTTGATTTTCTCGATCCTTTGTAGGAGCACTTCGATCCTTTCAATCCTTTTGCAATAGCACTTCGATCCTTTTGATCCGTTTGCAACAGCACTCTGATATTCTTGATCCTTTGCAGCCACACTTCCATCTACTTGACCCTTTGCTTATGTACTTCAATCTACTCGTTCCTTTGCTTCCACACTACCTGCAGTATACATGATCTATTTGTGGGATGATCAATCCCGATCACTTTAGGACATAACTGCAAGGATGATGCAATCCTCCATTGGCATGATCCATGATATTGATCAGTTGAATCATCTACAACTAAATGTAGATCTCAACTACACCCTATGTAGGCCCTATCATCTGTGAGGACTCATCGTATACCATCCATACCACTAAGGTTAGGACCACTCCCAAGTGAGTGTTATACTACAGTATTTACACTCACGTAAGAGTATTGTTTGCAGAGCCAATCTCGACTGTATTCAAAATGTCGGCCCTCATCGTAGAACATCCATACCACTACGGTTAGGACTATTCCCAAGTGATTGTTATACCATGGCGTCCGTGAGGACTCATCATAGAGAATCCATACTAAAAAGGTTAGGAACACTCCCAAGTGAGTGTTATTCTATGGTATCTACATATGAATGTAAGCATACTCTCCATATCAGGGTATCGTCTGCAGAGAAAATATCGACTGCATACAAAATGTCAGTCATGTCGTCTGTGAGGACTCATCATAGAGCATCCATACCACAAAGGTTAGGACCACTCATGAGTGAGTGTTGTTCTACAATATCCATAACTGAATGTGGGTACTCTCCATGTGAGAGTAACATCTGCAGGGCCATCCTTAGCTAGTAAGGACCACTTTCATGCATGGAGTGTTATACCTGCCATCCTCAAGAGAGGATACTATCGTCCACAAGTGAATGTCGAACCTTGTCAACATCTGTCATCCCATCATCAATTTCAGTCTCATGATCACCCCCCCTTTCCTTAGAGGATCCATATTATCAACATGCTCCCCCTTTATCCAAGAAGGGTTCATGTCTTCGACCTGTCTTTCCAAGGAGTGTCCATAACTTCAACTTATTCCTCCTTTTCAAAGAATGTCCATATCTTCATTATCTGTAGTCCCATCATTGTTCCTCCTTGCGAGGAAATTCTTTTCTAACTACACCAAGCTTGCCACAGAAATATTCAAACTTCACTAGAGATAGAGGCATGGTCGGTACATCAGCAACTTTCTCATCAATACTCACATACTAGAGCTTTATAGCTCCCTTTTGTACCATATCCCTTATATAAAAATATCGGATTTCTATATGCTTCTATTTGCCATGGAATACTAGATTCTCTGTCATCTTTATACAACTCTGGTTGTCACAAATAATTACTGTGGTGTCCAAATCCATGTCAAGTAATCCTAACATCTTCTTTCAAAGCCATATCATTTCATAACAAGCGAAGTAAGCTACAATGTACTTTGATTCAGCTATATTGAGAGCAACATTGGACTATTTCTTACTAAACCATGAGATCATGGAGGATCCCAAACAATAACATCCACCTGAGGTGCTCTTCCTGTCTGCAGCATTTCCTGCCCAATCTAAATTTGTATATCCATACAATCTGTAATCGTGATCTCTCCCATTGTAAAGTCCCAAATCTATTGTACATTTAAGGTACATCATCACATTCTTTGCAGCTATCAGGTGAACCTGTATAGGTTTAACTAGATAATGACTTAATGTGTTCACAGCAAAGCATATATATGACCCAATAATATGTCTGTACTGAGTCATATATACTAACTCTGATGCCTCATCAGACAACAACTTCAAGTTGGTGTCCATGGGTGTGGTCATGGATTTACAATCCAACATATCAAATCTTTTCAATATTTCTACTGCATACTTTCCCTGATTCAAAAATATTCCTTCTAGGCTCTACCAAATTTCCAGCCCTAGGAAATAATGCATAAATCCAAGATCTTTCATCTCAAATTCTTCAACTAGATTCTTCTTGCAATCCTTGATCTGTTTATCATTTCCAGTCAAAAATAGATTATCCACATACAGGAATAGTATGATTCGTTCATCATCCATAATATTTATATAAATGTTAGGATCAGCTTTACTCTTGGTAAATCCCATGCTTGTCAAGAAGATATATATTCTGCCATACAAATCTCTGGGAGTTTGTTTCAGTCCATACAGATCCTTTTTCAACTTGCATACATGAGTCCCTCTGTCTTCAACTTCAAATCCTTGTGGATGTTCGATGTAAACCTATTCCTCAATCACACCATTAAGGAAGGTTGTCTTTACATCCATCTAGTGTAAGTCCCACTTCATCATGGAAGTAAGTGCACCTTTCTACTAGAGAAAATGTCTCTTCATAATCAATCCCCTCTTTCTAATAGAATCCTCTAGCCACAAATATTGCTTTGTACTTTTCAATACTTCCATCAATGACATGTTTTATCTTGTAGATCCATTTTGAAGATACCACACTCATGTTTTTTGGTTTGGGTACTATATTCCAAAGATCATTCTTCATGATTGATTGGTATTCTTCTATCATTGCTTCAACCATTCTTTCTTCTGAGCAGCTTCCTCATAGATGGAGGGTTCTTGATCTACAATATCATGCATAAGAGCTACATAACTGAAATATGGCTTTGATCTTTTGTTGGTTCTTGTGGAGCCTTCTAGATCTCCATATCTCTCTTCTTCTGATATGATTTTTCATACCCAATCACATTAGAGGAAATTTCAACTCAAAATGGGCCTCCTAAAAAAAATTAATAAAATAATAGTTAAAATAATAAAATAATATTTATTGATTTTGGAGGAAGAAAAGAAAAAAACTACTTTTTTGTTTGTATTTTCAACATATCTCCCCGTGTTTTTACTCAAATTTTGATCAGAAGAGCTCGTTGGATGCGGAATTAGTTTTTTTATGATACCTATCCCCAAATTTATATTAAAAAGGTGTTTAAGACCTATACGGTATTTCAAATTTAAAGCAATTTCATTGGCTAACACATGATGACATGGAATTTGAGTTAAAGTTAAAAGGCCCATTTTGAGTTGAAATTTCCTCCAATGGGTTTTCTCTTTCAAGAGATATCCATAGTAGGGGGTTCCTGAGGTTCTAGCATTTCATGATCTTTCGATGCCACTATTTCAGGAGAGGGCTCAACTTCTATCATTTTGGGAGGTACATCCTCTTTATGTACTTATTCAAGATGACACCTTATATATCTCTTAATATTTGTCTCTTCATCAAATGTTACATCCCTACTAATCTCAATATGATGGAATCATGAGATGTATATTTTGAATGCTTTAGAGACTTCATAGTATCCTACAAATATTCCCTTCTTTCCAGAAGGATCCAACTTGGTTCTCTTCTCTTTCGGAATATGTACATATACTGGACTACCAAATATCTTGAGATGGATCACTTCAGGTTTTTTTCCTGTATACATCTCTTCAGGAGTCTTGAATCCAAGAGCACTGTGAGATGATATATTCTGCACATATAGTGTTTTTCTTGCTGCTTCAACCTATAGGTGCATGGGGATGTCTTGGTCATGAATCATGGTATTTACTGCTTCCATAATAGTTCTATTCTTTCTTTCTGCAACAACATTTTGTTGGGGATTGTAGGGAGTGGTTAGTTCCCTCTTGATTCCTACCTCCTTACAGAATGCTTCAAATTCCTTTGAAGTGTATTCTCCACCATTATCTGTTCTCAGTGTCTTGATATTCTTTTCTTAAATGTTTTCTATCAAGGCTTTGAATTCCTTGAATTTCCTGAACACTTCACTCTTGTTCTTCAAGAAATATATCCAAGTATTTATTGAATAATCATCAATAAATGTGACATAATATTCATATCCACTTAAGGATATATAGGTCATAGGACCACACACATCAGAATTAATTAGTTATAATGTACCATTGGTCTTTGTTTCACTTTTCGAAAAGGGATTCTTTATGTTCTTTCCACTTTCACATACTTTGCAAGTACCCTCATGATCAATCTTCAGATCTGGTAACCCTTTTAGCACCTTTATCACATAGGGCAATGCTTTGTAGTTGATGTGATCAATCCTTCTATGCCACAGTTCACTTGAGCTGGTAGTGTCATGGAAAAGGGTTGTCTTTGGATGTCCTTTGAGTTTATGCATTCCTCCTTATTCTTCTCCAATGGCCACAAAATATTCAAGTTTCTTTCCTTTGGAACACATCAGTACTTGTCCATATATAAAAGAAAATCTATATACTTTTATATCTAGAGTTGAGATGGAAAGTAAGTTATTTTTCAAACCTGGTACATACAATACTTCCTTCATCTTCATGGAAGTCCCAGAGTCAAGCTTGTAGCTTGATTCACCAATACCTTTGATGGGATATTGATAGTCATCTCCCAATGATACTTTCTAGGGAGTGTTCTTCTCTTCAAGTCTTGACATAGTTTGCTTATTCCATGTCATATGCTTCGAGGCACCACTATCAATAAGCCATGTGTCTTCTCCAGGTGTTATAGACCCAAAGAGTGCATAGAATAGTACATATTCATCTACAACTTCTTCTTTTCTTAGTCTCTTTTGAGATCTTTATTCTTCATCCTCATCTTCAACTAGATGATCATGATGTCTCTTGTTGTTCTTCTTCTTCTTGGGTGATGGACACTCTCTGGCTGGGTGTCCTATCCTATGACAGTTGTATCATTTATACTTTGATTAATCCTTCTTCTTATTTTCAAAATTCTTCTTGGAAGGTTTCTAATTACTCTTCTTGAAGTTTGATTGCTTCCTTTCTTTAATATGAGTGGCTAGAGCCTGGCCATCTTCTCTAAGTAGAGCTTCTCTATTGGCTACTCTAGCTTCTTCTTGAATGCAGTCTTCCCATACTATGTCAAACTTCATACTTTATTTTATGGCACACAGAGTCTGAATGAATGAGTCCCAAGGTCTAGTGAGACCATTGAAAGTATTCATAACTAGTTCATCATCATCAAGGGTGTCTCCAATAGCACTTGGGTGTTCTCTAAACTGGGAGACCCTTGTGAAGTAATCTTGAATTTATTCTCCTTTGCTCATCTTGGTGCACTTCAGTTGATATCTCAGATTCATATTTTTGTTGATGTCCCTTCCTTCATACATCCTGGAAATAGCATCATACATACGCTTTGGTTTCTTCTTGGATGACACGTGTGGGATCAAGTGATCCTTAATAGAGTCAGCAATGATCCTCATTGCATTGACTATGTCTTGTTCATGCTTCTCCTTAGCTTCAAATTATGTTGGTTCTACAACTTCATTCTTGATGTACTTCTCAAGACTATTCTCTCTAAGAATGAGACCAATCTTGTATTTTCATGCTAGGAATTTTTCTAGGCCTTCCAATTTGTCCTCAAGCCTAGTGCTTGGGTCCATCATATCCAGTACGTCACTAAAAATTGAAAATTCTCAAAATCAAAATTTGGCCTTGCCAGTAGATGCGCTTGATTGAGGAGAGTTGGTTGATCCAACTACTTTCTGTAGATCCCAAATCTTTGACCTTCAAATCCTACTTACGAGGTTGCAGCACTACAAAATTTATGGTTTCGTTTCACTACACTTTTTTAGTTCATTGTCAAACTAGGGTTTGGCTTTCCCAGAGATTAAACCACCCAAAAATTTTGATCCTGGGCTCAATAGATGCGCTCCAGGGAGGTGCAACTTTCTATGTAAGTAGATCTTCCATATTCCAAAATTTGCAAAAACCCTAATTTCATCCGGAGAGGGAGGAGAGGGAGTTTCACCTTGTGAAAGTTGTCCTAATCAGGTTAGCTTCGATACCATGTTAATATTTCATATACTAGACTAGATATTATTAGTGTTCAATTTAAAATCATAGTAGTAGCATATCCATAATCAATGATAGAAACACAATCACAAGGTAGAAACAATATTTATCCTAGGAAGCCCTCAAGGGGAAGAAAACCCAACAAAACTCCCTCTATATAATATGTATAAGATATAACCCCAAAACAGCTATCCTCCTCCTTGTTGTTATGCCTCTCTCTCTCTCTCCTATGCGCTACACGAGTGAGAGTCTGTGTGTCTAAATAAGAACCACGACTCTTCTATTTATACACATTGAGCCAACCAACTTTTACCCTAATCAAGTCAGCCCCACTAAAATGTCTGGGTTGACTTCACCTAGGAAGACTCAAAACAATATATTATATTATTCATTAGGGTACTAATGAACCAACTTACAATGGAGGCTTTACCTCATGACTCTATGATGACCAAATACAATAGTAACACCCCACCCAAGGAATAATAACATCTCCCTTGGGTTACATCAGTAAAATACATTTAGAATATCCTTTGAAGTTACAATATTCATCACTTCTAACACTAAATCACAACAATGCAATGACACAATTCAAAGAGTCTATAATGTATGGAATTTTTAACTTTGATCATTCAAAACAAGAACTTCCCCAGACAAAAAAGGTGGTGTCCACGTACACACACGGATAAGACTAACTAAAGACTCACTCAACAAGTTGGTTGATTCTTATTCAATCCAATGCAATTGAACTTACTATCTCATCCATAAGATTAATCCCTATGGACTCAACTATACTAAAAATAGAGATAACAATAGCATATACTACCCCCTTCCTAGGAGTGGTGTGACTTACATGGTTGGAGGGGAGACCAGTTTCAAATAGGTAATGCTCACCCATACTTCCTTGAGTTTTCCATAAAGTTGAGAAATCCAAGCAACTCTTAGTTCCCAGATGACCAGAAAAAGTCCTAACCATTGCATCATCAACTTTCTTGGATTCTTGAGGTATGTGTTGTTATAAAGTAGTGCCAAGTCACTTTTTTCAAACTTCAAATTTTTTATATGGTGACTATGCCATGCATTCTATCACAACTTCTCAATCGTATAGTGGTACTATTCTAGGATGTGGTCCTCTTCAAACCGTGTGAGTTATGTTAGTTAACTCTTAATGGAATCCTGTTCAAACATTTTTATGCCTTGGGCAATGAACATGTCGGGTATTACAAATTCTGCAGGAATCAATACTTCCCTACCATACACCAGAGTGAAGGAAATGTGATATGTTAACTTCTTTGGCGTTGTCCTATCTACCCAAATCACAACTTGCACTCTTCATCATAGTCGTATTTATTAACAACAGAAGCTTTACTTAGGCCTTGTTCCAAGACCTTTTTGAATGCCTCAACTATCTTATTTGCTTGTGGGAGACAAGGTTTGTTCGTATGGTGATGTATCATTAATTCCTAGTCTAGATTCTTGATTATGAAGCCCATTAAGTGTTGCCCTTGATTTTTCAATGAGATTTCAAAATACCCAGACTTGGAAATTATGTTCTCAAATATAAATCTTATAGTCATTTGAGTGGTGCAGTATTACCTTAATGTTGCTTCTATGCATCGAGTAAGATAATCAATTGTGATAATGATGTAGCACACACCTGAGTGTTTATTAAATGTTTTGATGGACTCGATGAAGATGGCTACCTAAATTTTCTCAATGGGTTGTAAATGAGGTGGAGGGGTAGCTCATACTATCAGGAAGTTCAATGAGTTCTCTGACATAATTACAAGTTTTGAAGTACTCTTTAGTATACGTTAAGATTGTGGGCCACGACAATCCTACCTATAACACCCTTTGAGTTGTCACTTTTATTCCAGTGTGGCCTCATACCATCCTATGGCATTCCCATGATATTTTGGAGGACTCGTGATGTAGGATGCAATGCTTGATAATCCCATTAATACATAATTTATATAGTTTCCATGTGATCAACTAATAATTCGTAACCCTATCAACCAATTAATTATTCTACACGATTCTATATCACTAAGGTGAAAGTTTGATTGTAAAAAATATGGAAATATCTTCCATGTAATATAACACGACTTCCACTTGAAATAAATGTGAGTATGGGAGCTAATTGCTTAGTGATACGCTCGATTTTTGTGTGTGTCGATTCTTGACAAATGGTTTGGGTAAACATTATATATTCATGGCTTCACAACTACTTCAAAATCAAACTCTTAGAAAATCAAAATCCACCTACATATGTGATCTTCCAAAAATGCTTTATTCACAAAGCATTATAGTGTCAAATATTATGTGAAAAAATTAAATTCCCTACCAAGAAGACAGTGTCTAAACTTATACAAGGATTAAGCCATTTCCAGCCCTTATATGTTTTGTTGTGTAGTTGCACTTTGTTTTGGACAACTTTATGTTAGAAAAATAGATGGGGCGGTCTAATTTTCATTCTTCGAGTTGTGCCAAAATAAATCCTAGAGAAATTCTAATGCATCTACATGCACATGAAATTGAATGGCCCAATTTAAAAATGAGCATTAGAGCACATGCCAATTCCTCCTTAAAAATATTTGAAGAGGATTGACACTCCATATTCCATGCAAACTCTTATGATTTCTTTGACAATCTTTCCATTAATGTAGTTATTATAGGATACATTCTGAGAAACCTCATGTCATGCTCACTTTGTCCAAGAGTTTACCACAATGTATGGATATTCATTAAGGCCTCCATGTTGATAATAGTTGCAAGCTTCAATGAATCCACCAGAATTCCATATTTGCAGATAATATGACCCAACAACATGCCAAAATGTGTGTAAAAAATGTATTTCTTCAATTTCAAGGATAAATGTAGTTGATGACACCTTTCAAACATGAGCGGTAACATTACAACATGATCTTTCAGTAGATTGTAAATAGTCCACTTATCCAGATATACTTCTAGGAACTAATGAATGTATTTGTTAAAAGATACTACAACAATCTTGGAAAATACTATTGAGGTGTTCTTCAGGCCAAAATATGTGATATTATAGGCATAGGATCCCCACTCTATTTTGAAATTTTTTTTCATTTTGTCTTCTTCCGCTATTTGGACCCGATGGTTCCCTAATAACCCATCAATGCATGAATAGGTTTATTTTCCTACCATGTGATCCAACAATTCATCACTATAGGGAGTTGGAAAGGGATTGTGAATGCAAGATACATTTAAAACCTAAAAATCCAATCAAAAATTTGAAAACCCCCTCCTGATATTTTATCTTGGATCACTATCAGACCAATCTAGTTTGACTCTTCCAAAGGAAATATTAATCTTGCTCCAATCATCTTATAAATTTACTCTTTTACCTTCTATTTCATTTTTGGATTTAGTCATTATCATGTCCTCTTGATCGGCTTGGAATCCAATTTCAAATCAATCCACATATCTTCGAGATTTCCCTTGTTCATCTTTGTAAAGTCATGGCGGATTGTGTCTACATATTCCTTGAGCATAACCACAACCTTGAAATTTGTCTCATCATTCCAATAATATTCTATAGAATCCATCTAAGGTTATTCCTCCGAACTAATGTTCCATATTCTAGACTTTAATGGATCCTTCTATATTTTCCTCGTCAAATTATTGTTGTTTCCTTTATGTACCTTTTTCCTTATAATTGCTTGAACTTTAGCTGCCATGAATTATCTAGATCACTCATTCTTTTGGTTCTAAATCTACCTTGGCATATCATTGGCAAGTTCTATTGTGCTCATTCAAGCACCTCATAGGGTCTTGTGGTCTTAATATTTCTTAGTGCACCCTACAGACATATCCCGTTGGTTTATAAAAAAATTTATTAAACAAAAATGACTTAATAGACATGAGAACATATGTGACACTGAGAGTATTCCCTAAGTTGGAGAAGTTCAATAAAACCCCTTTTCTGAGTGGTTCCCACTTATTTGTCTAATGTAGAACTTATTCATGAAAATACCATGCCATGGGATGGGCCCCAAGTGTAGATGAACTTATGTACCCAGTATTATTTGATACATATCCCCTGGGTCCATTTCCTTACTCAACTATCCATATGCAAGATTGAATCAATCTCCCCCTTGTACACTTATATGTATGTTATTGAGTCTTATGTTTCCCTCAAAATATCGATAACTTGATACTTGAAGGGTGGGTTGATCCAATGTTGCAATGTGTACTAGACCTCCACTTAGCTTCTTAGGTTGTTCTTCAATGCAACCCACCATATAAAAGGAGTAGGACTCAAGGTTTGATCTAGATTATTCAGATAATGAAATGAAGGAAACAATATAAAAATAGAAACACACACAAATATTTTGCATAGCACACAATAGTACAATAAAACCCTAATTCTATTAATAAATGGAATGGAAAAACACTATAAACAATACAAACTAGCTTGGATGGTGGATGGTAGGCCTCGTCTATGCTCATTCACAAGAGATGATTAAAAATACACTGAAAATGGCCTTTTTTATCATAAGCATAGAGGAAAAAACCATAAACATCCAAAAACCTAACCTTAGGTGATGAAGCACCAAAAGAATTTGTGGTCCCTAAAGTTTCTAGCTAACTTCCCAATGGCACAACTTTCAGATACGATCTTTATTTAGGGAACATGATGGATTGTTGGAAAGAATCAACTAAGAAGTGCAACCTTTGGATACAACCAATAAATGCCATGGAAACCTCTAGCCCCTTCAATGGAAAAAAAACATCGTTTAGGGCCTCAAAAATACCTTAGAAGTTTGAGACCTAAAAAAATGTATAAAGTTTCCAAGATGAAGAACCATTGTAACTCGGACAAATAGGTGGGTGCATACTAATATACACCTAGATCAAGGTTGCATCCAATTTTGGAACTAAGTGTTCTCTCAAGATCGTTAAGTTCATGACTTACATAAACTCTTCTACATCCTTTGTGCCATTAAAATTGGGAGGGTCCCTCAATTATGTACCAATCTAGTGCACTAACCACATGATTATAGCGCTTGACAAAGAGATAAAATATTATGGTTGTACTCTTACCAATCTTGGAAGGCATATTTTTTTTATGAGTCATAGGAGCATATGCTACACCAATTAACTGCTCCACTTACGGTGGGATTTATATAGTCATCAATTGTCAAGTTGTACAATTAATTTGACGTTGTATCATCCATAATGTCATCCACTAGCTCTTTGTATAAAGCACCTTTGACAGTATCGATGGGTTGTATCCATTTTTTCCCACCAACATTAAAATATATTTCCCTCTTCAAGTTGAGAAGGGCAAGTATCCATATCATCTATGATCTCAATGAAACCAACTATACCATTGTCTTCATAGTTATAAGGTTGGTCTAAATATTTTTTTAGCTAAAATAATGGGGTAGACTCGGTAATAGTGTGATAGCTAGACACAATTGGATGGGTGATTAGACTAGACATGATCTCCTCGTCATCTCCTATGACTTATTTAGAATGTTAGTTCACAGGTCCAACATGGCATCTTGAACCTCACGCCCATGGATTTGGAATCCATCATGAATTCTCAACCAGTCCTGGGATTATTCTTCTAACCAATATGTCTAACTTGTCTCTTAGGTAGAGGGGCATATATAAGTTCATCCTCTCCTCCCTTAATAGGCCAACTTTCTTATCTAGAAAAACTTTCATTATCTAGATTCTAGAATCTTAATAAGAGAATGGAAGAAGTATCGAATTACCTCCAAAGACTAATATTGTTTCATGACTCTAGGTAGTGTTACTTCTACTCTCATTCCTTCCCACAAATTCCCCATATGATTCTAGGAAGTTTAAATTTTGTTTATGTCACCCTCTACTATGACAAAGACTTCCTATAGTGATTCTAAAGATTGTTTGAAGTAAGCATTCTGCTTCATCGCATCAAAAGTAGTATTTGCGGGAGTGACTTTTCTTATGTTGAATGTCTCATAGTTGTCGCCATTACCACATGTGTGACACCCACATGGTTATTACTTTGATCCTTATGTCCACTTCCCTTGTGATATTCCAAGGTTTAAATTTCACCAAGTTTATATCAAGTTGTTAGGCCCTCATTCCACATTTTTCTATAAGTTATAGGTAATTCTCCATTGTATGGCTAGTGACCTTAGTTTCCACATCACACTCTCATTAATTGTTAACAATCCCTACATATATGTCCTTTCTCATCATAGATAAAATATTTGATTGGCAATATTCACCAAGTAGTCCTTCCTCCTTGGTATCTTTCTCTGTATTTTCCTTAAAAACCTCTACCATATCCTCCTACACCTCCTTTTATGGATCCAAAACTTGCTTCTTCCATCAAAAATGAACTCTTCTTGAACCACTGTGTGACTGTTTGCAGGGTGCCCATAATATCTATAGAATTCACAATACTCATTGGCCACATTATTCAAAAACCTAGTAGGTGGTAGGGTTGGTTTAGAAGTGGAAAACCGCATCTAAAATGACCAACAATATTTACCAATGTGGCCCTCTATTTTGCTAACCATGCACCATACTTTCTCTCTTCCCACCTTGGCTCAATTCATCTCCTAGATTTGATTTCATTGGGATGACAACTATGATTATAATTGTGCTAGTTCAGGAGTTGCGTTAGTTGAGGCAACAACCATGACACAAATTACGATAGTCCTAAGGTACCATTCATGGAATCAATCTTTATGGATTGGGCCAATGCTTTCGATTACATGGCTCACTTTTGTGAAATTAATGGTACACTAGTTATAGGCAATAGACCCTAAATGAACCATTCCTTGTGTTGGTTCTCATGTATAGGATAGGTTAATATACTAATTAGTTCATTGAATCATTGATCATATTCCCATGCACTCCCACAAATGATCTAATTAATATCTTTAGCTCGACACAACTATGTTGATATTGGTTAGGGTTGTAGAAATCAACTATAACTTTTCCTTACTTTGTCTAGTATTTTAGCAATACTCTATGGATTAGTCTATGCAAATTTCATGTGCCATTATAGAGGCCTCGTCTACAACATGCTTAGGAACTCCACAAACTTAGCATTTGGAGTAGTGGTCCTTTTCAGTCTCTAGATTAACTCATGCAAGAATTAATGTTGTTCTACATCACTTTATCCCTTCCTCAAGAACTTGAGAAGGAGCAATGCCATATTAACTATTGCTCTAGCCATTTTAAAATTCTATTAATCCACCAAATAAGACCCTATAGACTTTCTTGGTTGACCAAACTTGTCCCACATGACTTGAATTAAGTTTAATAGTCACAATTTCACTTCCACTAATACATGTACTTCCTTTTGAACTTGGTTTTCCACCACTAGTATTTCCAAGACTATTGTTAGTGGGTGCTTTCAAACCAAGACAAAAAGAAATAATAAAAATTACCTTAGTTGGTCCAAATTGCACAAGGGATGCTCAATATTCTAGACCAATTCCACTATCTTTGAGATGTACCATGTATACTTCCCATGCATCTCCTTCTTCAAATAGTTGTAACATGACATTGATCACCTCACCGTTTTATGACTTGATGACCATACCCTCTTCTATAGGTTTATTAGAATTCTCCTCGAATTCCTATAAAGGAGAAGGTCCCACGAAAAGTAGTATGCCAAGACTTAAATGGTTCTGCATGGATTTAAACAATGTGATTGGCTTGATATGTTATATACATTTAATATTCATATTGGGATCTCCAACTAAATGGCTACTTATTAACTTCTATCATTTAAACCATTTCTTGTCTAAGATTGAAGGCATAATGACTCATATGCAATAAGAGATCTATCGTTATATATAATAGTTAAGCAACATAAATAAAGGAACCATCACCATACAATATGAAATAAATTAGAATTTGAAAGGTGGGCCTCATTCCATTCACTTGCATTACAACCAAATATACCATGGCATAGCCTTCACTCAATAACGAGGGTGATACAATACTATATACCAATTTTAGAGTTCATATCTAACATGTAATGTAATACCCCTAGTTTTGACTTGGATGTATTTAAACAAAATTATGCAAATATGATACTATGGATTCCTAGTGCGGAGCTCTAGGTTAAGTCCTAACTAGTGAATGGCTAGGAATGCATGATATAAATATTTTATTTGGACTTTGTGTTTGGCTTATCACGACACTTCGAAATGTATGTAAATATTATGTTCATAAATAATAAAATGGTCCAATAATAGTTTTGTAAAGAGCACAAAAGGGGCTCCGATTCCACCATATGGGAAGAGGAAAGAGGGGCCCATGAGAAACTAATCCTTGTTTCCAAGTGTCAACTTTAGACCCCATCCAAAATTATGTCATGTGTCTTGAATAATCCAATTATCTCCTCTTTTTTACTATTTTGCAATCATTGAATGAATGTGTGGAATTGGTTGGAAAAGTCACCTCATGCGGTTATTAAAGCATGGTTATGAATCCACTTTTGTGAAATTTTTGTCAGGTGCCAGGAACCAGTCTGCAACTGCCATAACTCATTTCTTCTACTTTCAAAAGCCATGTCAGTTGTATTTTCACCATTTTCTCATACCTCTTGGAGTCAACCTTCATCCTCACTCACTTTCACACAGATCTACAATATGAAAAGCTATGTATTGCTATTCTACACCACTATCAGACTATATATAATAGAAATTCAAATTGAGGGACAAGGAAGCATTTTTGGAGAGGAAATTGATAGTTGTAGGTGAGCATAGATGTTTGGAAAGCTGGGAACCCTTTCCCATTGATTTATGTTGCTCATAGATGCTTGAGAAGCCATGAATTTAGACTACAGGTGGTTCTCCAACATAGTTTAGTAGGTTGGTCTTCTCTAATGTATGCGTTGGAAGCACTCAACAAGATGGATCTCCCAAGAGAGTCGTGGACCAGTGAATGGGATGTCTAAGCCAAGAAGGGGGTTGTGTGGGGCAAGTGTTGTGGAAGCCAACACTGTGAGAGCTGATTGAGATCCCTGTAAAGCTCTGTATGAGCATTTTTCTAAGCATAAAGAGCAGATAAGGTTGTGGACTAAGAGAGAGAACCTTGTAGGTGTTTCCTTTTCCCTTGTGGCCTCATCACCCAACTTGTGGTTGGACTCTCAACAGAAAGAGCATATGTTGGACAAAGTGCCTACAGTTGGGTGGAAAATCGCTCTTACACTAACAGTTGCTTGGATCTGCATTGTTTAAAGATAATTATTCTTTTGTATTTGAATATGAAATGTATTTAATTGAAGCATTTAATGTTTATGCTTGTATATGCATGTTAATCATTTGTGGATCAATTATATTTCTGTTGTGAATGTTTCTCTATGTTTTGCACATGTATTTTATTTGTTATGAATTCAGCATTTGGATTTGGGGTGAAATTGGAGGCCCCGAATCTAGCTAATATCCCCTCCCATTGGTCAGATTGGGTGAGGGGGACGTTACAAAGTAGTATAAAATCTTTATTGCAATATCAAAGTTGTCTAGGCTAGAAATCCCAACTTATAGGTGAAAACCAAGGTGGTGTTGTAGAAATAGGTTTTTTTGTTAAGTGACAGATATAGGGAGAGAAACAATTTTGAATTGATCCCCATTATTGGAAAATTAAAATTATGTGCAAATACAAAATTTTAAAAATTTGGGAAATTTTAGTTGCGCCCCACCAATGCCAAGTGGTAGAGTGTCGTGGAGGAGCCACGTTGGAAAGAGGTCTGACATGGAAAGTCGAAGTGGGTAAAGGGTGTGATGCAAATCAACTGCATCAAATCCATGTGCAAGTGATTATGTGTGGCAGAGTGAAGGGGGATGAGATACGGTTGTTGGGTGGTAGTGGAGATTGATGAACAATAATGCTTTAGGATTGCAATTATGTGCATACGTTAATTCATCACTGTGACACTAAATGGAAACCACCCTGTCCATGTGTCATCTCTTTGTGTGTTTAGGCTCGCAAAATTGGGTTCAAAAAATTGCTTTCCTGAGAGCCTAAAACCATAGGGTACAAATCTCACAGGCGAAAGTGTCAAGTGTGATGGGACCTACACTGGTCATGTTAGACTGGGAGGACCATGCAGATTTGATCGACGACTAGGATTGATTCAAACCTGCAAACTTGCACGCACGGATAATTAATTGGCATGATCATGAGATGGAAACCACCTTGCAACATGTCATCCTCTCGTACAGTAAATCTCACAAAAGCACGTTCAAGAAAGCGCCTTCCCCAGATCCTGAAACCACTTGTGGTCTCGACAAGAAGTGATGTGACATGTTGATATGTTCCATGGGGTTGCATCAGGTTGTATCATGAATGATGGGACCCTCTCCAGTCCTATTAGTAGAGCAATATCATGCACATCAAATCAATGTCTAGCAATACCTCAGGTCCATGAATATGCACGAAACTTAATTGATCAACATGAGCCTGAAAGGAAAACCACCTTGCGATGTGCACCCTCTCAAACATTTAGGCTCATAAATGCAATTTTGGGAAGAAACTTCCCATAGAGCCTGAAACCGCTTATGCCTGGTAAGTGGTAAGGTGTGGTGGGTGACATATAAAGGATGTGAACCAAGGTAAAAGTATCAATTTCCATGGTCTAATTTCATGTACCTAAAGATCAAATGATGCAGTTGAACTTTGGTTCTCGAGTTCGATTGTGGTTGTTGGAACAGTATAAAATGGGGCAGATTCCGCACAGTTAGATTATGAATAGGGTGATTCATATATTTCGACAATTTGATGAAAATTAACAATATGGTTTTTCCCATAAGGCATGAAAAAAGAATTATATATTTTCTGAGAATATAATGCACCTGACAAATGTGTTTATGAACACTTTTGCAGATTCAAAATATTAACAGGACAATTGAGGTTCAACATTCAGTATAGTGCAGTTGGGAAATATTTGGTCTTGGTTGGGCCAAGAAGATCATCATCATAGATGATGCACATGACCCCAATTAGTTTGAGATAGATGCAATGGGAGAGAAAATATAGGTAGAGAATGTAGAAATAGAATCCAATGGTAAAAAAAAACAAATGACTCCCCCAGACCTTGTAGAGAACATGAGGAGCCTAAGAGTGGAATTGTGGAGCTGTATAGAAAACAACGAGATCCTACTTAGAGCTCAAGATGATAAAATTAAACTAAATGTAGTCTTGCTTCAAATTCTGATAGACATTCAAAGGAATATTAACCATGGGCATAATTCATAAAATCAAGAAAAGAGTGGGAGCAGCTCAAGGAGATATTCCCTCAACAGGTCCCACAGTTTATGAAGGATTTCTAGATATAGAACATATACTTCATAAATCTCTTCTAGTGAGTCATATGACTCTTAAGAATTTGGTTCAAACTCTTTATCTCATTGAACTAAAAGGAAGAGGTCTTTTAAGAACAACTCACTTGGAGAATTTAAGAAGGCCAAGCCTCCTACTTTTGATGGTGAGGTAAAATATGGTCAAGAAGCCGAGGCTTGGCTACTTGGGATGAGGAAGTATTTCCAAGTCCAAGATTACTCAGGAAATATGAAAGCAAGATTAGCTATATTCAATATGAATGGAAGAGAATCTATATGGTGGGATCACCTAAGACAAGTGAAGACGATTAATGAAAAAAATATTGTATCGAAGTAGTTCAATAAATATTTCAAGGAAAAGTACCTCTCTGATAGGTACTATGATGGAAAGATTAAAGAGTTCCATGAGCTAAAATTGGGGAAAATTACTATGGAAGAATATGAAAACAAATTTTTGGAGTTGTTGAGATATGTCAAGTACATCAGATATGATAAGGTTAAAATTCAGCGGTTTATAAGTGCACTGCCATGGTTCCGTAAAGACAGAATTGAGTTTGATGAACCTCGAACTCTATATGAGGCCATAATAAAGGAAAAGTATTGTTATGATTAAAAAAAAAGCAAAATAGAATTTGATAAGGCATGGAAGGACAAGAAAAATGAGAAGTTTGACCAAAGGAAGAATGGTTTTAACCCTCCTCCATTTAGAAATCATCCAAGGCAGCAACCACAAGTTTTGGCTTAACCAACTAGAATGATGGGAGACAAGCCAGGAGATCAAATAGAGCCACTTCAATGTTGGGGATGTGGAGAGGATCATATGCTTAGGAATTGTCTACATTGAAATGGGCGTGCAAAGCAAGTTCAAAACATCCAAGGAGTTAAAATGGTGGATGTTAGAAAAACAGGATCGCAGAGCAAGATGAAAATATTAAAACATAAACACATTACAAGAGAGACACCAATATAATGTGGTTCACCCAAAATGGGTTACGTCCGCACATAAGTTGTCAGTATGTTTATTATTATACCATCCATAAAAAATGAAGGGTTACAACCTGCAGCAAACCCATTTCCCTTCCTCTTCACTCTCTCACAATCTCTCTCTCACAATCACAGAGGACGTTTTGCAATGTTACAATACAATACACATCCATATTACAATTCTTTCCTTTTATAGGGGAATTACCATGAGAAATATCACGGGTCACCCAATACCATGGGCCTGTAAACTATTGTGCAAGAAACATCCCAGGAAAAATTATTTTGGGGCCTTCGCCTTCGGTCCCCCCCCCCTGCACCCCCTGCTAGGACTAGAATACATTAAAACTTGGGTAGAAACACGGCTAAACATTCACATCTCTAAATCAGGAAGATCAAGATCCATAACCAATAGTGGTTCAAGTGGAAAGGAACGTCCCTAGAGTCTACAGAGCACTAGAGGATAGACACCTGTGGTCTAATATATTTGTTTGAGCAGCCAACATTAAATGCTAGCCAAGCTAGATGGTTGGAATTTTTGTGTGAATTTTATTTTGAGATCAAACACATAAAAGGTAAGGAAATAAAGTGGTTGATGAACTTAGTAGAAAAGTACATTCCATGTATGTGGCGGTCATTAGTACGTACCAATCAGATTTGATTCAATTAATTCTTAACAGTATTGTTGAAGATGAATTGTATGTGCAAATAAAAGACAAATTGCATCAACATAATTTGGAAAAGAGGTAAGAATGTTACCATTTTCAAGGTGACAAAATTCTTATTTATAAAAAAATAATTTATATTCCAAATGTGGCAAATTTGAGAGAATTGTTATGGATGAAATCCATAAAATGACATATTTCAGTACCCAGACTACAAAAAAATAGTTTCTACAATGAGGAAGCAATATTTTTGGTTGGGAATGAAAAAGGACATTGTTGAGTACATTTCTAAGTGTATGAAATGTCAGTAAGTGAAGGTTGAACATCAACACCCAATGGGTTTGTTATATCTTTTTCCAATTCCAGAATGGAAATTGGAAGTAATTTCCATGGATTTTATTACAGGTTTTCTAATGATTGTTAGGAAATGATTCCACGATTGTTGTGGTGGATAAATTATCAAAGGCGGAGCACTTTATAGCGGTTAAATCCACATATAAAATGGATGCCATTGCAAATATTTTCATGAAGTAAATTTTTCAGATTGCATGGATTTCCTAAGGCAAAAAATTTAGACAAGGATACTAAAGTTCACCTCAAATTTTTGGAAAAGTCCTTTTGCATATTTGGGTAGGCAATTGAACTTTAGTATTGCCTACCATCCACAAACAAATGGGAAAACAAAAAGGGTAAATTAGGTTCTTGAAGACATGCTTCACATGTATGTGATGGACAAACCATGAAAGTGGGAAGAGTACCTACATTTGATAGAGTTTGCATATAGCAATGGACAACAAGCATCGTTGGGAATGAGCCCATTTGAGACTTTGTATGGAGAAAAATGTAGGACACCACTTGGGATAATCCTATGAACATAAGTGTACTTGGGCCAGAATTATGATATGGAAATGAAACAAGAGGTTGAAAAAATTAGGCAAAATTTAAAGGTATCCCAAGACATACATAAAATCTATGCAGGTAAGAATAGAGTGCATCGAGAGTTTCATGTTGGGGATCATGTTTACCTCAAATTTAATCCAAGGAAGAGTTCCTTGAAGCTTGGAATTTGTGCCAAGTTGTCACTAATATATTGTGGTCCATTTGAATTGCTTGAGATAATAGGGACAATTGCATATGGAATTGCATTTCCTACTAACACTAGAGCTCATGATTGTTTTCATGTTTCTTTGCTTAAGAAATATGTGCATGATACTAACCATGTGATTGGTTGGGATTTGATTCAGGTGGAACCCAAGGGAGAGTTCCAAACTATTCCACTATGCATCCTAGACATGAAGGTGACATTGCTCTGGAACCAAGCCATCAGACAGGTAAAGGTGGAATGGAAGCACTTCGGTCTTGATGAGGTTGTGTGGGAGTTGGAGCATTCCATGAAAGTTGTTCTAAATTTTGTGCAAACACCAAGGATGGTGGTACTCCAAGGGGGAGGGGATTGTAATACCCCTAGTTTTGAATTGGATGTATTTGAACAAAATTATGTAAATATTCTACTATGGATTCCTAGTGCAGAGCTCAAGTCCAAGGCACAATTAGTGAATCGCTAGGCATGTATGATGTAAATATTCTATTTGGACTTTGTGTTTGAATTATCATGCCAATTCATAATGTATGTAAATATTATCTGCATAAATAATAAATGGTCGAAGGATGGTTGTGTAAAGAGCACTAAAGGGGATATGATTCCACCAAAGCGGAATATAAAAGGGGGGCCCATGGGAAACTAATCCAAATTTCTATCATGTGCCTTGAATAAGACAATTATCTCTTTTTTTTTACTATTTTCCAATCATTGAATGCATGTGTGGAGTTGGTGGGAAAAGTCACCTCATGTAGTTATTAAAGAATGGGACTGACTACACTTTTGTGACAGTTTTGTTAGCTTCCAGGAGCCAGTCTAAAATTTCCAAAATCTAAAATTTCCAAAAGTCCTTTCTTCTACTGTTATAATCCTTGTCCGTCGTATTTTCATAATTTTCTCATACCTCTTGGATTCATCCTTCATTCTCACACACTCCCACACAAATTTACACTATGTAGAGCTATGTACTGACATTCTATACCACTACCAGACTGAATATACAACAAAAATCCGAATTGAAGGACAAGGTTTCATATTTGGAGAGGAATTTGATGGTTGTAGGTGAGCAAAGATGTTTGACAAGCTAAGAACCCTTTCCCATTGATTTATGTTGCTCATAGATGCTTGATAAGCCATGAATTTAGACTACACCTGGTTCTCCAACAACATTTAGCAGGTTGTTATTCTTCTATGCACACACTGGAAGTACTCAACAAGATGGATTGTCCAAGAGAAACATGGATCGGTGAAGGGGATGCCTGAGCCCAGAAGGGTGTTGTGTGGGGCAGGTACTATGGAAGCCAAGGCTGTGAGAGTTGAGTGAGATCCATGTAGATCTCTATATGAGCATTTGGCTAAGAATAGAGATCATATTAGGTTGTGGGATGAGATAGAGAAGCTTGTAGGTGTTTCCTTTGCACTGGTGGCCTCATATCCCATATTGGGGGTGTCCTCTCAACAAAATGAGTGCCTATAATTGGGTTAAAAATCACTCTTACACAACCAATTGCTTGGAACTGCATTGTTTAAAGATAAGTACTTTTGTGTATTTGAATATGAAATGTACTTAATTGAATCTTGTAATGTTTATGCTTGTATATGCATGTTGATCATGTGTGGATCGATTATATTTCTGTTGTGTATGTTTATTTATGTTTTTCACATGTATTTTATTTTCTATGAATTTGTAATTTGGATTTGGGGCGATTGGAGGCCCTAAATCTAGCTATTGTCCCCTCCCATTGGTCGGATTTGGTGAGGATGACGTTACATGCAATACATCCAACTACTATCCCACTATTATTAAAACCAATAAAATGATGATACCTTTACATTTATACACATGTGCATGAAAGTAGGAAGATACATTAAAAAACAAGAAGTAATTGGCATATTTCCTGTTCTTCCTTTGTGAACTAGTTGATAGTTTGTCGAGCTTCAGCTAGTGTCTTCATTCTTCCATTGTTTTTCTCCTCGATCACCTAGGATTCCACCTCCAATCATTGAAAAGGAAATCAAGAAGTTTCTACAGGCTAAAATTAGTACTCCAATGAGATATTTTGCATGGGTAACTAACTTCATCCAATGAGGAAGAAAAATGGGGAAATTCACTTAAGCATTGAATTATGGGAATTTAAAGTTTGTGTGGTATCACCTCCCATCATATTTTTCATATACTACAAAGAAAAAATCAAACATTTACTATGATTACTCTCCCAAATCACCTTGTACCTAACTATTAAGCTTTAGTCATCATGTTTCCTAGGTAAGCCCCCCTTTAGTTAGAGGAGAGCCAACATAAAGCGAGAGAGCTAAATTGATGGTGATGACAAAGAACTCTTGGCTTGTTTCAAGGTCAATCGTCACTGGATGCTTGATAAAAAGTTTAGATCCTTAATTACCAATGCCTTGGTAGACCACATTCACCACCCCATAGGGAACATTTGAGTACTATTGAATACCCTAGTTTGGTATTTTATATGTTGAATCCACTTTTCAGAGGGCTAACGATTTTTCCTTCGAAGATTTAATTGGAAAAATTATCGATGTTTACCAAGAGAACCTAACTCTATTTTCAAAGGAAATGAATGCACACTTTGGGATTAGATTACCCCAACCTTGTCAATCATAGTTCACCATTAGAATAATGAATCCACACTTAAACATTAAACACTTATATATTCAACCTATTTCTATAATTTGTTAAAGTTGTTAAGATAAAAATGAAATTGTATATGAATTTCAAGATTTTAAAAAATTAAAAATATTATATGAAAACTTGGTCCTCGTCGCCTAAAAGTAATTAGGACTTGAGATTAACCTTGGGATTTGGTTTGTGTGATTATCTGCCGCATTGGTTGAGAATCAGAATCTGTTTATGCAATTTATTCGGGGTGGTATGGTATGCCCAAAGAACAACCTGAACATGCTCATCCCATTGAACTAACAAGGATACCACACAATCAAATGGATCATTGGAAGGTAAGGATACGATATCTAGAGAAAAGTGGCCCATGAGTTACAATCCTCTTGTAAAATAAAATCCCAAATTAATCCAGCACCTTATTTCCTTTTAAGGGAAGTAGCTAAATCCATCAAATTTCCCAACTAGTGAGGTATTGGTAGTAATTACCTTCAATTCATAATATTCATTTATAAGGATTGTTGGCCCTAGGTAGGTTTTGATTAATTTTGTTCTCGAGGTGTGAATGGGGTTGCGATGAAGCAGGTGTTGAAATGTTTAGCTCTGAAATTTTGGGCAGAATTTGGGGGAAAAGTAATTATTTTGACGAAATACGATAGAAAAGTTGATGAGTTAGTTAGAAGGATTGTCCATTTTTGGGGTAGTGGGAGCAGGATGTAAAACCGGCCAGTAGATCTTATAAAAATGTAATGGGTTTGTCTTTTTGGGGTAATTGGAAGAATAGTTTTTGTAAGAACAAGTCTGTAATATGGATAGAATGATTTTGTATTCTCATGCCGAAGATGGATAAGGGTCATGAGTATATTTCCAATATACAAGTTGTGTGTGTGGTTCAATGTAATGGGGATTGTGGATAAACATCTGCAGGTTGTGTGCACATATCAAAGTATTCGAACTATGACTCTTACTAATTAACAAGTGCTTTTGTGGTTTTTCTCATTTTGGGTTTACACGTTAAATCTCTTGTGTTAAATGGTGAATGATAATGTGTATGTTTTTTTGTGCATTGTCATGATCTGTCATAATGTGTTAATTTTTGAATAAGTAAATGAATCGACATAACTTCAGTTGGTTTTATGAATATGTTTAAGGTTGTGAATGGACTGTAATATGCTATCATGGTAGTTTTTCTATCGTTGTCCTTTATGTCAATGTCCAGCAAAGATAAGATCCCCTTCTTTACTACACAAACTTGTTTCCTGCAGGTCCTATAGGTATCTCGGGTGAAACCTCACTTGCTTCCCAGGTGTTGCTGATGGGGTTAAGCCCTATTGGGCCAGTACCTTGGGTATTTGTTGGTCTGATCGAAATTGAACCTAGGTTAGTTGAGATTAACCAAACAAATGGTTATGTTATTGGGACTAGGATCAGTGTGAAGGGGACATGTTTTGGCACCCAATGAAGCCTGAGATTCAAGATCGGTTAGATCATAAGGCTTAAGAATTTGCTCAATAAGAAAGCAGGGGGTCACGACTGACTCTGGGATAATGGTTAGGAAGGTACATTTATTTGAATATTTGTGATATTTTCTTTAGTAAATTCCCTATTATGTTATATGAATGGTTGGCAAGACTAGTACTTTCAAATAAAAAAGTTCAAGGAGGTGAACCTAAGGATTGGACACCTCAACTGGTTCGACCACTGGAGTGTGTTAATAACCCCATATCGAGGGTTGCCGACTTTTGGGTCGATATCATTTTAGAAGAATATATTACCTATATCGTTGTGGATACTATTAAGTCATATAATGAAGCTAAAAGATAATTTTTTGAGGTCCCATAGGTAGATACCCAAAGTCCTTAAAATTGTGGATCAAAATGCTAGCATGTGAAAAAAGGAATTTTGCAGATGGAGTATGATGAGTGAATCATTGTGCACAGAGGGCATGGGTAGTGATGGGAAGAAGGTCTGAAAAAGATGGGTAGAATGAGTTGATATGTTCCAAGCTGATAGTGAGACTGATGAAGAGGGTGGCCGCCAAAGGAGTGGGAAAATATTCCAGATGAATAAGAGGATAAGGATTACGACAAGGAGAGAGTTGTAGTGCAAATAGGAGAGGGGAATACGATTTGGTGCCACAACTCGATGAGGAGTCTTGCGACAAAGAGGAAGAGTATCGACTTATTTTTGAAGATGAGGAAGAAGTGTCAGATATGTACCATGCCTGAGGCTACGACATACCTATGACTCCGCGTACAACTTAACCATCATAGGTAAGAACTAAAAGTGTATCAAAGAGTTTCTTGTCGAATCAGATTAATAGTAATAGCTAAAATAGTGGTCAAAAAGTTCCCACCAGTGGTCTATCTAATTCGGGTTCGTCAGTACCCCAAAGACACAAAATGGATGGGGATGAATTGAACTTACCTATATTTAATGGAAATGGATTGAAAGACCTTGAGAAAAACTAGTTTTTGTGTGAAGTTGTATGGACTATGCGACAGGTCCAGGATGAGGTGGTAAAAAGAGCCATGATGGTCATGCCCTTCAAAGGTCATTCTCTTGATTGGTATATGAAGTTCTCTATGGTTCCTAAGGGAAGTCCTTAGAATTCATTAGATCATATAAGAGTTGGGATAATAGATGAATTTAAGAAACCAAAATATGAATCGTTGTGCATTACATATTTGAAGGAGATTAAGCAGTCGTTGAGCATCTGTCTGGGATTTGGACCAAAGATTCAAGACCCTGATGGCTAAGGTAAGTTTCCAAATGTCTAATGTTCAAAATAAGGATTGTTTTATCGCTGTGATATTACCCCATATCCATGTTCCTTAATGCAGAAAAATATAGTATCATAGACAGAATATTTAGAGCTTGCAATGAAATTAGAAGCATCACCAGTCGGAGAAACTGGTGTGGCAATGGTGCAAATCTAGTCACAATTGGACAATATTTCATCGTAGATATAGTATATAATAAATGGGAAGGATATTCATGAAGAAATGTGGTGCACGGGATGTAAAACAAAAGGCCATCATAAATATTCATGCCCAACCTTTATATATTACCTTACTTCTGGTGCTCCAAATCCATTAAGTACATAAGGGATGCCATGGTGCAGAGTCTGTCAAACGAGACAACACTGCTTAAAAGAATGTTTGTATCTGCAGAATATAGTGAATACACCCACTAGTATTTATTGTAACTTTTTTCAATTTGTTGGCCATGATGAGAAGGACTAAAGGGCATATCAGTTACTAAATGAAAAGATAGTGGATACATACTTATTCAGAATGACGAGAAAATACAAGCTAAGAGACCGCATGCACAGTTCCCTCAACCCATGGGTGGAGGTGCCTTTAGAGGTAAGTATAGAGGAGGAATATTTTTTCAAGGAAGAGGTCAGGTCATGTTCTATAACTGTGGATAACCAAGACACTATGCCAGATATTGTACAAATCCTACATCAACATGCTCGTATTGTAAAGCACTGGATCATACTATCGAGGAATGTCCACAACTTATTGTTAAATGGAAAGCCAAGGCCAATGGGAATCAAAACCAACTCCCGAATACAAATCAAAATCTTCAGAATATTTCAGTTGAGCTCCGACACAAACCACTGACTATTGTTGTCTTGAAAAGGGGAGGAGTTGTGACCAGAGATGATAAAGGAGAACCATGGCAAACATTCGAATACGACTCGCAATACAAAACAAATTACCATTTGATGTCCAAAAATAAAAATGGGTCTTCCTTGAAGCAAGAAATGAGTTTGTGGATAAAAATTGTGCCTCAACTTTCGTTGTTCCTTCGATATTCACCAAAGGTCTAGTCTTCGACATGCCATCGATTTTTTACCGATCAAATCCAGAGAATCTACATGAAGGGTAAATATTCGAAATAAATTCTTTAAAAGTTGATTAGCCCTTGTTAAGGATGAATATGCTCTAGTGGGAGTATCATCTCTAATAGAAGAAACTAAATGAGATCTTCGACAAAAGAAGAATGTCAATCATATATATAAAAGAAAGAAAATCGGTCGAGAATTGTGTATGAATACTCAAATAGGAGATTATGATATGGATTTTATCTTTCTTGACTTTGGATCATATGTCAACGTTTTGACAAAAAAAACATGGGGAGGCATGGGGAAGCACAAATTAGTGTGGTTTCCTATTCAGCCGGGGTTGGATAACCAGTTGAAGGTTATGCCTACTGGTCAATTACCCCAAGTTCCTGTTGATGTGGAAGGGCTCCGAACCCATGCATATTTTGAAGTAATAGAGATCGTTGACGATATGAATCCTTATCCAACACTCATTGGGATTGACTAAGCCATTGAGAACCAAACTATCATTGATTTCAAAAAGAGGATCTTGTCATTTAAAGACTCAGAGATGCGAGTAGTTACTCTAATCAACCCATTGCAAGGCCAACGCTATGTTGAACCAGTTTGAGGTGAGTACCATGAAGGGTATTTGGATAATATTTATAACATCTCATCTACACTGGATGATTATATAAATCCTAAAGCTCATGGTAAATTGAGTTGGAGGAGTGTTAGTTCATGTTCATCAGATTCAAGGGAATCCCTGGAAAATTGGTAGAACTAGTTGTATGAAGTGTCAATGAGGAAATGTGTGAGAATCACCAATGCTTTACGATGGGTGGGTAATGAGGTATGTGATCTTCCCATTTATGAGGGATTTCCTACTTTGGACACTTTTCTTGCATAATTCGAAGTTAAGGTATTGGAACCACAATGATTGCTAGTTCTTGATGTGGCCCTGAAAGCTACATACGCAAGGTGGTGGGATGCTGATAAATAGTCCATATAAAAATGGCCTTAGTGTCAAAGGTTGTTAGAAATAAGGTTTGGAGAGAATATTCCTTATGTTGGTCATAAGTATATTGGATTGACTATCCCTGTTCACCATATTGTTAATTTTTGTGTGACATGGAGGTCGGTGCCCAAGCAGGAATGGGTACATTTGTTCATACATACCCTGGACACGATACCAAGAAATTGGTATACATGGATCAAACTATGATGGGGAAGTACAAGCTAGGACGGATTCGTTAATAATTTCCAGTACACTTTTAGCTTTGCTGATGAAATTTTGTTGATTGATGCAGCCCTACAAGTTATTAAAGCCAAGAGTTTTGAGGAAATTTTTGTTCCGGTGTCAAGTCTACCACAATGGAGTGCGATAATTCAAAATCTAATGGAGTGTTACAACATATCCAAGGAACCCAAGGATGATGATCCACAAGACATTGAAATTCCAGAATCTAAAGGTAATCGAGAATTGAAGGGACCAGGTTTGTCATCTCCCAAGTTCTCGGAGCCACTTAAAATAAAGAAGGTAAATATTGGTTCTCCTGAAAATCTGAAGCTTGCAAATATGGGGGATTATTGGGAGAACAAGACTTTCCATAAAATCGCTGACTTATTGCATGAATTACAAGACCTATTCCCAACAAATTTTTCTGAGATGAAGGGAATTGTTGGGGATGTGGGTGAAATGAAGATTCCAATAAAATAGGGTGCAAATCCTATCAAACATCGACCATATAGATGGAATCCAAGGTACAAAGAAAAGGTTAAGGAAGAGCTCAACAGGATGTTGGATGCGGGAATTATTGAAACTATTAAAGAATCATAATGGATCATCCCAATGGTTGTTCAGGATAAGAAAACTAGTGAAGTTTGCATTTGCGTCAACCTACAGAAGTTGAATTATGCTTGCTTCCACGATCATTTTCCTACACCTTGTACAGATGAGGTCCTATAGAGTGTAGGGGGACAAGAGATATATTATTTTATTAACGGTTTTTTTGGGTATCATGAAATTAAGATCGCAAAAGAAGGCCGACATAAGAATACCTTCGCAACAAAATGGGGTTGTTTCTAGTATATGGTAATGCCAATTGGACTTAAGAATAATCTTGATATTTTTTCTAGGATAGTGGTAACCGCTTTCAAATATTTATTAATAAATTCCTAGAAGTCTACTTTAATGACTGGACAATATATGGGTTAATTAAGGACCAAATTGAGATTCTTCGGTTGATGCTTGAACGTTGTAGATAATTTCAAATTTATTTAAATTTGAAGAAGTGCATTTTGTGTGCCCCTTTTGGTATTTTGTTCCGTCATGTCATATGTAGAGAAGGGATCTTGATGGATCCTACGAAGAGCACTATCATTATCGACCTACCCCAACCTTCGATAGTTAAATAATTGAGGACTACATTGGGTCAGACTGGTTATTACTGGAAGTTTATCAGAGGTTATACCGAGATTACAACTCCAATGGAGAAGTTTTTTGAGAGATATATAAAATTCAAGTGGAATGGGAATGTTAAAAGATTCTTGATGTTCTCAAAGAAAAAATAGTTTCGGCACCTATTATGGTATTCCCTTACTGGAAAAAATAATTTCATGTGCATGTCGATGCATCATCTATCGCGTTCGGAGCAGTACTTGCACAACAAGATGAAGGATATATCGATCACCCTATTGCATTTGTTAGTAGAAAGATGTCAACTGCAGAGAGAAATTATACAACAATAGAGCAGGGGGGGATTTCTATGGTATATGCACTCCAAAATTTCTGATATCATTTACTGGGTGGTCAATTTAAGATGTTTACAAATCATTATGCATTAAAATATATGGTTAATAAGCCAGTGTTTGGGGGAATTTATGTCGATGGATCCTTCTCTTTCAAGAATTTGACTTTGGAATTATTGTAAAGACAAGAAGACTAAATGCAGGCCTTGACCATCTCTCAAGGATAGAAACATTGGAAGAGCCCACTAATTTAGATAATAATCTTCTCGATGCACAATTATTTGCAGTAAAAATGGTTGATTATTACTTTGAATAAATTGTCCATTCCTTGACTACAGGAAGAGCACCAAAAGGATTTAATACAGCACAAAAGAAACAGTTGGTTGTGAAATCTGCATACTTTCAGCTTATAGCTGGACAATTATATAAGATGGGACCAGATGAGATACTACGTTGTTGTGTCTTGGAACGTGAGCAACCAATGGTGTTAGATGAAGCTCATACCAGAGTGGCAGGGGCCACTATGCAGGAAAAGAAACAACATGAAATATTATATGGGTAGAGTTGTGGTGGCCTACACTCCATTCAGATGCACTTCACTACTGTCGGAGTTGTGACATGTGCCAACACAGAGGGAAACTGTAATATACCTATTGTATTAAGATTGCAAATTATGTAAATATCGTTATTAAATCATGGTGAGGAGCTCAAGGCCAAGTCCCTGCCATCGATTTAGCATTTTATGTATCGAAAATAAAAATCGATGCCTATGGTGCTCATGCTAGCCGCGCATAATATAAATTGAGACACCATGTGAATATGCAATTTAATAAAATACCCACAACTAGCTATGCAATGCAACAAGAGATGGGGGCATGATTTTCACAAGGAATAGGGAGGGAAATTATTCANAGGGAACCCATAAAACCTCAACTACCCATTTTGACTTATGCACCTAATCATTTAATTCTTCCAAGAGTTGTTTGAGGCAGTTAATCCATTGGGAATGGAGAGGTATGGTAGTCAATTTTGTGTATGGGCAAGCCATGAATTCTAGGAAATCGTATTTTTGCTTGTGGGGCAAGAAAACACCCAGAAATGTATGTCCAATCCATTCCTCACCCACAATTTTCACTTCCTCGCGCAGCTGGAGCTAGCTGGGGCGTTTTCTTCACATTTTTTTGCTTTTTCCTTCATTCTTGCATGGCTGGAAATTCGGTTTTGTGTTGCAGAGTGGATGGGAAAAAGAGATTCACGACTTGGGGGTTTACAGAGGTCATTTCTGCCCCTGTAAGGCCCATAAACATTTTTTGAAATCGAATTTGCTCTCCCAGGGTTGTTTCCCCATCTATCATATCGTTTTTGGTTTCCCACAGCCTCTAAGACTAATGGAAACCCCATCTGGGGCATCCCACAGCCAAAACGTTTTTATGCATACCCAGCTCTTGTTTTTTGTTGTTATGTGCATCCTTATTTTGTTCTGAACTATAAGTAAGAATTAGGAGTGGAAGAGGACGAGAATTGGCTTGATAAACCTAATGAAGAGAGGAACCTCACCAAAGATCAAAAGGGGTTTGCTACTCTTCTATGCACACCTTGGAGAACACTAGAATGGAAGATACATCTTGAGGGACTGTGTAGCAGTGAAGGAAATACTTCCTTGTGTCGGGTGTGTAGGTATTGTGAGGGCCAAGCTAGATAGATCTTGTAGAGTTATCCATAGCTTTGTGTTTGAGCTCACTAGATTAGCAATTCTTCCTTTCCACTACCTTAGCATCCTAATAAACCCGATTGTGGATTGGCTTGGCTGAATCTTGGTGTGTATTTGGCTATGGGTGAGTTTGTTGTTTCCTTTTTCCTTGTATAAATTATGTAGCTTAGGGGTGGCAGTTGTGTTGAGAGCTTGATGAGCACAACTGGCCTGTGATTGGGTGGAACGTTGCAGCGGCATAGCTATTTGCTCAGGGCAACTCATTTTCAAGATAAGTACTCTCTTGTATTAATTATGCAATGTATTTTTTTAAGAATTATTATGAATGTGTTGAATGTTTTCTAGAGGTTCAAGTAGAGATTTACTTCTGCTCTATTTCACCTGCATTATACATCTGCATATGTCTTTTACTTCCAATCCATTTTTCTTATGTTCGTGGGGATAGATGTCCAATTATAGCATTGTCGCGTCCTCTCCATCACACTAGATTTCCGAGAGGGGACGTGACAGTGTGGTATCAGAGACACAAGTTACAACATCGATCCTAAATGGGCTAAGTTGAGTAGTTTGCAGAGGTAAAATCACCCCCTGTTGAGCACTGGTCAGCAGAGAAAGAAAGATTTTTTTTTCTTTTTTCTCTAACTGTTTTTGAAATTTCATCTATATCTATGTCAACAAGATTTGGCGAGATCGCAACGACTGTGTTGGCAAAGATCAGTCAGAAACAACAAAATCGTCGGCGAGTTAAGCCGAGTCTAGCAATACGTTTCAGCGTGATTGGCTGAGTTGCACAAACGAGATTGCATCGACATGTTTTGATGTGAAAGGCTGAGTTGCACCAATGAAGTTTGTGAAGAGGTCAGCGCAAAAAAAAATAAAAAAAATTGCACCAACATAGGTCGGAGGAAACAGACGAGTTCTTCGATCGACGCAAATAAGTGAGTTGCGCCGAAACATATCGTAGGAAACAGACGATTTCCCCGATCAACGCAAATAAGTGATTTGTGCCGAAACATGTCGGTGGAAACAGACGAGTTTGTCGATCGGCGCAAATAACCGAGTTGCTTTGAAACAGGTCGGAGCAAAAATAATAAATCCACTGAAACATAGAATTTGAACAGTTTTTCAGTGAGATTTGGAGGTGCCAGAATATTGAAAAATGGTCGTGAACTTACGCGCCAGATTGCACGAAATCAAAAGATTTACCCAAAAAAAACAAGGGTGTTGCCCTTGACCCCCATTGTCCCGCTGAGACAATCATTGATTGTGAGAAAATTCTATGCTTTGATAAGTTTTCAATATAGTATTTTCACAAATGTAGACAGGTAATTTATAAATTTCTAATAATATCATGTAGATAACAATTGTGTTTATGAACACATTTTGCAAAACCATAGTCACATCAAAGGCAACATTACACATAGTATAGTTTGGAAAATTTGGTCTTGGTTGGGCCAAGAAGATCAACATCCTAGATGATGCCATGATCCCTATGAGCCTGAGATAGATGCCATGGGAGAGAACATACAGGTTGAGAATGCTGTAAGAAAATCCAATGGGAGAAGAAATCAAGAGACTCCCCCAGATTTTGCAGCCACCATGAGGAGCCTAAGGGTGGAGATTCAAAGTTGCAGATAAGATAATGAAATGCTTATTAAAGCTCAGGAAGAACAAAATAAGTTGAATGCAGCCATGCTATAGATTTTAATAGACATCCAAAGGCAGATAAACTCTAGGCATTGAACAACAAATCCAGAAGGGAGTAGGAGTAGTCCAAGGAGAAATTCCCGCAAGAGGTCCAATAGCTCAAGAAGAGTTTTTAGAGATAGAACATATACTCCAGAAATATCTTCTAGTGGATCATCTGACTCTGAAAAATCCATTGGGGGTTCAAGCTCTTCATCTCACAGGGGTAAGAGGAAGAGGCATTACAAGAACAATTCATATGGGAAATTTAAGAAGGAAAAGCCTCCTACATTTGATGGTGAGGTAAAATATGGCCAAGAAGCTGAAGCTTGGCTTCTTGGGATGAGAAAGTATTTCCAAGTCCAAGACTACTCTGGAAATATGAAGGAAAGGGTGGCCATCTTCAACTTAAATGGAAGAGCATCTATATGGTGGGATCACCTCGGGTAAGTGAAGAAGATCAATGAAAGAAAGATTGTGTGGAAGCAGTTCAAGAAATACTTCAAGCAAAAGTACCTCTTTGATAGGTACTATGATGATAAGATTAAAGAGTTCCATGAGCTGAAATTAGTACAATTGACCATGGAATAATATGCAAACAAATTCTTGGAACTGTTGAGATATGTTAGGTATATTTGAGATGATAAGGTGAAAATTCGGTGTTTTCTAAGTGGGATACCTCAGTCATATAAAGATGATATTTAATTTGATGAACCTCTAACTCTAGAAGAGGCAATAAGGAAGGCCAAGTATTGCTATGATCAAAAAAAAAGAAAACATTATTTCCATAAGGCATGGAAGGACAAGAAGAATGACAAGTTTGACCAAATGAATAAAGGTTTCAAACCCCCTCACCTCTGAAATCAACAAAGGCGGCCATCACAAGCTATGACGAAGCCAGCCATAACGATGGGATAAAAGCCAAGAGAACCACTTAAATGTTGGGGATGTGGAGGAGACCATATGATTAGGAACTGTCTGCATCAGAATGGGAATGTAATTCAAGTTCACAACATCCAAGGAGATAAAACTGTGGGTCAAGTGGCGAGGACCATCCCTAGAATCAATGCAGCATTAGCGGGCTGCCAGGAAAATCATCAATCAGCTATGGTTGAAGTTGAAGGTATGATTGCTAAGCAATCTATTTCTATTTTGATTGACCCTAGATCTACTCACAATTACATCACTCCTAAAATTGTTGAGATTTGTGCTTTTAAGAAATTAAAGCATAGAGAATCATGGTTAGTTCAACCAGCCACTGGAACCAAGAGAAAAGTTAGTGAAATTGTAGATAAATGTCCATTAGATATGGATGGGCTATTCACTTATGCAAACCTGAATATCCTTCCACTTGGTTCCTATGATATTCTCAATGGAATGGACTGGTTAGAAGCACACAAGGTTAAAGTTGACTGTTACAACGAGACATTTGAATGCGCGGATGAAGAAGGAAACCCAAGGGTTGTAAGAGGCATTCCAAAGGTGATTTTTGTTAGGCAGGTTTCAGCAATGCAGTTAAAGAAGTTTTGTAGGAAAGGTTGTCGATTGTATGTAGCCCATGTTTTGGAGGCAACGAAAAATGAAACTCCGAAGTTGAAGGACTATCCTATATTGCAAGAATTCGAGGATGTTTTTCCTAATGAGATTTCAGGACTTCCTCCAAAGAGAGACATTGATTTTACAATTGACCTTGTGCTAGGAGCCGCACCAGTGTCCAAGACACCCTACGGGATGAGCACACCAGAATTGCTAGAGCTGAAAATGCAGTTATAAGTGTTGTTGGAAAAGAAATATACCAGGTTGAGTGTGTCCCTATGGGGAGCACAAATTCTATTTGTGAAAAATAAATATGGGACACTCAGGTTATGTATTGACTACAAGAAGTTGAACAAAGTTATTGTGAAGAATAAATACCCATTACCTCGAATCGATGACCTTTTTTTATCAAATGAGAGGAGCAAAGGTATTTTCAAAATTTGACTTGAGGTCTGCTTACCATAAGGTAAGAATCAAATAGGAAGATATTCATAAGACAACATTTAGAACAAGGTATGGGAACTATGAGTTTGTGGTGGTACCATTTGGTATCGCAAATGCACCAGCTACATTCATGTGTCTCGTGAATAGTGTTTTTAGCAAGTATCTGGACAAGTTTGTTCTTGTCTTCCTAGATGACATTCTTATTTATTCCAAGAATGAAGAAGAGCATGAAGAACATTTGAGAATGGCATTGCAATTGCTAAGGGAGCAGAAGTTGTATGCAAAGTTGAGCAAATGTGACTTTTATAAAGATAAAATTCATTATTTGGGTCACATTATCTCAGACGAAGGAATATATGTGGACCCTGAAAAGATTGAGGCCATTATGAATTGGCCAACTCCAAGAAATGTGACAGATGTGAGATTCTTTAAGGGACTTTCCAGGTACTATAGGAGGTTCATTGAAGGATTCTTGAAGGTCATGCATTCAATCACTTCCTTGCAAAAGAAGGGGATAAAATTTGAATGGACTCTAAGATGTGAGGAAAGCTTTCAACGGTTGAAGAATCTTCCTACTAGTGCACCAATTTTGAAAATTGCAAACCTAGAAAAAGACTTTGTGGTGTGTACTGATGCATACAATCAAGGAATGGGAGTTCTTATGCAAGACAACTACGTGGTATGCTATGAGTCAAGAAAGTTGAAGGAGCATGAGAAGAACTATGATACTCATGATTTAGAACTAGCAGCCATAGTATATGTTCTAAAGATGTGGAGTCATTACTTAATGGGAAGGAAATTTGAGCTAAGGACAGACCATTGTGGTCTCAAATACTTGTTTGATCAGCCAACTTTAAATGCTAGGAAAGCTAGATGGTTGGAATTTTTTTGTGAATTTGATTTTGAAATCAAACAACATAAAAGGAAAAGAAAAGAAGATGGTTGATGTGCTCAGCATGAAGGTACATGAAATGCATGTGGCATCTCTTAGTACTTGCCAACCATATTTGAGGCAGCATATTATTAACCATATTGCCGAGGATGAAGTGTACGTGCAGATAAAGGACAAGTTGCAATAGTAAAACCTTGAAAGGAAGTACAAAGGATATAAATTGGAAGGAGACAAACTTCTTACTTATAAGAATAGAATTTATATTCCAAATGTGGCAAACTTGAGGAGGATTGTTATAGATGCAATCCATCAAGATCCATATTATGTTCACCCGGTATATTAGAAAACAATTGCTACATCCAGAAAGCAGTATTTTTGGCTCGGAATGAAAGAGGACATTGTTGAGTATATTTCTAAGTGCATGAAATGTCAGCAGGTAAAGGTTGAACAAAAACTTCCAGCAGGTTTGTTGCAACCTTTGTCAATCCTGGAATGGAAATGGGAAGTTATTTCCATAGATTTTATTACAGGGTTTCCAATGACTATGAGACAACACGATTCCATCGTGGTTGTGGTGGATAAGTTGACAAAGGCATCACATTTTATACCGATCAAGTCCACATGTAAATCCGATGCCATTGCAAATATTTTCATGAAGGATATTTTCAGATTGCATGGATTTCCTAAGGCAATCATTTCTGACAGGGATACCAAGTTTACTTCAAATTTTTGGAAGGGTCTTTTTGCAGATTTGGAAGCTGAACTTTAGCACCACCTACCATCCTCAAACTGATGGACAAATAGAGAGAGTAAATTAGGTGCTTGAAGACATTCTTCACATGTACGTAATAAAAAAACCATCCAAGTGGGAGGATTATTTACACTCGGTAGAGTTTACATATAACAACGGGAAGCAAGCATCATTGGGAATGAGTCCATATGACGCTTTATATGGAAGAAGATGTAGGACACCAGTGACTTGGAATAATACAGTGAATAGAATTGTGCTAGTTCCATAATTGCTTAAGGAAATGTAACAAGAGGTTGCAAAGATCAAGCAGAACTTGAAAGCAGCCCAAGATAGACAGAAGAGATATGCATATAAGCATACAGTGCATAGGGAGTTTAGTTTTTGGGATCATGTTTATCTTAGAGTGAGGCCAAGGAATATTTTCTTGAAGCTTGGGAGTTGTTCCAATCTATCACCTAGATATTGTGGGTCATTTGAAGTGCTTGAACGAAAAGGGTCAGTTGCATATAGACTTGCATTGCCTACTAGAACTCAATATCATAATGCTTGTCATGTCTCCTTGCTTAAGAAATATGTACATGATTCTAACAATGTGATTAATTGGGATGTGATCCAGGTGGAACCCGAGGGAGAGTTCCAAACTGATCCATTGCACATCCTATACAAGGAGGTAGCAATGCTCCAGAATCGATCCATTGAACAGGTAAAGGTGCAATGGAAGCACTACAGTCCTAATGAGGCTACATGGGAGCTGGAGGATGCCATTTGAGTGTCACATCCGTTTTTGTTCAATTTTGAAGAGCACTGAGGAAAGTGCTAATGTAAGGGGAAGGGAATGTAATATCCTGAATTTGACCCTATTGTATTAAGATTGCAAATGATGTAAATATCGTTATTAAATCATGGTGAGGAGCTTAAGGCCAAGGCCCCGCCATCGATTTAGTGTTTTATGTATCGGCAATTAAAATCAATGCCTATGGTTCTCGTGCTATCCAAGCACAATATAAATTGATACATCGTGTGAATATGCAATTTAATAAAATACCCACAACTAGCTATGCAATGCAAGAAGATATGGGGGCATGATTTTCACAAGGAATAGGGAGGGAAATTATTCAAACCCTTGACCCAATAGTGTTAAGCCAAATGTCAATGAGGGAACCCATAAAATCTCAACTACCCATTTTGACTTATGCACCTAATAATTTAATTCTTCCAAGAGTTGGTTGAGGCAGTTAATGCATTGGGAATGGAGAGATATGGAAGTCAATTTCGTGTATGGGTAAGCCATGAATTCTGGGAAATTGTATTTTTGCTTGTGGGGCAAGAAAAAACCTAGAAATGTGTTCCCAATCCATTCCTCACCCACAATTTTCACTTCCTCACGCAACTGGAGCGAGCTGGGGCGTTTTCTTCATGTTTTTCTGCTTTTTCCTTCATTCTTCCATGGCTAAAAAACTATTTTTGTGTTGCAGAGTGGATGGGAAGAAGAGATTCCTGATTTGGGGGTTTATATAGATCATTTCTACCCCTGTAAGGCCCATAAACATTTTCTGAAATTGAATTTTCTCTCCCAGGGTTGTTTCCCCATCTACCATTTCATTTTTGGTTGCCAACGACTTCTTAGACTAATGGAAACCCCATCTTGGGCATCCCACAGCCAAAACGTTTTTCTTCATACCCAACACTTGTGTTTTGTTGTTATGTGTATCCTTGTTTTGGTATGAACTGTAAGTAATAATTAAGAGTGGAAGAGGACCAAAATTGGCTTGATAAACCAAGTGAAGAGAGGAACCTCACCAAAGATCAAAAGGAGTTGGATACTCTTCCATGCACACCTTGGAGAACACTAGAATGGAAGGTACAACCTGAGGAACTAAGTAGCAGTGAAGGGAATACTTCCTTATGTCGGGTGTGTAGGTATTGTGGTGGACAAGCTAGATAGATCTTGTAGAGGTATCCATAGCTCTGTGGTTGAGCTCACTAGCTTAGCAATTATTCCTTTCCACTGCCTTAGCAACTTGATAAACCCAATTGTGGATTGGCTTCGTTGAATCTTGGTGTGTATTTGGCTATGGGTGAGTTTGTTGTTCCCTTTTTCCTTGTAGAAATCATGCCCAAATCGGGGGTGGTAGTTGTGTTGAGAGATTGATGAGCACAACTGGCCTATGGTTGGGTGGAACATTGCATCGGCATAGCTAGCTGTTTGGGGAACTCATTTTCAAGATAAGTACTCTCTTGTATTAATTCTGCAATGTATTTGTTTTAATAATTAGTACGAATGTATTGAATTCTTGCTATAGGTTCAAGTAGAGATTTACTTCTGTTGTATTTTACCTGCATTATACATCTTCATATGTCTTTTACTTCCAGTGCATTTTGCTTATGTTCATGGGGCTAGATGCCTGGTAGCAGTGTCGCGTCCTCTCCATCGCACTAGATTGACGAGAGGGGACGTGACAGAAACCATCCTGATGGCATGAAATTCCATTACTATTGCAGGTAACTTTGTAGGCATTTGATAAGTGAGATATCGATTTTGTGGGTCCTTTTAACCCACAAGTAAGATGGATAGGTGCCCGGTAAATAATTACTGCGATAGATTATTTAACCAGTTGAGATGAGGCAGCACCGGTAAAGGATTGTACTGCAGCAACTAATGCCAGGTTTTTATTCGATCATGTGGTGACTAGGTTTGTCTTCTCAAGAGTCATAGTAAGCGACTAGGGTATGCATTTTGTTAATAAAATGATTGAGAAAATGACTGAATTATTTCATATCTAACATAAGAATACAATGGCATATCACCCGTAGGAAAATGGAACCGTTTAAGCTTTTAATAAGATTTTAGAGCATGCACTTACTAAGGTTTGCAATGTGAATCGTGATGACTGAGATCACAAAATACCTACATTATTATGGGATTATTAAACAACATGTAAGAAGCTCACGGGACATAATCCATTTAGACTAGTTTATGGACAGGAGGTTGTCATGCTTATGGAGTATATTGTACCTAGCTTAAAAATAGTTGAAATTACTATGATGACAGATGTTGGTGCAATTGAAGATAGATTGTCACACCTATTACAGTTGGAAGAAGATCGATTCCTTGTGAGCTACCACCAACAAGTCGAGAAGGAGCGATAGAAGGTTCGACATGATCAACATATTAAGTTCAAGAAATTCTAGCAAGGTGACTTTGTCCTTATTTACAACAGTAAGTTCTTAAAGCATCCTCGTAAGCTTTGAACACATTGGTTGGGACCATATAGTGTCAATTGCATTACAGATGGTGGTGTAGTTTAGTTGCAAAAGTGAGATGGCACACTCCTAGGCGGTTTAGTAAATGGTAGTCGACTAAAACCTTATAGGGATACTAGCACTTCTCTTAACTAAGTTTGTAGATAAAGTTCAAAAAAAGATGTTTGTTGAAGTCTTGTATATATGTTGTAGTTTGGGTGCCGCAATCAAAGTTTCTATCTGTCAAATTTAGTTTTTTGTTGTATTGGTATTTGGAGATGTGCTCCTCTATAACATCCACAATTAATGTGTGGTAAGTAGTTGCTTTTATGGCAAGCGTAGTGGCGGATTTAATGGAGCCTTGTCATAAATGGCCGAAAAGTTTTTAGTTGTGCATGGATTGGCTACCACCTTTTGTAATTATTACTAAATATCAAGTCAGAATAGCTACCCACGTGATCGGATTGATTTTCCACATGTGTAGATCTATTTCAAAACAAAAAGGAGTTTAGTTGTCTCATCGTGTTGAGTGTCAAGTGTATTGAGCAAGATAGTTACAGTTTCTAAAGCTAACTACTATGTGTTGCAAGTTCTAGCTATGGTTATCCTTGTGTCAAGCTCTAGCACTGTTCAAGGTTTTGCTTTGGCTCCTGATATAGCTATTGTCGAGGAGGCACCAGAGGTTATGTCTCAACCGCCCTCTGTAAATCCATCAAGGAAGAAATGAACAGTTGGTCGGATAGTTTTTCCATAATAGATATTTAAAGCTAGACATGATGTCTAAGCTTGAGGGTCTGGTTCAATGACCATACTATTGGGGTATATTCCACCTCGAAAAGATGATGTTCTACATGTAGTCATTAGAAATCATTTCAAGTATCTGTTGGTAAAGTCAGTTATTCTGAAAGGAGTTCATGTGGCAGCGGACATCATGCCTAATTTGAAGAAATTATCTTTATGTGACTATGACTTGAGGAAGTTCCCCGAAATTCACATATCAAAGTACATGACATCAATGCAGATTGATAAAGCTGGGCCTTTTCAATTAGTCCCAATGGATTGGGCTCATGTATTAGAGAAGTTTGGGATTATGTCGCTTCTGTATATGCCCCATTTTGGTTAAATTGTTGAAGTTAATACATGCATAAAGCAACTGTTGGTTTGTTTCCATGGGGGTGTCTATGATTAAACACCTAGATCTTTGTTGATGTCAACCTAACAACTACTATTACAAGCTTGCCTAAGACAAGAGTTGATTCGGCACCATTCTTTGTTGGCAATGAGAAAGATAAAATTATTGTTGCTTCGATGAAGTAGAAGTATAATATCACGAGAGATAAGAGGGGATTTGATAGAGCCTCTATTAATGATCGTGCTGTCATATTTTTAGCCAAATCCTTGTCGAGCAAGTTAATATGGAAGATGCGACTAAACCAGTGCAATTTTGGTACCATCTCCGCAGCAAAGCAATGTGTTGTAGGAGTTCAAATGAATTGGGCAATGTTTCTTCTCAATGAGTTATTAGCCGACAGTTTTGATGCACAGGAGAAAGGTACACCTTTTACTTATTCATGGATACTCATATTAATTTCCTTTGTTGTATGGTCAAAACCACCTAATTACCAAGGGATGGAAGTACATGTCCCATGTCGCAAGGATCGCTACCAAAATTTATGGTTTGTTGATAATCATCAGCGACAATAAGAGAATAACATTGAATTCTATATGCATGTTAATGTATTAAGGAATCATATTAGGAACTAGTTGAGGATTGAAGCTGTTACTATACAATGATATAGGAATATCATCAAGTTTATTGTGGGGCATCACCACATCTATCTTCATCCATGATGGGATCCCTAGCATCAATGGTTAACTACTATTTTCTAGTTGTCAGAGGAATAAATTGACACCATAGTTCAGGACTAGCCGACGGATTGGAAGTAGCTTGTCGTAGATGACCAATTATCTACTCAAACTGGCTCATGTTAGGAGGGTACATCAGGGACCCAGCCTGGGGTCCCGCAAGAAGAAGACAACCCTCCTAGCTCTCACCATGATAGTGATGAAGAGTCAAGTTCTACCCTGATTGATCTAGATCTGGGAGTTAAGCGAAAAGCTACTAACATGGAGAAAAAAGGTGGGAAGAAGCAAAAGGTCATTAGGAAATCCACACCTGTCGTTTTAATTGATGAGTATTATAATATGTTGGTGGATAGAATTATTGAGGTTTCCAAATAAACTCGTCAGAAGATTGACAATTGATATACCTAATTCTTTGGTGAAGTTTTTGACCTACTATAAGCTCTTTGTAATTTTGTGAAAGAATTAAGAGTCGCGGTCACTAAGCCGACATCCCAGTGGAAAGAATATGGTCCTTGTGATGATCATCTGGTTGCAATACACACATCATGATAACTGCGTAAGGTTCAGTTAGTGGCTACAACACTAGCTATGGGCACATCAAAATTGAATGATTTTATTTGTGGTACTACTTATGTCGGGTTAGACACGTTTCTGCTACCTATGTTCATATTGCATAACATTTCGCAAGAAAGAGTGGAAAAAATCAAGGCATGAGATCATGTGATCTACAATTAACTAAAGCAGCCAAAGAGCACTTTGTATTTATTATAAATTCATCTAGAAAAGAAGGAAAATCAAACAATAAGTGGTAGCATGATAGCCAACGAATAGAGAAAGATTTTTTTCTTACCTGCCAGGAAGTTCCAGAGGCCGGGGTCACACCTAACATGGTTGTTTAAGCCCGTGTTATCAAATTAGGGAAAGTTTCTAGTGATTCCTGCCAAAATATTGTAGACTTAGAAGCTAATATATAACACACCTTCTAAGGTATTGGAAGTGCAACGACAATAGGTTAGAGAGGATATTCAACAAATACAGGAAGGCGAGGCACTTTGTGCTAAGGCATATGAGGAGGTTTCCTAGGCATGGGAGGCCTTGATGGATGATGTGGAGCTGCAACATATAAGAAATAGACTTCATGAAGCAGAGGAAAGTTTGGCCAGTCTGTGGACCTCATTAAAAGCTTTATTAGTGGTCAAGAAGATGAGTAAGGTTGTTGAGCATAAATTATTGCAACAACAATTCGCCAAACTCTGGACACAAAATAAAAGAAAAACAGATCATGTCGTGGAGCTTCAAGTAAAGGCAGAGCAGGTGATTGCGACATTTCATCCATTCCATGTCTAGTTCAAGAAAACTTTAGATGCGACTATGGTGGACGTTTTAGAATATATCAGTTCTGAAATTGTCGAAGGGGTTGCCAAAGTTAAAGCAGATGTTCAGTGACAGACCAAGGAAGTGATGAAAATATTTCAATATTTTCGAGCTAAGTTGAGCATGCCCGAGGTTTCCATCTAAAATGGCTCGAGACAAGACACATGTAAGTGTTGGGGACCTGTTATCCCTAGGTAGATTTTGATTAATTTTGGTCTCTAAGTTTTGGAACTTGATCAAGGTGTGAATGGGGTTGTGACGAAGAAGGTGTTGAAGCGGTAAACTTCAAAATTTTAGGCATAATTTGGGGGGAAATTAATTAGTTTAACGAAGTCCAATATAAAAATCTATGAGTTAGAGGGCTTGTCCACTTTTAGGGTAGTGGGAAGGAGATGTAAAGAATAGAATGGGGGGGGGGTGGGTGTTGGTTGAAAGAATAGTTTTTGTAAGAACAAGTCTGTTATATCGATAGAATGAATTTGTATTGTCATGAAAAAGATGAATAATGGTTGTGAGTATACTTTCAATGCATAAGTTGTATGAACATGTTCAATGTAATGGGGATTGTGGAGAAATATCTGCAGGTTGTGTGCACAGACAAAAGCATTCAAAATATGACTCTTGTTAATTAGCGAGCACTTTTGTGGTTTTTCCCATCTTAGGTTTTCACATTAAATTTATTGTGTTGAATGGTGCATGATAATGTGTATGACATTTTGTGTATTGTTTCAATCTATGATAATGTGTTAATTTCTGAATAAGTAAATGAATCGACACAACTTCAATTGGTTTTATGAATATGTTTAAGGTTGTGAATTTCTGTAATATGCTATCATGGTAGTTGTTATGTTATTGTATTTTATGTTGATGTCTAGCAAGAGAATATCCCCTTCTTTATTGCATAAACATGTTTCTTGTATATCCTATAGGTATCTCAGGTGAGACCTCACTTGCTTCGCAGGTGTTGCGACAGGGTTAAACCCCGTCGAGCTGGTACCTTGGGTATTTGTTGGTCTGGTTGAAGTTGAACTTTGGTAAGTCAAGATTGACCCAACAAGGACCATGTCTTCATGTATACTTGAGGGTCCATACAACTATTTCATTGCTTCAATATCCTTAAATGAAACTTTGCTTCTATGGTGTAACATTACCATCATCCATACACATCTTACAATCATTCATACATTCTCTTGCAATACAATTTCCATAAAGGATATAGGGTTCAATATGTAAACAATTCCATATCTAACATAAATACTAAGGATAATCGAATTATTATTACCATGGCTTGGCCTTTCAAATTCACACAATAGTCAAAATATTAGTCTCAATGTTGTTGGAGACATTTAAAAAACCCATTATAACCTTAATCTTGTTTCCAAGTTTCGATCATAAGCCAAACAATGTATAAACTGCCCATAAATTTTAAGCTTCAAACAATTGAAATGAACAATAAGCATTGAGATATGATTACCATTCAATTCAACTTACATTATGTACTATGTTTCATTAGAATCATATGCCTCATATTTTCTTTGTAAACTATTTTTCCCAATTTTGAATTTCTCAATTTGTTTTAGAAGGGTTCATTGCTAGTTATAAGCATTATGCATTTGCAGTTAAGGGAAATCTTGTAAGCAATACACCTATCAACAAACATAATTCCCAATGTATTCTAAAATAAGAAAATATGTACGAGAAAATAAAGAAGTAGTTCATATTGTACATTACTGCAACTACTCAAACTATTTTTAAATTAATACTAGTATTCACATTGGCAATTCAAATTAGAACAAAATAACACCATATGCCAATCCAAAGAACTTAAATATTGAAAAAAAAACATACATATGTAACCAATACCCATAACATTCTATCATTTGATATGAAATAATGAAATAGAGAAATTCTATCCATGGACTACAACATTATACCAATGGAAAGGGAATATTCTCAACCTTCCATCATTATCAAGATTTGATGGGTTTGTTTGAATCTCACTGAATAATGAATCCAATCATAATTTTGCAAGAATTTTTTTTATGACAAAAAAAGAACCTATCAACCCAATAAGGAGAACCTCGATGTTGAGAAGCCTGTGACCATTGCAGACATTGTCAGTATAAACCACTAGCCTTCTTATGGTAGTTATTATTATGTACATTATCGATATGAAAATGTTGATGTGGGTGCTACAAAGGAGATTGAGACCTAGTATATTATATTTGGAACATTTACACTAGCAATGAAAGAGAGGTTGTCAAAGCCATTTAGGGCCTAGTGTGAAGAAGGGTCGTATTTACTCTTGGCAACCCAAACAAAAATTCCACCTCTAGGATTATCTTTATCAATGAAGCTTTTCATTGTAGCATCATGTCAGTAAAATTCAATGTGATGCATCTAAATAAGATGGGATTAAGCCTATGTATCCATTGAAGCACCAAGGAAATTGCTTTGAATTTGTTTCCTCCAGTTGGGTGAAGCAAGGGAAAAGTTCAGGAGGATGTGTGAATAGGGTAAATTATAATCCAAACTACTCAATCAAGCCATCACCATGGCCATTGATCCAACTAGAGAACTTGGGTACATATGCTAAGAATTAACATTTTTCCTTAGATACAAGACTATGTCAAATTTAAATATGCTAACACTTTTACAGTAACCACAACATTTAAAACATACTTGATTCTCCAACAATATTTCATATTCAAAATTCATAACCAAATAAAAACACGAGCATGGAATCGCTTATCTTTAATTATTCTTCTAGAAAATAGATGTGTTGAGGAATGCTCCATCCAACCGTAGGTAACTAGGATCATTAATCTCTCAACCCATTTTCCACCCTCGATACGGGACTATGAATCCATTAGGTAAAAGGTTCCATTTGTTGACTCTTTGTGGTTATATATCAAGGATAAAAACTCTCTGAACCATAATTCTTCTAGACATGGGGAATTCAAAGGGTACCAACATTACAAACTAACTCACAAGCTAATTGAATTGTACCCATTGGTGCCCGGGAATTCAAAGGGTACCAACATTACAAACTAACTCACAAGCTAATTGAATTGTACCCATTGGTGCCCAATACGAGCCGTCACCAATGACATACCAAAATCGTGACAACGGTATTTTTTTAGTGATACAAGGGAAATAGAGACTCCAGTAATAGAACTAAATGATGGGATACTAGACCAAAATCTCATCCAAGGTTCAAATGACTGAAAATGGAAAAAAATCAATGATAGACTTCAACTATTCCCAGTTGAAATGTAGGGCCAATCAGAATCATGGATTAAATGGAATGATCGACTATAATCATAGATTAAATGGAGTGATTGACTACCATCCTGGATCGAATGTCAAGATCACTAAGGAGAATGTATTTTGGTGCATGAATCTTAGGCACCAGGTTCCATCACCAAGAATCCATGAACTCAAGTACCAAACTCTAATCACATCAATGCATGAAAACCTTAAGCCAAGGTTAATAGACTTAGCCTTAAACATAAAATATTAAAGGGTCATGACAAGTCTAAGGAAAACTACAAGGTCGTGGCCACCAAGGATTAGAAAACCCTCTCACACCTTTCCCTCACATGTAGTCATAATCCCCTTTATTCGTAGTGTTCCCTCCCCATCCGCAACTAGCTGATATTTATTAATAAGAATAGATGTTCAAATACAATTACACGTTCTTGGCCCTCGACCATATCATATTTACAATTACATTACAAGATAAGGGCTTAAATAAGGTGTTACACACACAAAGTTGTGTATTCCTTTTATGTTTGCAAGTCTTTAGTATAAATGGTGTGTTTATGTATTTACTTGTTTATTGTGCTGACGCCATAGTGTTTTCCATAAATAAAAAAAACAAAGGGCCAAATTGTTGGGTTCCAATACCCAATACAATGAGCATGCATGATGATTCTTATAGATAACATATAACAATATTATCAATGGCACAAAACACAGTCACACATAGTACAAAGAAACTACCTTGGAAAACCCTCTACCAGGGGAAAAAACAGCAAACCAGTGAGTTTTACCACTCATCTATTAACAACACTCTTAACCAGTGTTTACAACAAAAATTTACTAGATCAATACAACTCAAGCATAACTCACTACCCTTGTACAGTACTGACACAGTCTAGTTAGTAAACTATTGTACTTATCAACCTCTTGTGTCTGACATACATCAACTTCATGTACTTCATGTTCATAGACGTCCACCTTACATCATATTTATAGATGCAATACATTCAGTATATTTTGGTACCCAAGTTGGTTATGGATAATTGCTCATCAACGGTGTTCGATAGCTTCCTAACTGAATTTAGTTATTCTATTATGGTAAACTTAACTAAGTTGACCATAGTAGAGCGAAAATTGAGCTTCTCATAGTCCAAGTGTTCATAGAATCCTTGCTTGTCGACCTCCCCATTGGGTGGTCATGATTGAAAACAAATTGACTATGCTAGTTGGCTCGTTGAATAGACTTCTACCATCTGTCAACTTGTATTCCAATCGACTATCAACTTCAACCATTGATTCACATGGAAAGAATATAACACACCCAACATCCTCATACTTGTTGCATTATTTTCATACACAACATAGTTTAGACATTCAGTTCACTTGATTAGGGATAACTGTAATGACCCAATTTGAAAATTCCAAACAAAGGCAGAATTTGGGGCAAAATTATGTTGACTAGTCTTGAATCTAGGGGCTTAGAATGGAACAAGAGGGTCTCAAATTTGGTAGATAATGTAATGGTGAGTCTTAGGACCACTAAATGGACACTTTATTCACTTTATAATAGGTTGTATACATCTGCAACTCGATTTGGGATCATCGGAAAAATTGGCAAAATTGCTAGTAAATTGTGATTAAATTCCCCCTAGGGTGTGAGCATAAATGGATTCCCAACTCATATGAGAGCCTCCAAAATTGAAAAAAATAGTATGGGGTCTGATATTAAACTTCATTTACTGTCATTATGTGTGGAAATAAGTTCTGCAAATAGAGTTATAAAGCTTCACATTCGAATGCATATTTTTAGTGTTATTGCTTAAGGGAAATGACAGTGAAAGCTTAACTTGGACTCATAAAATGTATATGAAAAGATTCCAAACAAATACTGAGGGTTATATACCATCGATAGAACATAAAAACCCTACTCAACATCATTTAACATCATACCAACCCCTCAATACAAATCAGATAAACAACTCCTTTGAAATGGAAACCAATACATGTAAACTAGTCAAACCATAGATTGGAAATGTGACATTTTTGCATATTTATTTCTGATAATTATACTTATAAAGAGTATGTGTAACATATTACATATCCAAACATCATTCACCCATGATCGGTCATCAACTAAACTCAACAAAGTACAAGCATCATTCACATTAGTGCGCCTTCATGTGGAAACATGGGGATTCATAGGTAGGGAATGAGAGAATGGGGGAAATAGATAGATATCAAACAGTATCAGAATCCTATATGAAATAAAAACACTCCATTAAGATCCAAATGACAGGTCAATGTGTCCTCTCCAACAGCCAATTTGTATGAGAATCTAACTCTCTCGAAATTGGCTCACTAGCAAGGAGAGTGAGCACTCACCGTGCAATGGAAAAGCTAGTTCTTTCCAAAATGCCAAAGGAAAATTATCAAATGATAAAAATCCATTAAACTTCCTCATAGAATATTTTTATAACTCTCCTAAGTTCCTCCAAGGTATAATTCCCTCCCATAGGCTTCCTCCAACTCATCTTTGATGTTTAGTAATCCCCGTGACACTTGTCCTTCTCCTCATTTCTCAATATTCCTCCAAATTCGAATTGCTGCCACCCACCTCCAAGTGCACCCTCTCAGTGGATATTTTTATCCTTGACATGTCATATTGTCATATGTCTACAATCAGGTCTGATTTTTTCATAGAATCTTCCATCATTGTTGTCATAAAATGCAAGGAATCTCTCTCCAAGTGGCACATAGTTTCTTCTTTGTCTCTTCCTCTTCCATGGGGAGTTATTCTGCTTCACCCATTTAGATCCTTGGGATCATGACATGTTACTTGACACATATTCACCTTCCAAGAACGTTCTATTCCTCATAATTTTGAATTTGGGGTTAGTTCATGACAAGTGTAAGGAGGAATCTAGCCACCCAAGGTCTCCATGAGCCTCCAAGTGTCTTCATGAAGCAATGCCACTTTATTTTCTCAATATTTATTATTTATATGACCCAGCTTAATGTGTATATGGTAAATTAAGGTTCTCTTGGGTCCCACAGCTCCCTTATTGCAATATTTAATTCCTCCACCCCAACCTAGGGAACTAGTAGGTTGGTGAAACATTGTTAACTAGTAGTCTCATTGGGATGGGGACATGACAGTCCTCCCCACCCAATATTGCTTGTCCTCAAGCAATGCCAGGTTTGGATGCTACAAAATTCATTCATCTTCCCAAGTGGCTTCCTCACTAGGAGAATCCTTAAATTGTACCAAGTATTCTTTTATTGTTCTACTCCTTGACCTTATTTCCCTTATTTTCAATATTTTGTTTGGAATTATAAATAGTTGTCCCTCATCATCCATGGGAGGAAATGTATTTGAAACTGAGATATGATAACCTATAACCTTCTTTAGACATGAAACATGAAATACATTATGAATTGTATTTCCTATTGGAAGTTCCAATTCATATGCCACTTCTCCAATTTTTCGAATCACTTTGTAGGGACCATAAAACCTTGGTTTGAGATTTTCTAAACCTTTACCCTTTATGGTGGTTTGTTCGTAGGGATGCAACCTCAAATATCCCAAGTCATTCACTTGGAAGTGCCTCTCCACTCTATGTTGGTATGCATATTGTTTGTGCTGATTTTGGGCAACCTGCAAGTTATCTTTCAAAACCTTCAAAATTTCTTGACTTTCTTCAATCTAAGCTTAGCCTTTGGATCTCTACTATCACAAAAAATGTGGTCAATAGAAGTGGATGCATAATAACCATAAATTGCTTTGAAAGGAGACATGTCAATGGACATATGAAAAGTAGTATTGTAGTAAAACTCACCCAAATGCAACCATTTTATCCATGATTTTTCCTTCCCACTAACATAGTTCCTCAAGTAGCCTTACAACCATTGATTCACCCTCTCTGTTTGGCCATCAGTTTGTGGATGATAGATTGTGCTAGGTGTCAAATTTTTCCCCACCATTTTGAAGAGTTCTTTCCAAAATGCACCAAAAAATATGCTATCTCTGTCACTAACAATGCTCTTGGGAAGCCCATGCAATCTAAAAACTTCTTTAAAGAATAGTTCAACCACTTGTACAGAAGTGAAAGTTGTGGTAACAACAAATAAATGAGAAAATTTAGAGAGTCTATCCACCACTAAATATATGCAATCCTTACCAAGTACTTCGGGTAAACCAGTGATTAAATCCATAAATATGCTCTCCCATTTTCGTTCTTGAAAAAGCAAGGGGTGTAACATGCCGGCTGGATGAGTTTGCTCCACTTTGTTTTGCTGACATGTGGGGCATTCATTAACATATTTCAGAAGAATAGCATTCAACCCTTTCCATGAGAATATTTCCCTCAACATTCTATATGTTTTGAAGAAACCTTCCTTGAATTTGGAAGGGAAATTAGGCTTAGGGGGCTATTTGAGTCTTTGCAACACATTCTGCAAGTCTCTTGTCAAATTCATGGCATCCTTTATTGTAGCTAGCTTGTGGGATTTCACGAGCCCTCTCAAAGGTTCTTTCAATACTTTAGTAAATAGTAAAACCAACCTATCCATATATACATTAGAAACCATTACTGGAAGCTTTTCAAATTCTAACATATATGCTTCAGGAGTTCCAACTTGCTTCAATTGTGCTAGTTCTTTGAAAGCAAGTTTGGGGTCTTTCCTTTCAAATCTCTCCATCAATGCATTGGAGAAACCCTCATAAGATAAAATCTGATCAAGTCCCAAGGTTCTAATACCATGGAACCACCAATAGCTAGCTTCCCCTTCAAGATGTAAAATTGGCCATTTTCAATGCATCTTCTTCAACCATTGGATTTAACTGGAAAAACACACTTAATTATTATAACCAAGCACTAGTAGACATTTGGGAAGAACCATCAAAGGAAGGAATAGTACTTTTCCCATTGTATACTTTAATTCCTAATTAATGGGAGGTGTCCTATTCCCACTTCCTCCATGCTTAAACTGAAGAGAGGCCCTGATGAACTGTTCGAAAGGTAGGACTTTCCTACATTTATCACTTAGTTGTTTCCAATAATTGATTACTTCCCTCACATCATAAGTAGTGTAAGGGTCCTCTTTCGACTGTAAAAACTTAGAAATTGTAGGTCCGATCTTATTCTTGAATTCATGAGGTCAGTTATGAGGTCCAGTATTTGAAAAAATAGCTTCCCTGTAGGTCTTCTTCTTATCATGAGGTGTACCATTACTACTCTCGGTTGTTGACTTGCCCCCAAGTTGGCTAGCCAACAATTAAAACCCTTGAATTAAATGTTTGGTAATGTTTTCAAGGGTTGTCTTCATGAATTTTTTAAGGTCCTCATTATCCCCCTTATCATCCATAACTTTGAATACTAGTTTTTCCCTGATCTACTTGTACACAAAACTAACTTCTTCACCTAGTTCTCTTCCACTGTTAATGTCTTCAGTCTCAGTTTCTAATGGGGGGGGACCTGTCAAATTCAGTCACAACAATATTAAGACTAAAGAAGATCTTACAGAAGATTCAAGACAATTTTACACATGAAAATGACATAACAGTGCTGCAATAGGAGGTTGCAGCTGTATATTATCAATAATGAATAAAATCAGATGATACAATGTCATACAACTTGCATTAATGCAAGGCAATTCGAATTCACTAGAGGTCATTCAAATTGCATGGATGGGTGTAGCTTAACTATCTGTTAGCTACACTGAACACACCAGTTAACCACTAATCTAGCCATGATTGACTTTGACTGAGTTCTAACTAAATCAAAGTACAATAAATGACTCAGTCTAACTGAATAGAACTCAACTGCATGGAAATCAGTAGGGGGGGGCGCATCACTAACTCAAGTCAGCTCCAATGAAGTGAACTGAACTAAAACTAGTCACCATAAGTTGTTGGAGGCGCATTAATTCACTCCAGTTCACTCAAATCATCCCAAAATAGAAAATGGCATGAGGGAGGCACCTTTCCAACTCAGCTTAATTGATTGTTATGTGAAACAACATTCAGTTAACTAATTGTGACAAGAATATCACCCTAGATTTGCTCCCTGATTGAAGGAGGAATCCTAGTTATCCTCCCTAATTCAAAGAGAAGGCTTAGTTGGCCTCCCTGATTGAAGGAGGGTGTAGGTGTGCTGATGTTGATGCCATGAGTGTGCTGGTGTGATGATGTTGATGCCAATTCGAGCCAATAAACTTAGGATAGTGGGTAATTAGGCCAAAATTGACCAAATAGGTGTGTGGGTTGGATAATGACTCCAACACCATCACTTAAGCTATAATCATGTGGAGGAGTAAAAATAAAATGCACAAAATGCTAGGGTCCCGGAAACAAAGGCCATAGGTCACCCTGTACAAAAAAATAACTCTAAAATGCTCAAATAAAATGCTAAGTGAGGAAAGAGGAAAAACCCCCCCTCAAGTTGAACACTGAAGAAGTAATTGATCATCGTGATGAACTCAACCCCAACAGTGAACGGAGGTATGTGAACTTTTTCTTAGTAAAGTTCTTGGTGAAGATATCTGCAATCTGCTCATATGTAGGGCGGTATTGCAAAACAATGGTCCTGTCATTCACCAACTCCCTGATGTAGTGCATGTGAATCTCAACATGTTTGGTCCTCTGCTGCTGAACTAGATCTGTGGAGATCTTGATATTACTTTGGTTGTCACAAAATGTGAATATGGACAAAGCACTACCAATCTCAAACTCTGAAAGAATTCCTTGCAACCAAACAACCTGGATGCAAGCATTCACTGCTCCCCTGCACTCAGCCTCTGTTGAAGACAATGCAATGGCGGCCTGATTTTTGTTGGACCAGCAAATGCGGCCACCACAAAACATAAATACATACCCGAAAGTCGACTTCCAATCTATGGAATCCCTTGCCCAATTTGAATCTGTAAAACCGACCAATTCTAGCTCAGAATCTGCAGCATACTGAATTTCGTAGGATCTAGTGCCCTGAATGTACTGAAGGATCCTCTTGACTTCCTTCCAATGGAGCTCATGAGGCTGTTGCATATATCTTGATACAACATTCATGGCATAACAAATATCAGGCCGTGAATGTGTCAAGTATAGCAAGCTTTCGATTTGTTACCACCTAAGTTGTACTTGGTGGTTTTATCAAGTGAGCCTGGTGAACTGGACAAAGATGATTTGTTCGGACTTCATAAGACCTTCAGACTTGCTTCTGGGAAGTGTTTTTTTATCCACCACATGTTCATACCCCCCTAGGGGAGTTGTAATAAAATTTTCTAGCATGGTAGTGTCTGTAAAAGACTCGGTCTTCTATACTATATTTGTCAATCCGATCAGCCTAGAGTGTTTTTTCCCTTGGTTATTATTGGTTGTTGAATAAACGACTGATAATTTCTCAGTTTTTCACTCAGTACCTCCAAAGTTGGGGTAGTCAGCTTGACATTTAGGCCTATTGAGGTTATTAGAGTCTGTGTGTCAATATATAAACATGCTAGGCATTATGGTCGAGTCAAATGAACATGTGCTAAGTCCCCCTAGGTTTTGTTTTTTTATTTATTTTTAATTTTAATTTTTCCACAAAACTTAGGCTATTTTTTAATAGTCTAATTGGAAAAATTGGTCTTGTAATAAAAGCGGGGTTAAAAGTTAGTTTCAGTCATGGGGGTGCTCATTTTCTAACTCAGAGTACCCGGTAAACCCGTAAACCCACTTTTCCTAAGTTTTGAGTGATTTTTCCATCACTCAGATGAGAAAATCCAAAAAAAATCAAATATTAATTAATTTAATTAAAAATTACTTAAATAATGGAGCAAATCCAAATTCCTAAATCAGTGGATTTTGCTATGATTTGACTGAAATCAGTATCATCGGCTTCATATTGACCAGGAGTTCCCATTCCTTAGCTGAAGGCATGGATCAGGGCTAAAGAGGAGCTTAACAGGCTCATGCAGATCTGGGGGTTGTGCCCTCCTTTCTCTCTCCTCCACACGTGTGGATCAATCTGGGAGTTATCTGATGGGTGGTTCAGTTCACTGAGTGAGGTGTCACTCTAATTTGTAGTTTCAGTCCAGTTAGACTTAGGTCGTCATCAGATTAGACTCAGTTCATCATCATATCAGGCTCAGCTTGACTCTATGTTAACTTCAGTCTCTCTTTCAGTCAAGCATGCGCCCCTCTTGGCCAGTCTAGCTATAAATAAAGCATGTTTTTCCTCTTCCAAGTTAGTTAGAGTTGGATGAAGATTTGTTGCCATTGTAATACTGCTATATTTTCATTCTGAATAAAGAAGCTTTGGAGGCTATACCGTGTAGTTCATGTGTTTGTCTGGATTCCCAACGTCATGTTGCTAATGTGGTAACTGCAAAAATTTTCCAATTTTGATGCTTTGTATTCTGGCTTCAAGGATTCGGTTGAATCAAGTAAGGGTGTAAACTAGGCAAGTAATATTACTTGCTCTTGTTTATTCATATTATGTATGCTCAAGAATCTAAGTTATATGCTTAAATAAGATTATTTTTGCATGATCTTTAATTTTTTTGTTTCATACATATATATCCAGATCTCACAATTTGTTGTGCAGGTTTGTGTGATCTAGTTGCAGGTTACGGATCGGATGAGTTGTGGATCAAGATTGAATCCATTCCTTATCCAATAAGCTCAAGACTCTTCCCATCGGCACTCCACAAAAGGGCCTCCTTTCAACTTGTTTCATTCAAGCAACGAACCAACCTTCTCTCCTCTTACTCTCCTTTTAAAAAGTTAAATCTTCTTGGTTACTTGGATTTTATATTTTAGATCTACTGTTTCAAAGCTGATATCTTTCTAGATCTGAACATATAGGAGTTACATGCATAGATTTAGTTTCATTTAAGAAAAAAATTCAAGTCCTTTCTCTTTAAAAACTAAATCTAGCAGTAAAAGTCTTTCATTTTTTATAAGCAGTTTTAAGCCAAATCAAAAGCTTGTTTAAAGTGAATAGTCTTTCTTTATTAAAAGTTAAATCTAGCATCTAAAGTGCACATTGCATTGGCTGCCCCAAAGCTAGCCAAGATCCTCAAGAGGACTTGTCCTCTTGAGTTATTTTTGTCTTTTCTTAAAAGCACTTTAACTTAGTATTTTTAGGTAGTTTTTTGGGGGTTGTCCAAAGACACTTTTAAAGTGTTTTTTGGCATTTTACACTAATTAAAGCTTGCTGGTTTTTATCAGGTCCATCTGAAAAGAGGAGGAGGTACTGTCCAAAAAGCAATTTTTGGGCCATTCGAAACCCCCCAAGATCTCTGCATCTTCCGTAGTCATTATTGTTGTACTTTGTAAGCCCTTGGGTTCGTTCGGTATAAGAACCAAGTGGCATTTTTCAATTAATTTTTGTAACCGAGTAATAAAAAAGCAAGTTTGAGTAGGCTCTTTCGAGCCAACTCCCCATCCCCCCAGCAGGGATTCTGCATTTTTTGCGATTTTGTGAATTTTTCAGTTTCTTTTTAGTTTAGTTGTTTTTAGTAGCATTGTATACTTTGAGTCCTAAGCATTTCAATATCTTTTACAAATTCAAAGTAATCATACTACTTACCCCACGACTTCCTGATTGACCCGAAAGGGGAAAGAGATGCGTGATAGGACTAATTAGATAACATGTGAGTTGTGTTTTGATGTTTGTTTTATTTTTTTTATTTTTTTTTCATCTAAAATTAATCCCTCGCTTTCTCGATTGAGGTCCACTTGGATCGAAAGAGATTCCTGGAGGTTCTCCTTTTTTAACAAAGAACACAGCTTAAAATCCTTAAAAAACTTATCAAGGCTTCGTTGTGTATGCTCTGCACTGGCTGCAGTTCATCCAATCAGTCAAGCTACATCAAAAGCAACGCGAGTGACTAGAATAATTAGGATTTACTTTCCCAATTAACCACCTCAGGAAAAAATCCAACGCTTCAATTGAACCGTAAACAGTGGCAAAATACCCAAAGGAAGTGGGAACTACTGGGCAGTGACCTCGAGGAGCCAATCTCTGTTACATCCTAGTGGGAACTACTTTTTTCAATTTTTATTTTTATAAAGAAAAGCAAAAAAAAAATTGTGAAAGATTTATAAATGCTTATTTTTCTTTTTCACATGGTGTCTCCATTGAAGGGATAAAACCCTGTTATCTCATAAACTTGTGAAGTTTTGTTGTGTGTAGATGACCCCATGCGACATATTAAAACCTTTAAAGCTCATCACTTGACAGCTCCACCTATTTAGTACAAGGTTTAATGGTTATATCAAATGCATACTATTGATTTTTTATATGGATAAATTAAGGGAGCAGTGTGGTGCCCAGATAGCCGGACTTTTTTAGCCTATCGATTTCTCAAACATCCTGAGTTTTCCTAACTTTGGTCATGGTGTGGGGGATGTATATAAATGGCTTCCAGTCTTTCATGGAAATTATGGTGATTCGACCATCTAGCATGTCAAATATTTCCTTCAGTTGATGGCTGACTCCAATGTGCTTTATGAAGACAATATGATGGAAATGTTTGTTGGTACTTTTCAGGGTGAGGCCTTTTGTTGGTTCTATTAGGGCCTTCCTAATAAATGTATAACCTCATTTCCAAGCTTCCTTTGGATGTTTTTAGAGCAGTGGCATGATGGTAGGGGTAGTATGAATGGTTTGAAAAAGTTCCTTGAAAAGATCTTTACCTTCTACCTATCTGGGACAGAGTATCACATGGAAACATATGATGGACCTTTTGCCATGAAACAAAGTATTGAAGACTTGGAATCACTTCTTGAACATTTAAGTGAAGAGGAGATCCATGATACTCCCATCGAAGAACTTCCTCGTGTTGTCATAGACAACGTCGAATGTGTGGAAGTCCCTCTAAGTTATTTAAGAAAGGAAGAAATTAAGCGGCTTATTAAAGAATATGAGGTATCTCTCAATACTCAGCAAGATTCCGATGATAGGAACATCCATGACAATCACGTTGAAGAGTTTCTTGAAGAACCCTTATTTGGAGACATTATTGAAAACCATCCTCATATCACTTTAACAAAAAATAATAAAGATTCAGCAAAGCTAGAGGAACCCTTGAGGAACACATCCCAAGTGATCCCATTGATTTTTCTCCAGATTTACCTCAAGAAGAAACCATTACAGAAGCCTATAAAGAAACTTATGTTAAGATCAGTATGGTGTGTGATGACACTAGACCTTGTTCTCCACATGTTGATGAAGGTTTGGAAATTTTATTGCCTTGCAACATTTTTGAAACCAAAAATATTATGAAGAAGATTGTTATGAATACAAGGAATACATGGATAGGCAGGAGCATGATGCCATGGATGAAGACTCCCCCACATATGACATGGACAAGGATGATGACTATTGGAAATTTATGAAAAAAACCATCTACGATATGTCTAGAGAAGAGAGTGCTTATTCAAAATCTTTCGGAGGTTTTATTGAAAATCCTATCTGTGACATGTCCACAGAAGGGAGTGTTCACATAGGAACTTGGGGAGGTCTCGGTATGGAAGAGGAGCATTCAAAATTTTCACATGATTATTCAGATTCATATCATGTAGAGCCGCACAAAGTTAACTATAATGAATACATTGAGAAGCAGTGTTGTGAAAAGTTAGATGTGATGCAGTCAGTCGAATATCAGTCTCAGCCATCTTCTTCACATGTAGAGGTTCCTTATGATTTGGAGCATCTTGGGGCTTATACAATGAGTTATCATTCGATAAGCCTTGATGATCAGTATGATGGTGTGGTCGATTTGCCTCATTTCGATTGGTATATCAGTCCTATCCAATCATGGATAGAAGCAGCATGTGTGAGCACATACCAGTTTGGGAAGAACTTTGATGAAGTATTATATTCTTATGATCTCCCATCCAGCCCGCCCATTCTGGATCATCATGCAGGTTTGTATTTTCTAAATAAAGTATCCTTACTTTGGCTAGTAACCAAAGACAAGGCAAAAAAAAATTATGTTAATAAAATGCATAGGTGGTTAAATTGAATTTTTTATTACACCTAACCTTTTTATATCATGCTTAGAGTAGGAAAATAAGCTCCTTAAAAGAGAGCATTTACTTTTTGCATTTTTGTTTTGTACTTAGCTATAATAAAAAATTTCTTTCATTAATTAGCTACATTTATTTTGTTTAAATAAATCAGCTTAATGGTTCATTTGGATTTTATATAAAGCTTGTGCTACTGAGGTTTTCTTGTCAAGTTGAGATGTTTTTACAAGACATATAAAACAGAGATTCTGGTGTTCCTGTATCCTCTCCTTGCCCTATGACCAGATCGAGCACACGTCCCACAGTTGGAGCCAGATGTTACCACCTAAGTTGTACTTGGTGCTTTTATCAAGTGAGTCTGGTGAACCGAACAAAGATGATTTGTTCGGACTTCAAAAGACCTTCAGACTTGCTTCTAGGAAGTGTTTCTTTTATCTGCCACATGTTCATACCCCCTTGGGGGAGTTGTAATAAAATGTTCTCGCATGGTAGTGTCTGTAAAAGACTCGGTCTCCTAGACTGTATTTGTCAATCCGATCAGCCCAGAGTGTTTTTTCCCTTGGTTATTATTGGTTGTTGAATAAATGACTGATGATTTTTGAGTTTTTCACTCAATACCTCCAAAGTTGGGGTGGTCAGCTTGACATTTAGGCCTATTGAGGTTATTAGAGTATATGTGTCAATATATAAACATGCTAGGCATTATGTTCTAGTCATATGAACATGTGCCAAGTCCCCCTAGGTTTTGTTTTTTTTAATTTTTATTTTTATTTTTTCCACAAAACTTAGGCTATTTCTTAATAGTCTAATTAGAAAAATTGGTCTTGTAATAAAAGTGGGGTTAAAAGTCAGTTTCAGTCATGGGGGTGCTCATTTTCTAACTCAGAGCACCTGGTAAACCCATAAACCCACTTTTCCTAAGTTTTGAGTGATTTTTCCATCACTCAGGTGAGAAAATCCAAAAAAAATCAAATATTAATTAATTAAATAATGGAGCAAATCCAAATTCCTAAATCAGTGGATTTTGCTCCGATTTGACTGAAATAAATCTCATCGGCTTCATATTGACCAAGAGTTCCCATTTCTTGACTGAAGGCATGGACCGTGGCTAAAGAGGAGCTTAACAGGCTCATGTAGATCTAGGGGTTGCGCCCTCCTTTCTCTCTCCTCCACACATGTGGATCAATCTGGGAGTTGTTTGATGGGTGGTTCAGTTCACTGAGTGAGGTGTCACTCCGATTTGTAGTTCCAGTCCAGTTAGATTCAGTTCATCATCATATCAGACTCAATTCATCATCAGATCAGGCTCGGCTTGACTCTCTGTCAGCTTCAGTCTCTCTTTCAGTCAGGCATGCGCCCCTCTTGGCCAGTCTAGCTATAAATAAAGCAGTTTTTTCCTCTTTCAAGCTAGTTAGAGTTGGATGAAGAGTTGTTTACATTGTAATATTGCTATATTTTCATTGTGAATAAAGAATATTTGGAAGCTATACCATGTAGTGCATGTGTTTGTGTGGATTCCCAATGTCATGCTGCTAATGTGGTAATTGCAATTTTTTTCCAATTTTTGTGGTGCTTTGTATTCTGGTTTCAAGGATTCGGTTGAATCAAGTAAGGGTGTAAACTATGCAAGTGAGATTACTTGCTCTTGTTTATTCATAATATGTATGCTCAAGAATTTAAGTTATATGCTTAAATAATATTATTTTTGCATGATCTTTCATTTTTTTTGTTTCATACATATATATCCAGATCTCACGAGCTGTTATGCAGGCTTGTGTGATCTAGTTCCAGGTTCCTGATTGGATGAGGTGTGGATCAATATTGACGCCATTCCTTATCCAACAAGCTCAAGACTCTGTCCCTCAGCGCTCCACAAAAGGGCCTCCTTTTAGCTTGTTTCATTCAAGCAACAAACCAACCTTCTCTCCTCTTACTCTCATTTTGAAAAATTAAATCTTCTTGGTTACTTGGATTTTATATTTTAGATCTACTATTTCAAAGCTGATATGTTTCTATATCTGAACATATAGGAGTTGCATGCATAGATTTAGTTTCATTTAAGAAAAAGATTCAAGTCCTTTCTCTTTAAAAACTAGATCTAGCAGTAAAAGTCTTTCATTTTTTATAAGTAGTTTTAAGCCAAATCAAAAACTTGTTTAAAGTGAATAGTCTTTCTTTATTAAAAGTTTAATCTAGCATCTAAAGTGCACATTACATTGGCTGCCCCAAAGCTAGCCAAGATCCTCAAGAGGACTTGTCCTCTTGAGTTATTTTTGTCTTTTCTTAAAAGTACTTTAACTTAGTATTTTTCGGTAGTTTTTTGGGGGTTGTCCAAAGACACTTTTAAAGTGTTTTTTGGCATTTTACACTAATTAAATCTTGCTGGTTTTTATCAGTTCCGTCCGAAAAGAGGAGAAGGTGTTGTCCGAAAAGCGATTTTTGGGCCATCCGAAACCCCCCCAGGGGTCTCCCCATCTTCCGTAGTCATTATTGTTGTAATTTGTAATCCCTTGGGTTCATTCAGTATAAGAAACAAGTGGCATTTTCAATTAATATTTGTAACCAAGTAATAAAAAATCAAGTTTGAGTAGGCTCTTTCGAGCCAACTCCCCATCCCCCCAGCGAGGATATTACATTTTTTGTGATTTTGTGATTTTTTCAGTTTTCTTTTTTAGTTTAGTTGTTTTTAGTAGCATTGTATACTTTGATTCATAAGCATTTCAATATATTTTACAAATTCAAAGTAATCATACTACTTACCCCATGACTTCCCGATTGACCCGAAAGGGAAAAGAGATGCGTGGTAGGACTAATTAGATAACCTGTGAGTTGTGTTTTGATGTTTGTTTTATTTTTCTATTTTTTATCATCTAAAATTAATCCCTCCTCACTTTCCCAATTGAGGTCTGAAAGAGATTCTTGGAGGTTCTCCTTTTTTAACAAAGAACAGAGCTTAAAATCCTTAAAAAACTTATCAAGGCTTCGTTGTGTATGCTTTGCACTGGCTACGGTTCGTCCGATCAGTCAAGCTGCATCAAAAGCAATGCGAGTGACTAGAATAATTAGGATTTACTTTCCCAATTAACTACCTCAGGCGAAAATCCAATGCCTCGATTGAACCGTAAAGGGGGGAAAAATACCCAAAGGAAGTGGGAACTACTGGACAGTGACCTCAAGGCACCGATATCTGTTACATCCTAGTGGGTGTATGATGAACACAGTCTCAAAGACTCCATTGATCCCACACATTCCTTACGGGTAGTCATAGCGGTTGTCACTTTTGGACATACTCCAAGTACCCCCTAGGTAAACCTGGAGTCCCCCCGCCTAATTTAATTAACTCATCATACATTAACTTAAAATTTGACCAAGAGCACTTGCAACACCCATTTGTATTTCAATAGCAATCTCATTTGTGGACTCCATTATTGGCACTAATCTATTTGATATTACCATATGTTTCTGCATTACTGCTTATCAAGTTTTGATTTCTATGTTGTTGTGGTATAACAAATCTTGCAAATATTTTGTGTCGAATTCATTTGTCAAAGCTCCTAAAAAACTTACTCATTTAATACCATCATCATCTAAGTAACCAGCCTTAGTAACTCGTAGGGTCTACCCCCCTTGGCTTCATTAGGAGTTTGCCTAAACAGAGGAGTCAAGAACAAGGTGATAGCCTTGACTCGATACTTGCCCCCAAGGACACACCGAGTGGCTTTAATATTTCTGCCACGTTCCCCCCCAGGTGTGTGAAAGGCAGCAACACTATCAACTAGTGGTAAATTGTGGAATCCATGGGTGGAGTGGATTTTCCCTCTTCAAGACTAATTCCTGAGAGGAAAGAAAATGCGGCAGCCTTGCAATCAACCATGTTAAACTTAATTAATAGGTCTGCAATTCACTTTGACTGAGTTACCATTATCCCATCATAGTCTTGAGATATTTCAAGCCCAAGGAACTGTTTCAGTAGGTCCAAATCGCTCATTTCAAAAGCATCATGAATAGCAGTTTTTATAAAGGAAATCGAAGCAAGTATGCTTCCTATTATCAAAAGATGATCAACATATAATACTATGATCATAATATTACCATCATACTGCAACAAATATACATTAGGATCAGATTTGCATCTCTGGAATTTTTGTGAGAGCAAAAAGGCATCAATTTTGGCATACCAAGATCTAGGGGCATGTTTCAACCCATACAATGATTTATGCAACTTACACACCAACGAAGGATCTAATGTATAGACTTCAAGCTGCTTCATGTATATTTCATCATTCAGTTCTCCATGAATAAAATCACTCTTGACATCCATGTGATGCACCTCCTAGTTCTTGGATGCGACGATGGCCAAAACTAGTCTTATGGAATCCATCTTTGCCACCGGTGCAAAGGTCTCATGATAGTCCACTCCTTAGACCTAAGAGAACCCTTTTGTAACCAGTGGTGCCTTGTATTTTTAGGTTTTTCCATCTGCAGCAACATTTTTCTGATACACCCACTTGCATTGAACTAATTTCTTCCCAGGTGGAAGGGAAACTAGCTCCCAAGTTGCATTTTTCCGAAGAGAATAAAACTCTTCGTCCATAACAGCTTGCCATCTAGGATCTTTTCGAGCATGGTAGTAGGACTTAGGATATGACCCAATCATTAAATAACAGTTCTTTTACAGCAATTGATCATGATAAGAGAGATAAATACCTGCTCTTTGAAAATCAGACCGGGTTCTTCTTGGATCAGCGGGATTTCCAATGTTTGTCCCGGCGGAAGAGGGTGTTTTTTTGGCCCAAGTTGGGAGATGAGTTGGCACATCAGAATCTGATTCTGAAATTGATATAAGATATCATATCTAAAAAATAATATCCTTCACTCCCTTTTTCATCACCCAATTGATCAGCAGAACAGGAGGGAATTTCAACAGATTTTTCTTCAACTAGTTCTACCTCTTGGAGGGGTTCTTCAAAATGTACACTAATTTCAATCACTATCTGTTTGGTTCTGATATTCAAAAGTTTGAATCCCTTAAATTCTTTTGGATATCCAATGAACAAACATTCAATACTTTGCGGTTGCAAATATTTCCTCTTGTCAAGCGAAATTCAAGCCCATGCAGTGGACCCAAAAACCTTGAAATTTGACACATACAACTTGTGTCCAAAATAGGATTCAAAAGGAGTCATTCCTTTCACGGAAGAGGGAGGGAATCTGTTCTGAATGTGTGCAGAAACATTCATGGCCTCAGCCCATAGTTTTGTACCTAAACCTTTGGTTTCCATCATGCAGGTACTCATCTCTTTGAGGGCTCGATTTTTCCTTTCCGTAACACCATTTTGCTGGGGTGTGTAGGGAATGGAGTGTTGGATTTGGATCCCACTGTCAACACACATTTGCAGCAATTCAGACTTGATATACTCTCCTCTATTATCATATCTGAGAGACTTTATCTTCCTCCCATAGGAATTCTCAACAAATGCTTTGAACTCAGTGAATCTTTCCAAAACTTCAGATTTTTTCTTTAGGAAGAAAACCCAAGTGTATCTAGAGAAATTGTCAATGAAGGTAAGTACATACCATGAACCACTTATGGATGTTGTAGGCATGGTTCCGCTGATATCAAAATGAATCATCCCCAAAATACTTTTTTCACATCTTTCCCTTCCCTGATCAAACTTGTTCTCAAGGTGTTTGCCGACAATACAACCTTTGCATATTCCACTGGAAGTTTTGATGGATGGGAGGCCTTCAACCATGAAATTTTTTGGAAGTTGTTGCACTTATTTGAAGTTCAAATGACCAAATATCTCATGCCATAGCCTACTGACCTCATTCCCATGAGTCAGAAGAGCGGTGGGCTTTGCATCGGCCACAAACTAGGAAAACTCATAGGCCTTAGCATGATGGTTTGCTATGCTTGTTGCAACAAGTTTCCTGGATGCAATCTTAGTGATTTCAACATCATTCAGGATGAAAGCAACTCTCTTGGACACTCCAGTGTGTGTCATTTGATATACACTCAACAAATTGGAGGCCAAGGAGGGTGCATTCAGAACATCAAAAAAGCTTCCATGTTTAAGTTTTACAATACCTTTGCCTTTTGAAATGATATGAGAATCATCTCCCATGTGGATGGGAATGCTTTTGTCGGTGTCCAGGAATCCAGAGTCTATGAGGAGAGCTTTGGGCTTCGAGGTGCTTTTCATGAGGGCATGTCCTCTTTCTTGTTGGATATCCCAATCTTGATTATCTCTCTTTTGAACACTCTCTGGAAGATTGATATTGTTCCTCTCTACGAGAAGAGTCATCTCATCAATCTTTTTCTTCATGTAGGCATGTTCAGGGTGAAATCCCTTCCCGCAATAGGAACACTTGACTTTCTCTTTGCCTTGGTTTCCTTTGTTCTTGTGTCTCTTTGAGTCAGAAGCTCTTCTTGCTGCTGGTTCTTCTATTTTGGCTTTGTAGCATCAAACTTCTTTTGATTCTTCTACTTTCCTTTACCCTTCGAATCTTTGGGCCCTGAAGCAAATAGTGCTTGATCTTTTGAGGATCTGATGATCCCCATTTGCACAAGCTTGTCATGCTTGTTTGTGAGGGACTTAATGAAGGCATTGAGAGAAGTCATTTACCAATTTGGGATTTTTAGCTCCCCAGTATGGAATGTGGAAACAACCACTGAATAATCTGAACCAAGTTTTGAAAGGATGGTTAGGATGAGTTGATCGTCATCCTTCTCAACCTTGCACTGCTTTAATTGGAGCACCAAGTGCTTGAATTTTGTGAAGAAATCATTCATAGCTTTGTAGTTTCTTGGGTTCAGGTAAATCAGCTCATTCTTTAGCTGATAGATCCATAGATCATCTTGCTTATAAAACAAGGAAGCAATATTATCCAAAATCTCCTTCGGAGTCTTCAATCCCATGATGTGGAAGAGAAGATCTCTGTAAATATACAGACACAAGAAACCATAAGCTTCATACAGCTTATTCCATTACTTTTTCTTCTCAACAACATTTGTTGGCTCTGCTTCTGTGTTCATTGTGACTCTGTATAGTCCTTTTGAACGAAGTTGAATCTCCATGTCCTCCTTCCATTGGTGGTAGTTGAAATGAGTAAGAGGATTCAGAGAATAAGCCATGAGGTTGATGTATCGAATCCAATGAAGGACCTGTAAAAACCTATCAACAACACAAAAGGGGCACTGTAAGGTTGGACATCCTACACTTTTCAGGTTTTCATCACACCCAGCTTAATTGATCAAGCAAGCTTGATCAACAATTCCTTTGCTTAGGACTTATGTGGTAAACCTTCGGATTCTGGTACAGTGCTAGAATTTTTGAGCTTTTTTGCTCAAATTGCATGTTAGATCCTGTTAGGATTATTAATCCTCCCTTGACCATACTATCTATTACATTAATTTTTTCTAACTTAGGAATATTAATTAATTAATTGGGTCCACTAGTACAATTGGGTCCACTTGACCTAATGGGGCCACATGTACTAGTCACTAGAGTGTGGGGAATACTGCTAGAGGTTAACTGCCACTTACTGCATGTGCATGCATAAGTTTGGGCGCCTCCTAGACCAATCCCTACATTTTAGGAGCCGCTAGGAGTCCCGCCCCCAACCTACTTCAGTTAGTTGGTGTTAGTACTAGTTAGTCTTAGTTAGCCCCTAGTTACATTCAGTTACTTCACAAATAGTTAAGCTAGCGCTACCAATGCATGGTTGCATGGGGAGGAGCACTTTTCCTACCTACCACACTCAGTTGCACTGATTTAACTAGCTGTCACTAGTTGTTGGAGTTATTAGTCATCATGGAGTTGTCTATTTGGACTCCGATATTGATTGGGATACCTTGAGTTAGAGATTCAGTTAGATACAGTCATACCCACTTGGGAGATTCGAAGTCATACCCCATGCATTTGAATTCTTCCTATGTAAACTATTGTAACACTGGATATTATTATTGTGAATGATATTGTAAATTCCTAAGCAATACTTGTATGTTTCCTGTGTGGTTTGTTTTGTTCAATTTGTATCTTCATTCTCCATTTGCTACAAACATTATTAGAACTATCTGCTTGAAGATCTAAATGGAATTCAAATTCTAATATGGTATTAGATCCTTCTCAGGTAGGGTTTCATGCATGTTTCTCCCCGGTGAGGAAAAGCATGATTCTAACAGTTCATATGTTTTTGTGTTTTTGTAGTGAAATTGACAGGTGCTACATAGCTTGTGTGAAGCTTTGCAAGCCTTCCAGCTGGAGCAATTATGAGTTCATATACTACTGAACCACAGATCCTCACAACTTCCAATTATCTTGATTGGAAGGTTGATATGCAGCTAGCCTTGCATAAGCATGGCTACCACAGGATCATTCATGGATGGGAGGATGAACCTCATCAGCCAGTTGAGCAGAGCAATTTTATGAACCATTGTGATTAAGTATTCGGGTACTTGTGTAATTATATATCCAGAGATCTCCTCTTCCACCTAGAAGTCTCTAGGACTCCCAGAGATGCCTGGGAGAAGCTTGATAGCTTGTTTAACAGACAAGATGAGCTTTGGGGATACCTTCTGGAGAATGAGTTGGTATCTTTACATCCTAGCAGTTTCAAGACTATTGAGCAATTTACTAAATTCAAGTCTCTATTATTTCGATGCAGACAGTGTGGAATAGAGCGGAAGGATGAGCAGAATGTCCTTTCCATACTCAGCAAACTAGGCCCTGAGTATTCTATATTTGTTTCCATATTTTATTACAAGAAGCAAAGCTTTCCTGATTGGAAAAATCCTTCATTAGATTACTTTTCCAAGTCCTTAATAAAGGAGCAAGACAAGTTGATTCGAATGGAAGTTGTCAAGACCTCCGAAGATTAATATTTCCTAGTTACTGACTCTTCCAAAGTGTAAGCAAAGGGGAAATCAAAGAAGAAGGATCCAAAAGCAGCTGATTCGAATCAGCAAACTTCTGAAAGGGCCTCCGGCTCTAAGAAGAAAAAGAAAAAGTGTCCCTACTGTATGAGGGATTTTCATCGAGAATACTCATGCATGAAGAATACCCTCAACCAGATAAAAGCTCTATGTGTTCAGAACAATATTTCCATTCCATGAAGAGCAGTGATGTCAGATGATGAAGAGCAGACAAAAGAAGACGAGATATGCTTGCATGCAAGCCTCTCTCCATCGAAGGCTTATGTGATAGATTCTGGAGCATCCAACCATATGGTTACTTCCATGGAATCCTTCATCACTTTCGACCTAGCAGTAAAATGGGAGATAAATCTAAAATCCTAGATGTTGAGAGAGGTTCAATAAAACACACCATGATGATTTCATGCCCTCTCCTACAAAAAAGCAAATTGTCGAAGATGAAGAAGAGGCATATTTTTTCCTACAGTCAATTCGAATGGAAGAAAGTCTCCTTGGAGTGACTCCTTCTCTTGCTGATCCAGAAGTGTATGAGATATTTGATATCTCATCTCATCACATGGCTGATCCAGAAGAAGACATTCGAATCTTTGTGTGTGAAGAAAAACACTCCTTCCATTATTTGCAAAAATTCTCCAGTAATTCTTTAAATTTTATGCATAGTTTACCAGTGATTGTTTCAGAAACGATAGAGGAATTTGATTTCTCTGTCTATAATAATATTTTTGGTGTGCAGATAAGCAATACCACTAATATTCTGGAATTAATATCAGATTATAAGATTGATCCTTTCACTCTCATTAATCTAGAGCTTCCAGTAAATTTCTACAGGTTTGCATGCACCGAAAAATCAGAATTTTGAAGAAGGAGAATTGCATCTACCGTCTCGGTGGAGCAAAATTTTGGATCTGATATGAATATTTTTGGATGTGATTTATTTTCTGATCGGATAATATGTGATTCAGGTTTCAAGATTCAAGAGCTTTCAGTATTGCTTATAACTGGTTTCACCAATTTTGGTGTGACAAATTAAGCACCGGAAGTCTCTTTCAATTTTGTTGTTGAGGATTAGATGTTAGTTCTTTCTTATGAATTTGCTGATATCATATTTTGTGAAATATTGGATATTTCTGAAGCTATATTAGATTATGGAGCTCAAGCATTTGCTCTCCACGGTCCTAGGGATTCTCTACCTTTGGTCACATGCTCATCTCCTCACAGAACTAGTAAAGAGGGAGACATTCTGCATCCGCTTAGACACTTGCTCATAACACTTGGGGCTGATTTTACCACTTATGGTTTGCTGTTCAAGGCTGGAATATATCAGGTTATTGGTTTTTCCTCACATGGTTTGAATTCTCAAGAACTTTTACCCTCTCTTTAGTTGATTTCAGCTGGTTTACATGGGTCCAGTTTTCATCGTGCAGCTGTTTAGATTTCTTGTTTAGTTGGGTACATTGTTCTTCTTCCAAAGAGGAAGATTCCTCCAGACATAAGCATGTTGTTTGGATTCATGGGTTCACCTGCATAGAAGAACCAAGATACCATTGCTGCATACTAGCAGCAAATATTTTCACAATTTTTTTCAAAATTTGTATTTCTACTTAGTTTGAGGGGGGGTTTTCCCATGAGGTTTTCCCCTATTACCTCAGTTGTATTAAGCAACATTTTTTATTCATGTCTCTTATATTGTATTTGGGTGACCTATGGTCTTGTTACTAGGGCCCAAAGTTGTCCAAGTTAGGATTTAGGGGGGGTGTTAGGATTATTAATCCTCCCTTGACCATATTGTCTATTAGATTAATTTCACCTAACTTAGGAACCTTAATTAATTAATTAGGTCCACTAGTACAATTAGGTCCACTTGACCTAATGGGGCCACATGTACCAGTCACTAGAGTGTGGGGAACACTTCTAGAGGTTAACTGCCACTTACTACATGTGCATGCATCAGTTTGGGTGCCTCCTAGAACAATCCCTACATTTTAGGAGCCACTGCGAGTCCCGACACCAACCCACTTCAGTTAGTTGGTGTTAGTAATTGTTAGTCTTAGTTAGCCCCTAGTTACATTCAGTTACTTCACATACAATTAATCTAGCACTACCAATGCATGGATAATGCATGCTTGCATGGGGAGGAGCATTTTTCCTACCTACCACACTCAATTGCACTGATTTAACTCGCTGTCACTGGTTGTTGGAGTTATTGGTCATCATGGAGTTGTCTATTTAGACTCCGATATTGATTGGAAAACCTTGAGTTAGAGATTCAATTAGACACAATCATATCCACTTGGGATATTTGAATTCATGCCCCATGCATTCAAATTCTTCCAATGTAAACTATTGCAACACCAGAGATTATTATTGTGAATGATACTGTAAATTCCTGAGCAATACTTGTCTGTTTCCTATGCGGTTTGTTTTGTTCAGTTTGTATCTTAATTATCCATTTGCTGCCAACATTATTAGAACTATTTGCTTGAAGATATAAATAGCATTCAAATTCTAATAGATCCGTCAAAAATCTTGTTTTGAAGAAGAGCTTCGTCCCGCTGTGGCTCTGATACCACGTGAAATTCAGTCACAACAATATTAAGACTATAGCGGATATTATAGAAGATTCAAGACAATTTTACGCATGAAAATGACATAACAGTGTTGCAATAGGAGGTTGCAGCTGTATATTATCAATAATGAATAAAATCAGATGACACAATGTCATACAACTTGAATCAATGCAAGGCAATTCGAATTCACTAGAGGTCATTCGAATTGCATGGATGGGTGTAGCTTAACTGTCTGTTAGCCACACTGAACACACCAGTTAACCACTAATCTAGCCATGATTGACTCTAACCGAGTCCTAGCTGAATCAGAGTGCAATAAATGACTGAGCCTAACTGAATAGAACTTACTGCATGTCAATCAGTAGGTGGGGGCGCATCACTAACTCAAGTCATCTTTGATGAAGTGAACTGAACTGAAACTAGTCACCAGAAGTTGTTGGAGATGCATTAACTCACTCCAGTTCACTCAAATCAGCCAAACATATACAATGATACGAGGGAGGCGTCTTTCCAACTCAACTTGCATATTTTTAGGTGAAACAACATTCAGTTAACTAATTGGTGCACTTATGACAAGCATATCACCCCAGATTTGCTCCCTAATTGAAGGAGGAAGCCTAGTTAGCCTCCTTGATTGAAGGAGATGGCTTAGTTGGCCTCCTTGATTGAAGGAGGGTATGGTTGTGCTGATGTTGATGCCATGAGTGTGTTGGTGTGCTGATGTTGATGCCAATTCAAGTCAATAAACTTAGGATAGTGGGTAATTAAGCCAAAATTGACCAAATAGGTGTGTGGGTTGGATAATGACTCCAACAGAACCATCATCACAAAACATGAATAGTAAAATCCAACATGTTCCAAAATCATGCTCTGGTACCACTATAATGACCCAATTTGAAATTCTAAACAAAGGCAGAATTTGGGGCAAAATTGTGTTGACTAGTCTTCACTTTAGGGGCTTCAAATGGCACAAGAGGGTCTTTAAGTTGGTAGAGACTATTATGGTGATTCTTAGGACCACTAAATGGAATCTATATTCACTTTAGAATATGTTATATACATATGCAACTTGATTTAGGGTCATTGGCAAAATTGAGAAAATTACTAGTAAATTGTGATTAAATTCCCCCTAGGGTGTGAGCATAAATGGATTCCCAACTCATGTGCGAACCTCCCAAATTGAAAAAAAGAGTATGGGGACTGATATTAGACTTAATTTTAATTTCATTTTGTGTGGAATTAAGTTCTTCAAATATATTTATAAATCTTCACGTTCGAATGCTTATTTTCAGTGTTATTGCTTAAGGGAAATGACAGTTAGCTTAACTTCAACTCATAAAATGTATATGAAATGCTTCAGAAAAGAGCATGGCGCTTATATAAAATAAAATAAAAAACAAATAAATAAACTACTCAACAGCATTTAACCTCATAGCAACCCCTCAATACAAATCAGATAAATAGCTCCTTTGAAATGGAAACCAATAAATGGAAACTAATCAAACCATAGCTTGGAAATGTGACTTTTTTGCATATGTATTTCTGCTAATTCAACTTACAGTGAGTATGAGGAACATATTACAGATTCAAACATAATTCAACCATGCTTGGGCATAAAATGAACTCAACAAAGCGCAAACACCATTCACACTAGTGTGCCTTCATGTGGAAACATGGGGATTGAGAGGTAGGAAATGAGAGAATGGGAGAAAGGGATAGATATTGAACGGTATCAGTCTCCTATATCCAATAAAAACACTCCATTAAGCTCCAAATTATATTTCATGGTGGCCTCTCCAACATCCAATTTGGATGAGAATCTAACTCCCTCGAAATTGGCTCACTAGCAAGGAAAGTGAGCACTCACCGTGCAATGGACAAGCTAGTGCTTTCCAAAATTCCAAAAGCAAATTCTCAAATTATCAAAATCCATTCTCCTTCCTCATGAAATATTTTTATAACTCTCCTAAGGTCCTCCAAGTTCGAATTCCCTCCCATAGGATTCCTCCAACTCATCCTTGATGTTTAGTAACCCCTGTGACACTTGTCCTTCTCCTCATCCCTCAATATTCCTCCAAATTCCAATTGCTACCACCCACCTCCAAGATCTGCAATTAGGTCTAATTTTGTCACAGAATCTTGCATCATTGTTGTCATAAAACGCAGGGAATCTCTCTTGAAGTGTCACATAGTTTCTTCCTAGTCTCTTCCTCTTCCACGGGAAGTTATTCCTCTTCACTCATTTGAATCCTTGAATTCATTACATGTTACTTGACAACTCTTCACCTTCCAAGAACATTCCATTCCTCATAATTTCGAATTTTGGGTTAGGTCATGACAAGTGTAAGGAGGAATCTAGCCACCCAATGTCTCCATGAGCCTCCAAGTGTCTTCATGAAGCAATGCCACTTTATTTTCCCAATATTTATTATTTATATGACCCAATTTAATGTGTAGATGGTAAATTAAGGTTCTCTTGGGTCCCATAGCTCCCTTATTGCAAGATTTAATACCTCCACCCCAACCTAGGGAACTAGTAGGTTGGTGAAACATTGTTAACTAATAGTCTCATTTGGATGGGGACATGACAATAACATGCCCATTGATTCCCTACACCAAGTGAAATTTTTAGTGCTCATATTACTTGGTTAATGAGTCTGGAATGTTCTTCATAATGTCTACCTTTTCTAACAACCATTTTTTGTTCTCCTCCATGTCTCTCACAAAGTGATATTGCATATCAATATGTTTTGTCTTTGAATGATATGTGGGGTCCCTTTCCATGAAGATTGCACTTTGACTATCATAATACAACCTAATAGCTTGATATTTAAACCCAACTTTTGAACACAATCTCTGCAACCAAACCACCTCTTTACTTGCATGAGTGGTTTCCATGTATTCAAGCTCAGTAGTTGGCAATGCCATGATCAACTACCTACCACTCATCGAATTGACTACTACTCTAAATATCTTGAATATATATCCACTAGTCAACCATCAGCAATTGCGATCTCTAACTCAGTCGATGTCAACGATGTATAGATATTTTCTTGTCAGTTTCATATTTTCCTTGGTAGCAAATTGCATAATCCGTTGTGCCACACAAATACCTGAAAACTCTCTCATCTACAATCCAATGCTCCTTTCCAGGTGTCGACATGTATTTTCTCAATACTCCCACTACATGAACTATATTAGGTCAAGTACAGACCCTTCCATGCATCAAACTCCTACAAAACTAGCATAGGGCACATGGGTCATGTACTTTATTTCTTCCTATGTCTTAGGACACTATTCAACATATAATTTAACTACGGTACATTGACGTATTACACTATTTCATGTTGAAGCATTTCAGAACTGTCTCAACATATTTACTTTGACTTAACCAGGCCTTAATAGGAGAGAAGATATCTCCAAAGTTGACTCCCTCAACTTGGTAATATCCCTTTGCTACTAGTCGATCCTTGTACTTCTTGACTTGTCCTCCTACATGAATCTTTTTCTTGAATACCCACTTAATACCAATGGGTTTCCTTCCATTTGATAATGCGACCAGATCCCATGTTTTATTTTTCTTCAATGACTCTATTTCTTCTTCCATGGCTCTTTTCTAGTGTTTACCCTTTATCGATTCAATTGCTTCCTTTACCGACTCAGGATCATTTTAAATGGTAGACAATGCAAAATCATAGCAAAAATTAGGTGGACTATCCCTTTCAGGTTGTTGTCTTTCTCAACCATACCTCTTAACAACCAAAATATGTTGTTCCACTTCTTCGTCGAATTCAATCGACTCGTATGAATCTCGTTTTTGTTGTTCATTTCAAACTCTTGCTTTTATGGTTCCTTTTCTCTTTTGACCTCTTTAATCCTAGGAGTACCTCTGACTTCTCTGAAGATCAAATCTCTACTGTAAATTTCCTTCCTTATAACCATATTCCACAACTTATACCCCTTCACTCCATCCTTGTACCCAATGAAAATGCATTTCTATAACTTCCTGTCGAGTTTGCTTCTTTTCTCCTTTGGTCCATGCACAAAGGCATCATACCCAAAGACTTTGAGATGTGCAAGAGAGGGATTCTTCTCAACCCATTCCTCATATGGAGTCGTGTCAACCAGAGTCATCAACATCAACCTATTCACTTGGTAACATGTCATGTCTACTTCTTTTGCCCATAATTCTTATGCGACACATGCACCACCAATCATGCTCCTTGATTTATCCATCATAGTTCTATTCATTCTTTCAACTAATCCATTTATTTTCAAGAGTATATGGATTTGTGTTTTGTGAAGCGATACCATGTTGTCTTTAGAATTGGTTGAACGTATTACCACATAATTCTCCTCTGTTATCAGTTCTCAACACCTTGATCTTTCTGCAAGTCTGATTTTCTACAAGATCTTTAAACTCTTAAAACTTACAAAAAACCTCATATTTCATCCTCATAAAATACAACCATGTCATTATGGATAAATAATCCATGAAAGAGATGTAACATTATGATCCTCCTAGTGATGGCATAGGTACTGATCCAAACACATCACTATGTATTAACTCCAATATTTCCTTGGCCCTAGTAACCCCAGCTGAGAAATTTAAATGACTTTGTTACCATAGATGCAATGTTCACACAATTCTACTCTTGTATAAAAACTAGGGAGACCTTTGACCATACCTTTATTATGTATGACACAAATTCCTTTCTCGCTAGTTTGTCCCATCTATTGATGCTACGACATGGTTGATTCAACTAGACAGGAAGATATTCCTTTGACTTCAGGAAAGACAGTAGTTGCACATCCATTTATGTTTGTTCTTCCCAATAGCTTGTATAATGTTCCAGTTTGAGCTCCTCTCATCAATACCATCACTCCTCAAACCATATTGCATGTACTTTTCTCAAATACATACTACACACATGCATCCCCCATATTAATAATAGAAAAAGGTTTTGATCTAAACCTGGGATATGTAGTACCCCTGGAAGAGTTTCTATTCTTCCATATTTTACTATCAGTCAAACCTTACCTTGTCTAAAAATCTTGGTCGATGAGTCATCTCCTAGAAAATCATCATCATCGTCAAAGCTCTCATATTCACGGAACCATTCTTTGGAATGATTAACCATAGTCGCTCAACCAATAATCATGTTGTGACTAGGTAATTGTTGAGACCAAATACACATCCCCTTTTTCTTCAGTCAAAGGCTTACTTCCATTCGGACGCACTTCCTCGTATCCTTTTCTCTTTTCAACTGTTGTTTACTTATAGTCTCTCTTATAATGCTCGACCTTTATGCATCACCAACATCTTCTCGATGTTGGACCAATGGATTTAGATATGGTCTTAGATATACCCCATTAATTTGATATTCTATTGGAGGTTTTGTCTTTTCCTTTGTCAATCAGTCAACCTCTCACTGTCAAGATGTCATGCATCGAATTTTCCACGTTCATTCATCTCATATCCTCTTAAAATAGATATGCAACCACATCATCGATATTGAATGTGGTATTATTACTTCCAATAGCCACAACCAGGCTATCCCAAGAGTCTATTAAATAACACAACAAATCGATGCATTTCTCCTCTTCTATAATTTTAATATTCACAGACAACAATTGACTAATCACAGTGTTGAATGCATTCAGGTTCTCTGTAACCAAGTTAACCTCATTCATCCTTAGAAGATATAAATTCTTCTGAAGAAAAAACTTGTTAACCAGATATTTCGACTTGTATAAAATCCCCAACTTTTCCCACAACTTCTTTGTAGTGTCTTCTCTTGAGAGATTCAACAATACAAAATCTACCAAACAAAGTAGGAATGTACTCCTTGCTTTCTTGTCAATTTTCTACCAATATTACAATGACATAATTATCAGAGTTGTGCCAAGGTTGATAACAACCCATTACTCTCAATCTACAAGGAGATTCTCCATTTTAAGCCTCCAAATCTCTATCCATTAAAATTTTTAATTTCTACCCTCAAACTGTTGACCATTCTTAACTATCAATTAGTCATTCTAGGACTCCCATTGAAACTATGTGTTCTCTAGATCTAGGACTAAGCCAAACCCTCAACTACAAAGGCGTCCCCTTGAATCCAATTATAGATTTGATACCAATTGTTGGGTTCTAATACCTAATACAATGAGCATGCATCATGATTCTTATAGTTAACTTATAATCGTACTATCAGTCGCACAAAACACAGTCACCAATAACCATGGAAACCCCTCTACCAAGGGAAAAACCAACAAATCAGTGAGGTTACCACTCATCTATTAACACAACTCTTAACTAATGTTTACAACAACTATTTATAAGATCGCTGCAACTCAAGCATAAATTCACTTCACTTGTACAATATCAACAGAGTCCAATCCGTACACTATAGTACTTCCTAACCTCTTGTGTCTCACATACGTCAACTTCATGTACTTCATCTTCATAGCCTTCTACCTTACATCATATTTATAGATGAAATGCATTCACTATCTTGTGGTACCCAAGTTAGCTGTGTATAAATCTTCATTAATGATGGCCCATAAATTCCTAAATGAATTCAGTTATTATCTTACAATAAGCTTGACTGAGTCAACCATAGTGGATTGACTATTGAGTTTCTTGGCATTCAAGTGTTCATTGAATCCATGCTTGTTGACTTCCCCATCGACTGGTCATGATCAATGACCAATCGACTATGTTGGTCAGCTGATTGACTAGACTTCTACCATATGTTAACTTGTATTCTAATCGAATTTTGCAAGTCAACCGCCAATTCACATGAAAATAATATAACACACCCAACACCAACACCAACACCAACACCATTGCTGCAAGAAAAAACCTCATGAGAATTGAACCTTGTCCATTAATTCAAAACTCATCACTCTACATAATGTACTCAAGAATAATGATTTGGGGTACCTAGGGAGGTACTGAAGGGGCATAATGAATGTGATGTGTCCATAATCATGGAGTAGGCCCACTATGTAGTTAGAAGAATAATATAGTAATAAGGAGTAGTTGACATAAACACCTAGGGATACTCATGAAAAAATATATACATAAGTGTCATTGTATTGAGATGCATTGAATGTTGGATGTAATATTTTATCGCAAACATGGATTGTTGAGTGACTCATTCTATAAGGAGTAATTGACGGTGTCACCCTATCTTAAGGGTTCTTTCAATATTTTGTGTTATTCTTGTGTGGATAAATTTTGGAGTTTTTGAAGTTAAATTAAAGGGTTTTTATCTTTTATATATCAAGGTTCACTACAAGTGGTATTAGAGCTCTTTCTTCACCACAAAATGGAGGATTTTTTTGTTTTTTGTTTTTCAAAATTTATTCATTCATTTATTATTATTATTTATGGAGTTTTGAAGGAAAAAATAGGATGCAAATATTAAAATCCATTTTTAAAACTTTATATTTAGATTCTGAAGAAGTCTTTGGTATATTTTAGTTCTTCTTAAAATAAATACTTGATTAAAAAAAATCAACCAATTTGAAGCTCAAGAAGTAGAGTTATCATTCATTTAAAAATTTATTTTAGGTTTTTTTGTAACCACTGCATGAACTACAAAGAAAATAACTTTTTATGGGGTGGTCCAATTGTAACCAAACCAATGCCATGGGATAAATGATTTCTAGGGGTTTTATTTGATATATTTTATATTATGCCCGCAAGCAATATCAAGTATGCTACAACCCTTCAAATTTGTCACCTCAAAACCCTAGCTGCATAAATGATCTTTGTTGGTAAGTAAGTTAATTCTCGAAAACCGATGAGGGCACATGAAGAACTTATTGCATGAAAACTAATTATAATACTTATTAACACATTAGATGAAGAGTTGGAGGTTGAATCATAAGAAAAACTTATAAAAGTACGAAGAGAAAAACCTCAAGAAGGACATACAAAGGAATAATAATCTAACGAGCTACATGACTCAAAGGAACGAGATATGGAAGAGTTAAAAACCAAAGAACCAATAGTTAAGGTCGTTGTATATCGATGCTCACACCACTTGAAGAAACAAAAGTCGTCAAGGTAAGGCTGTGATCATCATCAAATTTACAATGGACAAACTTGAAACAAAAAATACAACCAATATAGCGGCACATGAAAGACTAAAAGCATTGCATGGAAATATTGGAATATCACAACAACAATATGGAACCAAAGGAGAAACCAACATCAAGATCAAGGATGTAAGGCCATAGTTGGACCCAATGTCCACATTTCACTTGGATGGATGTATGCTCGCGCTTGGTACGAGTTGACTAAATTGATTAGCAGATCATATTATATGGATTCCACCCATGTTTCAAGGACAAAACATGCAAAGGGGGATGAAATGTAATGTATCTGGGGTGGGTAGTATAGGGTACAAAAGGAGGTACATAATGGGAATAATGAATGTAATGTGGCCATAATCATGGAACATACTCATTATGTAGTTATATGAAATAATATAATAATAAGGTGTAACTGGCATAGATCCCGAGGAATACTCGCGAGAAACTACAAATATACATTGTAATGAGATGTCTTGGATGTTTGATGTATTCTTTGTATCACAATAGCTTGTGGAGTGTTTCCTTCCACACAGAGTAATTGATGGCGTTGCACTATATCAAGGGTTCTTTCTATATCATGGTGTTATTCTCATGTGGATGAATTTTAGCATTTATGAAGTTAAGTTAAAGGGTTTTATGTTAGGGTCGTATCGTTAACCCCTCTGATTTATCTATGTACAAGGCCATAAGGGGCATTAGTTAGTTAGTTGGTAGTTGTTTAATGTAAAAGGGCCTTCCTTATTGATTAAAGGTCCTTACATGGTCAACCCTCATTAATAGAGTTACCATAATTAGTTAGAATTGGGCTATTGAAGTACTATATATAGAGTAGTAAGATATGTAACGTGGATTCAAGAATTGTCTTTGTATTTGGAGCTAGTGCTCTTGGAAGTTTCCCTTGAAGAGGAAATTGAATTTTTTTATCTATTTCATCTATTTTTTTATTATATTTTCTATATTTTCAATGAACTATTAGGTTAAGCATATTACGAGTGGTATCAGAGCACTTTCCTGGTCCAGAAAAGGAATTTTTTTTAGGGTTTGGCCCTTCAAAAAATCCATATTGGAATTTTCACTATAATTTTTTCTCTGTGAAGTTTCAAATAGTGAAAATTAAAGGGGATGGGACATAGAGGAAATTTCGATCTATCTATGGTAAAAATTTCAAATCTTGAACCATTACAAATTCGGAGTTATACCCAATAAAAGTTAGGGTTTTTTACTAGTTGCAAACAAGTGTTTTGGGAAAAAATATTATATCTAGAGCATGTGATATCCAAATTGAGTGAAAATTGTTTTATTGGAAAGAAGATGAACTTTAGTATATGTGGTAGAAATTTTAGGTTTATATACAAAAAATTGGATACGTGGAAGTCCATACACTCTATCCTTCCTGAAAGGACCAAAAATAACAAGTGTTGGGAAACTTGCGATAACTTTTGAATGTCACATCAGAATTGCGACATTTAAGAGAAGACATATCATTCTATGAAAATAAAAAGTTTTAGAGTCAGAGGGGCGAAAATACAGATATACCTTGGTTGGAAGGTTGGTCATTAAAACAATCCCCAAACTAGGGTTTTAAAAGGAATTCTATTTTAAATTTGAATAACTTTTGACTGGAAGGTCATATTTAGGTGATTCAAAATCCACAAGAAAGAGGAAATACATGATAATATGTTGTAATAATAATAATATTGTTATTTCATACTACTTTTAATATATTTAGGTTGTATTTACACACCATAAGTGTAGAAATTTCAGAGTTGCATAAGTCTCTAAGTCATCGGGGTTTTATGAGGAGTTGTGCTTATTTCAAAATTTTGACCTAAAAAACTACCTTGAAAAAAGATTAGTGGTTCAGTGTGTCAACCTCAGTCTCACATAATCATTTAATGGTAGAAGGTACTCCTCCTTGTAAACCACCTTTCAAGTCCCCATGCAACATGAACACGTGCTCTAATGCCGAAAGGTTTGATGACCTTGAAGAGAAATACAACAGTCTCCAGGAAAACATCAAGGACAATTAAGGCTAAATGAAGGAACTTCATAATGAAGTAAGAAAACTATATCATAAGTTGGATGAGAGGTTGGGAAAGCTATATGAAACCCTATATAGGATGACATTTCATCGCATGTCAGAAGAGATCCTTTGGGATAAACAACATAGTGGTCCATAACAAGAATGAACATATCACTCGAAACTATTTAGTGACCATCAACACTCTTCAGGGCCTCACAAACCTAACCTACACTCCATGAATAATAACATGTGTAATCAGTTGCCTAAGGTAGACTTGAACAAGTTTGATGGTTCTAACCCTTTGGGATGGGTTACACAGATGGAACACTACTTCACATTTCATGGAATTACTAATGATATGATGAAACTTAGGGTGGGGATTTTGTATTTGGATCCAGAAACATGGCTATGGTGGGAGTGGCATAAAAATTCCTATGGGGGGCTCATTCCCTGTATCTTAATTGTTAAAGCTCTTCTTGATTGTTATGAGTGAGATACTCATGATTTGGGACGGCTTACCAAGTTACATCAAATGGTATCATTCGTCGACTTTATCTCTGCCTTTGAGTAATACATATTATTTCTATAAAGAATGTTTCATTAGTGGCCTCAAGTAGGAAATTCAAGCACAATTCATAATGCAACAACTTACTACCTAGTTAGAGGAATCTTAGAGGGCTCTAGAAACAAAGATGGTGATCAATGCACATATCAACAAACCACCATTCATCTCCCACTCGATTCCTATGTAGGTAAATTCCTCAAGCATAATTCGTTCTTCTCCTTTGAAAGTACATAATTTATCTTCAACATAAATGGAAGAATGACAAAGACGAGGAATTTGCTATAACTATGATGAAAAATGCTCCAGGTCATAAATGTAAAGAACATAAGTTATTTCAAGTTGATGTGACTACTCCTACCCAAATTGAAGACAACATTGTGGAAGATACGCCAAAGTTTGAGGATGTTGACATAAAACCCTCAATGCAAGAAGAATTGAATCCCAAAGTCAATCAAGGAGAGCCACTCATCTCTCTTCATTCTTTATATGGTATTTCATCCCCACGAACATTGAAACTTTTGGGTTACATCAAGCACCACAAGGTGGTAGTTTTGGTTGATAGTGGAAGCACCCACAACTTTATTAACATGAGAGTGGTTGAATAACTCCATTTTTATGTCCACCCAATGCCCAAATTCCAAATTATGATGGCCAATGGTGGGATGATGAAATGTGGGGGGCATTGTGAAAATGTGAAACTACAATTAGGAGACTATAATCTCAAAACTCATATGTTGTCCATATATAAGGGTGGTTGTGATATAGTTTTAGGGATAGAATGGATACGCATGTTGGGTCCAGTGACCATGGAATTCAAGGAATTATACTTAAGTTTTACCTAGGGATATCATACTCATACCCTTAAAGGTTTCCATGTAAGCTCCCCTGAAACAATAAGTTACCATCAAATGGAAAAATATTAGAAGAAAGGCCAATATGGAATTATTGCTCAATTCCATGACATCCAAGCTCAAGATAACATTTCATTGAAAATCCAAACATGACTTACATAAGGTTTTGAACAAACATCAATAGGTCTTTGAGACATCGAAGGGTTTACCCTAATTTAGAGGTGAGCATGATCATGGTATTCCCTTGATTCCAATAAGTCAACAACCAAAAGCACGACCATATAGGCATCCATTTGTACAAAATAATGAAATTGAAAATATAATCCAACAGTTATTGGAGGAAGGAGCCATTCGTCATAGCACTATCCCATATTCATCCAATAAGAAGTTTTGTGAATTTTTTTTGAGCAAGTCCACTTACAAGAAATAAATGATGGCCATCCTACATGCAGTTGAAACATGTAGACCATATCTCATAAGAAAATCCTTATAGATATAAACAAATCACCACAGCCTAAAATATTTTTTGGAACAAAGGTTTTCATCCCCATAAAAACAGAAATGGGTCACCAAAATGCTTGGCCATGATTATGGGATCATATACAAAAAGGGAAAAGAAAATGTTGTGGAAAATTCCTTGTCTTAGAAACATGAGGAAGAAGGATCACTCTTTGCCTTATCCTCTCCAGTACATAAATGGTTAGAGGAAGTACGACAAGGATGGATAACAAATGCTACTACATTTCAGCTCATTAAGTGCCTCTAAGAGGATCCCAACCCTTCCCAGGGTTACACTTTGTTTTTAACTCAAAGGGGTAATTTTTTTTAAATTTTTCCAGAAGGATTACGAGACTAATATGGCAATTGCCGATAAACCGATTACATCACTTGAAAACTTTCAACAACAAAATTAGAAAATTACAAGAGCTCTTTCTCTTTAAGAGAATAAGCTCGAAAGGCTAAAAAACAACAAATTTAATTACAGTTAAGGAATAGAATGATAGTAACTAGAATTGCCATTGATGCTAAGTTGACCTTGAGCCAGCTGGCAAGCTTGGTTTGCCATATCATCTGCCGAATTGTTTAAATCCCGAAGAATGTGAAAGGACTGAACCCTGTCAAAATATTTGAGAAGATTCTGAATTCTCTGCAAAATATTATTTAAATCCAAGTTGTAATAATTATTTGTCGAGTTTAAGGTTTTAATCAAGAGCTCTAAATCACCGAAGATTTGAATTGACTTGAACCCCGGCTCCTTAGCGATCTAGCAAGCTTTGAGAAGAGCATAAATTTCAGCCTGATTGTTAGTCATGAAGCCAAGGCCCCAACTAAAGTTGGTTTTTAGCAACTTGTCTGGAGAATACACCAACCCCCCAACACCAGAGATTATGGGGTTTCCCTTTGATACACCATCGAAAAAAGAGATGTTGAAGAAGAATCAATCCACCAAGAATTAAATTCATCACCAGATTTCCTAATACGCACGGCTGGAGGGCACACTGGTTGGATGCAATCAAACTTTGGAACATGCACCGGAATAGAGCGGAGCCAATTAGCAATCTCTATTGGCAATGAGGAAGAGGATTTCATTTTTCCAGCCAGTTCAGCAAATGCCACTTGATTTAATGGGCAATTATTTTAGGAGTAACGGGAAAATTATTGAATATCATATTGTTTCTAGCAATCCAAATATTCCACCATACAACTTTAGGGATTAGCTGCCAGATATTTACCACGTCATTGTTGGAACCACAAGGGAAAGGACAATGTTCAACCCAAAGCTAGAAAAGAGAATTAATATCAGATTGAATTGGAATAGCGCAGAGTCCATGGAGGATTAGATCCCAAACAAGAAGAGTGAAATCACAAGTAATGAGTAGATGCATTGTAGTTTCATGGGATGAGATACATAAACAACACCTGAATGGACCAAGGAAACCACGTTTCTAAAGATTTTCTTCTGTCAGAATTTTATTGTGCATTAACAGCCAAGAGAAAAAATTCACTTTCGGGAGACAGAATGGAGACCAAAGTGATTACCGTATAGCAGGGGAGAGACAAGGATCTTACAGGAGCTGTTGAAATGCCAAATATCCTTTAGCAGCTGAGTATGAACCTGATATACCCCAGCCCCATTTGTATTTGAAAGATCTATGCACATGAGCTAGACCAGTTAAAGCAGAGAGCAACCGATTTTTTCGAAGAATGATATGTTTAGGAAGACCCAGTTACCGTCACAATCCCAATTGCATTATCTTCCAGCTAGAGGAAACCTCTATTCTTTATCCAGATCTTTAACTCATCTGACACAATGACAGAGGAAAGGGGATTATTGCCTAAAAGTTTATCCTCCCATAGACGAACCTTCTTCCCATTACCTGGTATTCTATAAAGATGTTGATTGAACTTATCAATTCCTTTTTCTACAAAGATTCCAAGTAGTTGTACCTGAAGGAGTGGAGGAGGAAGTTAAATTTCTCAATGGGCTTCCCCTTATGTATTTCATTATGAAAATCTTGCTGACGGGGTGATTTTTCTCCACATATAGCTGCCAAAGAAGATTTCCACCCAAAGCCAAGTTGGCCAGACCAGGGTCGCGGATTTGCAATCCACCCACAGAAATAGGTTTTTTGAGTATGTCCCAGCTTACAAGGTGCATCTTAGACTGGTTTCCTTTTCCACCATTCCATAGGAAGTCTCACAGAATCTTGGAGATCTGAGATGTAATAGACTTCGGGGCAAGAAGCATGGAAGATTGAAAAATGGGAAGGGCTAAGAGAACTGCCTTTATCAAAATCAGTTTCCTGACCTTGGTAAGCCACTGACCACCCCAAGAAGCTATTTTAGCTTTAAGCTTAGCTAATACATCGAGCCAAAGAGAGGGGGGACTAGGACCAAGAGTTAGTGGCAGCCCCAAATATTGTATCTTCTCCCACTTATAAAAACCAGAGAAACCAAAGGAATTGGCCATTCAAATAATTGAAGCATGCTCAACATTCCAACCATAAACTGCACTTTTATTTTTATTGATCAGTACTCCTAAAATGAGGCAATAATTTTGAAGAATATCATTAAAGGCTTGAACAATTGTTACTGATACCCCTCCAAGAAGAAGAGAATCTGTTAGAATAATCCGTCGGGATTATTGTAAATAAATAATACATAGGAATATGAATAGATAGGAAGGTGAAAAAGTTGGTTCTCAACCGCNCTCGAAGATTTGCAAGAAAAACAAGAGAGCTCCACTCCATTGTTGGTCAACAATACTTCTGCAATCAAGCTGGCTAAGAATCCTAGATTCCATGATCGAACCAAACACATCAACACAAAGTATCATTTGATTCGACATCATGTAGAGGCCAAGACAGTCCATCTTCGACATTGTTCCACAAATGATCAAATTGCAGACATCTTCACCAAAGCGCTTGGACGAGAAAAGTTTGAAAGATTCAGAAACATGCTCGGACTTACGAACACCCCTTCGGATTAAGAGGGGGATTGTTAGAATAATCCGTCGGGATTATTGTAAATAAATAATAAATAGGAATATGAATAGATAGGAAGGTGAAAAAGTTGGTTCTCAACCGCCATTGTAATGTATAAATATTTGCTTTGGTAAGGGAATAATATTGAATCGAGAGTTATTACCAACACAACAGAAGCAACAATGAGCCCATTATGTATGTCAAAACAGAGCAAGGTAAAATATTGACGGTATGTCTTTATGTTGATGACATGATTTACATTGGTAATTTGATGCTTCAAGATTTCAGGACAGTCATGAAAAAGGAATTTGAAATGACTGATCTAGGACTGATGAAGTACTTCCTTGGCTTGGAAGTTACTCAAACTAATAAAGGTATTTTTATCTGCCAGCATAAGTATGTTACTGATATTTTGCAGAGATTTAGAATGGATAAATGTAAACCAGTAGAAACCCCTATAGCTCTTGGCACCAAGTTAACCAAGAATGGTGATGAACCAGCAGTAAACAATACACTCTATAAANGGTCAGTCAGTCTGCCCCTGCGCGTTCATTATGTGTGTTTTCTTCTCATACGTTAGGTGAATACCTCACCCTAACTCATGGTATACCTAACGTCCGCCATTAAAATACAAAAGAATTCTGCATAGCTTCTTTTACCCTAATTATTTCACGCTGCGACCTCTTGAAGCTTTGTGCTGCCTCGCTGTAAATGTGTTGAGAACGTTTCTGAGATTGAGTGTCGAGACCTTCTCCACCTGCAGTCGATTTCCTTTTGTGTTGGAGTCTTCCCTCCAGGAGTGCGTCTCTCTCCTCTGGTATTACTATGAAGAAACCCTAATTTTCTGCACCTTCGTGTACAACAGCTCTAAGGATTTCCAGCACTTTAGAGGCACATCCAAAGGCTTCTTATGTGCATTATCCTGGCCTTGAAAGTCATCAAGAGCATCACATTATCAAGCGACAAATGAGCGGATTTGGTGGTGTGGTGAGTTTGAGATTGCTGGAGACNTATATCCATATTTATGGAGTCTCCCAAAGACTCTCACTGGAATGTTGGAAAAAGAATACTGAGATATGTTGCAAGAACACTTCGATATGGCCTCTGGTACACTCATACACCAGACAGTACTCTTACAAGGTACACTGACAGTGATTTTGCAGGTATTCTTGATGATAGGAAAATCACATCTGGTTATGCTTTCCATTTGGGTACAAATATGATCTCTTGGGCATCTCAGAAACAGTCCATTGTGAGCATGTCTTCTACAGAAGCAGAATATGTAGTAGCCACCACAGCAGCTTGCCATGCAGCTTGGCTAAGAAGACTGTTGAAAGATATGGGACACACTCCAAAAGATCCCACTTCTATTTTCTATGATAATAACTNAGCCTACCATTTTTTCATATTGGGTGAAAGAGGAAGACGAAATTTATTTTCTATCTTCTTCTGTAATTTAACGTTCCAGCATAGTAGTAAGGCCTCTGTTTGAGTGAGTTCCACAGTCGGAAACCTAAAGCTACCTGTGCATCAATCGAGTAACTGTTTTGTCGGTGCTTCTTTTGGGAAATGAACCGCAAACCGGGCGACTGGAATTGTCCTCTCTACGGCATTGATTAATGCGTGGAGACTGCGCACTACTGGAGAGATACTGCATTGATATATAATGCGTTGACTGTGTGTATTGATATACATTGCGTTGGAGCTATGTAAACCCTAATGCCTACGTGGAGTCACGACTATAAATTCTATGCTGAAATTTGATGCGTTGGAGCTGTGAGAGTATGATCATCTGAAGACTGATATATATCAAGACGTTGGAGGTGTGACCTGCGTGGAGTTGTGAGAGTATGATCATCTGAAGACTGATATATATACTGCCGCGTCCTCCATCTACCTTTTGTGTGCTGCGACCTGCCAAGAATACTGCTGCGTGCCAT
>LPNX011065571.1:500670-529918 GCA_001517045.1 Pseudotsuga menziesii
AACAGAATCATCAACAAAAAGGGCATGATTTATTGGGTCCACCCCCTGAACAATCTTGATGCCAGGAATGAAACCTGCTTCCTTTGTAACTGATAGTTTTCTGCTGAGGGATTCAACCATCAAAATGTATAAAAAAGAAGATAATGGACATCCTTGGTGGAGACCTCTAGACACTTGAAAAAATTATGTTGGTCTACCATTGACTAGAGGCGCTATCCAGGGGCTTTTAGTACAAGCTTTAATAAGATTAACAAATTCCAGATTGAATCCAAAAGAGAGGAGGACTCTATATAGGAAGGGTAACTTGACTCTATCAAAGGCGTTCTTCATATCAAGCTTAATGAGCATTCCTTTCTCCTTTTTATGGAAGCTTGAATGAAGGGCTTCTTGAACCTGAATTACATTATCCACTAAATGTTTGCCTTTAACAAAACCCCCCTGAAGGGAAGAGATCAACTTACCTAACAAAGGATTGAACTGGTTAGCTAGAAGTTTGGCTATAATTTTGTAAGAGATGTCACACAACGAAATGGGTCTAAATCTGTCATAAGAAGAAGGATTGGCTTACTTAGGGATTAAAGCCAAGAAAGTGGAGTTTGTACACCCACCAACTTTAGCTTTTTTCTGAAAGGAAGACACCATGCGGATCAAGTCTATGTTGATAATATGCCAGCAGGCTCTATAAAAGTGAAATTAGAAGCCATCCGGCCCAGGAGCTTTATCTGGTTCCCCTTCCCAAATGACTTTCAGTATTTCCTATCCAGCGAAAGGTTTCAATAAGTTTTCATTACCCTCAGTACTAACCAGAGAAGGAATATTAACCAAAAATTCAGCAGACACTTCCTCATCTAAGAGCCCATCTTCTTTGAACAGGAGCTGGAAATGACTTCTTGCAGCTTGCTTTAAATTAACATTACCTATGATAATTTCCCCTTCCTCTATGTAGATCTCAGAGATGTGATTTCTTGACACTCTGGCTCTACATTGGTGATGGAAGAAGGCTGTATTTTTGTCTCCCGCCTGCAACCATAGACTCTGGGATTTCAGCCTTAAAGATTCCTTTTCTTGTCTGAAAGCTTGAAAGGATTTAAATTGAGCAGACCTCTCCCAAGCAAGTTGAGTTGAGTTGATATCACTTTCTTCCATTTTAAATTGAAACTCTGCGAACTCATAAACTTTTTCCTGTCTATTGCTAGACGATTTTTTTGAGGCTGTTTTATCAACTTTTTTAAGGTGAACTTGGTACTTTTGAGCTTCTACTCCCAAATGAAGTTGGGAGACCCAACTACATAATGCGACCAAGCAAGATGCACAGTGTATAGGAACCCTTCTCGTTCAATCCATAAGGGGCTAAAATGAAAAGGAATTGGGCCGAGGTCTTCCTCTTTTTCCAATGAAAGCGAGATAGGGTGGTGATCGGAATTGAATTTGGGCAAGATTTTAGAAATTACAATGTTCCCATCCATCAATGAGTTGTTAACCAAGAATCTATCAAGACGTGCAGCTATGTTGGCTACCCCAATTCGGTTGATTGACTAGGTGAATATGCCTTTTTTCGGTTTAAAGTCGATTAGATCCCAGGCATGAATCAGAGCCTCCACCGAATCTTGGAAATAGTCCTTGCCAATGTTTCCTCCTTTTTTCTCATTCGGCGCTAATGTTATGTTGAGATCCCCATCTAATATAACATTCGAAGGAGAGTGGACATCCACGAAATCTGGTAATGTTTTCCATCACTCTTTTTTTTCCATAAAATTAATAGGGACTTAGAGATTAAACAAAGCTACAACGGTCTTATTTGGATATGGAATAGCTCCGTAAAAATCCAATGTTGGGTAACGAACCATCTTTTAAGGTGAAAATTATCTTCACTCTAGAGAGTAGTGAGGCCCCCAGAGGTGCCTCTAGTGCTGACAGCCTTTCCAGCACTCATTTACATTTTGAATTACTAAGAAGAAGAATTGACTCCTCATCAATCTTAGTCTCTTGGAGCACGAGGATATCGGATCTGACCATTCTCAATAAGTCTTTGACTGATTCAGCTTTGATTGGATTCCCCAATCCCCGACAATTCCAAGAGGTGAATTGCATTCCTTACTCGGGAGGGAGGGAGTTATTACTCCCTTATGAGGCCTATTCCTGTTGCTCCTGCCTATTGACATTTCAATAGTGGACTGACTTCCCTGCGTCTTCTTCTCTGAATTCCTTTATGGACTTCCTACCTTTTTTGGATATTTTATCTATAGAGTCTTCATCTGACGAACTTGATCTTTCCACTGATTTCTTTTTTAGTAATTTCTGCGAAAGAAGGAGAGATTTTGGATCCAGATGGAGAAGGATTTCGTTGTGATAATTTACAAGCTCTGGGTAGATCAGTATGAACAACCCCAGTTGAAACCACTAGACTAGGATTAGCTTCATCTTCAAATTTATGCTCTTCTGCATTTTGCATTTCTCCTTCTTCTAGATTAGCGAATTCTTCAGCTATAACAACAAATTTATTAGAAGCATAAGGGGATTTTTTCCCATCAGTTCCATTCTTAGCCTTTCCATCTTTGCCCTCTTTCTATTATGTGATTGGGAGGGCATGATTTCTGAATATGAACCCACCGATTCTTTTCATTTTCTAGGTCATGTTCTGCTTTTTTCTTGCAATTTCGGGCGAAGTGACCGTAACCATGGTAGAAACGACACTTAAATGGGATTTGTTCATAGTCTAACTCATGGGTATGAGACCAATCAGCTACAGTTACGTTAATTGCCTCAGGCATGCTTATTTCCAAGTCGACTTTGACGCATATTCTTGCACAAGAATACTGATCCTTCCTTACTGCCCTTTCAATGAATTTACCCAATTGGTTTCCAATGGCTTCAAGGGAACCAGAGCTCCAGCAATGCAGAGGTAAATGAGGGAGTCTAACCCATACATGCACTGCCGAGGGAACATCTTGAGAAGGGTCGAAATCTGGAGACCATTTATTCAAATAAAGACCCTAGGGGCCCATAAAGTATGGACCATCCCAGAAAATGAGGTCGCGATCCTCTGCAGAATCAAACACAAAGACATAATACCCTCTTCCAACAAAGTGGCTTCTAATTCTTTCAGAAACTAGGGGTCTCCATTTTCTCTGCACCCAACCATCAATGGCTTTTGGAGATGGCCAGAGCCCTGTGAATTGCCCTATTAACCCACACTCCACAAGATTCAAAGTCGTTTGGAAATATTGTGTTGGAAGTTCTACTGATGGGATGTCTGCTTTCTTAAAAAAATTATGTGAAGGAAGAGGCAACAGAGGCTACTTTCCTAGGTCCATTAGGAAACACAAGAGCAGAAGGACTGAATGAATTCAGCACCCCACACTCTAGTAACCAAGCCACCAACAGGAAAGCCTAGACACACAAAGCAAGAACAAGACTAACTCCAGTAAATGCAAGAAAAACAAATCAGCAAGATACAAACCAGAATTTAGAGAAACCCAAACACCAATGAAAACATCTGCAGATTTAAAAAAACGTCCAAAAACCTAATCAGGAACAAAGAAAACAAAGCCCTGCATTCACGTAGACCTTCACACCATCAAGAGAGCAACCATACCGAGCCAATCCTAAGGACGAGAACCTCCCAGGCATGAGAATCCAGTCTTGGAGGAAGGAACTCACCAGAACCTACAAAAAAAAAATTGAAAACGATCTTGGAGCAAAAAACTTCAGCCGTCTTTGAAAACCTTAGTAATATTCCCATGGTTACACTTGGAAAAAGATAAATTGCAATATAAAGGTCACTCAAGATTTTAGAAACCTTATGCATGCACCATGATACAGGTAATTGGTGATTTGCTTCATACTCGTGACGTCACTCTTTGGACACTCAAGGAAAATTTGGCAAACACCCAAAATCACATGAAACAACAAGCAGACCAACACCGCTTAAAACATTCATTTGTAGAAGGTGACCATGTTTTCCTTCACCTCCAACCTTATAGGCAAACCTTTCTCAAAGTTAAATCCCATCAGAAGCTCACACCAAAGTTTTTTACAGCCCATATCGGATTGTTCAACACATTGGTCAGGTGGCATACACATTAGCACTCCCAACACACTCCAAGATTCACCTAGTATTTCATGTCTCTTATTTGAAGAAGGTAGTGGGTAATAATTGTCGAGTTCAAACTACCTTACCTAAAGTATATGAAGAATGATCCATTTGGATCCAACCATAAGCAATTTTGGACACTAGGGAGCGTCAACTACGTCAGTGCACTATCCATGAAGTTTTGATTTAGTGGAAGGATACTTCAACAAAAGATGATAATTGGGAACCATCAACAATCTTGCAGCAGTTTCCCCATCTCCAGCATTGAGGACAATACTACTTTTAAAGGGGGAGGACATGTTAGGGTCCTACATAACCCCCATACTTTATTTATGCACAAGGTTATTGTTTAAATATTGTAACTTCGAAGAATATTCTAAATGTATTTTATTGATGTAACCTATCGGAGATGTTTTATTCCTTCGTCGGGATGTTACTATTGTATTTGATCATCATAGAGTCATGACGTAAAACCTCCATTGTATGTAGGGTCAATAGAACCCTCATGGATATAATATAATATTGCTTTGTGTCTTCCTAGGTGAAGTCAACCTAGTAAGTTTGTTGGGACCAACTTGTTAGGGAAAAAAGTCAAGTGGAAGAAAGAGTATAAATAGAAGATGTGTGTTCCTCATTTGACACACACACACACTTATGTATAGCACATAGGAGAGAGAGAGAGAGAGAGAGAGAGAGAGAGAGAGAGAGAGATATGCTAGGAGAAGGAGCATCTGTTTGGGGTTTTGTCTTTGTATTTTTGATACATCTATATAGAGGAATTTTTGCTAGGTTTTCTTCCCCATGATGGTTTCCCAGGATAACTCTATGTGTTCTTTTGTACAACTATGCTTGTCTTTCTTTCAGTGATCCTTTTGTATATGGTTATGATGTTATTAAATATTGTATAACCATTAAAACTCAACATGATATCAGAGCCACCTTGAAAGAAGTCTTTGTGCAGCCGAAACACTACTATAGCTACTGAAGATTAGGGTTTCATGCTTGAAAACCCTAGAAGACAAAAACTAGTCATGTTGGGACTTTTGCTATAAATAGATATTGGAGAAGGCTTAGGAGCTGAAACTTTGACAATCCAAAGATTAAATATTTATGTACCCTGTGTAAAAATTTTAGACTCATATTCACTATAATCTAGGATATATGATTCCTTACACTTAGGGTTCCAACCTCTCCCATAATTCAGCCTTAAACAGGTGACTTAGGGAGAATTGCTATATCTCGGGCTAGGAATGTACAAATTAAATTTCACAAGTTGTTTTAGATAGGGAATGGACTGATTTTTTAATGGTTAAAGTTTCATACCCCTAAGGTGAACCAGGGACATGTGGAAGTTCATACAAGTTACCTATGCTGAACATTCCTAAAATAAGTCACCTTAGGAAACGTTGCATAAGTCCCACTTGGTGAATCCAATTCTGCTCTAACCCATGGGGTTGGAAAGAAGATAGATTAGGCTACTGCAAAATAAGGTTTCAGACCTTGAGGAGCATAAACTTAGGAGCTATAGTATAAACAAGACCAGTTAACTTTGCAGAAGAAACTAGAGAAAAAATAGGGATTTCTGTTCTAGGTACTTCCCTCCACCAATCAATTGAAAAAGGAGGACCACCAAAGTTTCCCTAGGAGGGTGCATATTTATATGGAAGAAATTTCTCATTCTATGGATTTTCAAATTTTGACCTAACACTACTGCTGGGGAAAACCAGGGCATCATATATTTTGTAGTTCTGTTCATAGTTGTGGGAAAATGAGTATGTTGCTCAACTCACTTTGAGAAGGCGCATCTTTCTATTCAATCTGATCTGAAAGATACCTAAGTTGAAAAAATAGCGTTTATTTGTCAAACCGTAGGTCCACCAAAAGCAATATTCCATGAAAGCTTTCAAGTAAGCATCAAGTTGAAGAAATCTCATTGGTAAGTTCTATCCTCTCTTGTTCCATTCGAGGTTCTCATTTTTATCATGATGACAAACAATACCAAGATTGAGAACAAGCTTGAAGGAACCGATAACCTCTGAGCATGGAAGTAAAGAGTGCTTCTCATACCTGAAGAAGCATGACCGTGAGAACTATGTCAAAGAAGAAGCTGCATATCCAGAGGGAGATGAAGACAAAGCACAAGAAGGGCTTAGTCAAATCAAAGAGTATTATTTCTGCCTCCATTGGATCTCACGTGTATCATCCTTGTAGACTCCCAAGGATATGTTTGGTACAATGACCAGCTTGTATGAAGGAGAACCATCATCACAACATCAGACAAAAGGAATTATGAAGAGATCCTTCCAACATTTGATGCTACACTTGTGATGATAAGGGACACTACTCTAGAGATTGTCCCAAAAATAGAGGCTTCTTCAAGAAGAAGTCAAATAAGATAAGACATCATGCTCACACCGTTGAAGATTCCTTAAGTGAAGAGGAATATGAATTATATAGGTAAATACAAATATCATACTCTTATCCATTTCTGTATTTGGATAAGAAAGAATGAAATTAGTGACCCTCAGAACCAATACACGGTTCTCATAATCAGTAGAAGGCTCCAGGACATAAGGATCAAGAAGGAATCTACCAAATAAACAAAGATAAGTACTTGAGTTGTCTTTTCCCATATATCTAGTTGCTTATATGACATTCTTTAGTTGAATGTTTGCATTAATGAACAATATACTACTAATATGCATGTTATGGGTAAGTAGCCTATGGTGCTATACAACACTCCATTGCTACTTATCTAGAATGAAACCTCTTTGCTGACATATTGAGATCAGTGAACAATCTCAATAATGTTATGGTAGAGATGGAAGGCATCTAGAAAGTTTCCGTGTGTATACGGGATATGGATGAATGTTGTATTGGCTAAAATAACTGCATTATTATATCTTTATGCATAAGAAATTTTCATTATGAATATGTCTTATGAAATGTTTCGAACCATGAAACTAGTGCATTTGACTATTAGGAAAGATCTTGTACAATCACGTACAAGAAAATAAGGATGAGACTTGTTCCGAAGAACAAGTGACGACGGTTCAAGATTCACTCCAATAAACATACACGAAGATGAACCTGAAGCTCCCAGGGTCAGAGACATCGTGACGAAAGAAAGAGCTTCAGAAGAATATAAGAGAGCGGTAGATCCACCTCGAGAGATGAAAACCACATTGGGAACGAGAGATAATTCAAGATGAAGAAAAGTATGACGGGAATTCCAACTAAAGTAAGAGGCCTCAGATACACTCTAGTTATGTGGCACAATTGAGTGACATCACTGATTCAAACCCTTCCATCTATGAAGAAGTAGCTAAGGAGAAATTGAAGAAACTACGATCAAAGAGTACCAGTTGATCATGGGGAATGATGTCTAGGATGTGGTTCCAAGACCTGAAGGGAAGTCCATAGTGTCTTCCATGTGGATCTACAAGAACAAGTATACAAAGTAAGGTTCGTGGTTTCTCTCAGAAAGAAAGAACCACATGTGTAAAATAGGCTTTGTACGAGCTAAAAAGGCACCATAGATAAGCACATCCACTTACATAAGGAGATTGAAGATCACCTAGAGTGATGAATATCTTAACCTTTTCTACAAGGTTGAAGATGGAATCCTATAGAAGACAACAAGCTCACATATGGGTGCAAGAGGAACTTTTCAACAAAGTTCAAGATAAAGGATCTTGGTATCTAGTGACCTGAGATGGATACATAGAAGATCAACATTAGAAGATGCTACATGTCACTCCAGTACAGAATGTTTCGATACATAGAGTACAAAATGCAGAGGGAGGATGATGCTCTGCTTCAGAGGGAGTGATTGCAAAATATCTCTGAGTTTGACATGGTATGACATGATGGACAACTTCCTGATGGACTAAGCCTTTACCAAGATTAAAGTGGGTTCCAACCATTAAGGTTGAATGTGAAAGATTGGGATATGTCGATGACCTGACAGGAGGAACTAATTGTAGATGCAAAGAGAAAGTGTTGAGGATAGAAAGAGAACCTCAGGATGTTTGGTATCAGGTATGATCTCATGAAGAGGCTGAGTAAATTGCAACATGTTCAGCCTGTAGTGAAGCAATGTGGCTTCGCAAACTATATCCAGGGAAAATATGCTACGGAAATCTACAAAAGATTTGATATGTTGGATTGTAAAGCCATTACCACACCCATGAATACCAACCTGAAGTTGTTATCTGATGAATCATTAGAGTTAGTGGATGTGTCTCAGTACATCCAAATTATTGGGTTGTTGACATATCCGACAAATACCAGACCAGATATATGCTTTACTGTGAACACCCTGAGTCAGTATCTAGTTAAAACTATACGTGTTTACCTCATAGCTGCAAAGAATGTGATGAGGTACCTGAAAGGTACGCTAAACTTTGGACTATGCTACGATGGAGATCATGACTACACACTGTATGGTTATACATATGCAGAATGGGTTGGATCTACCTCAGACAGGTAGAGCACCTTAGGTGGATGTTATTGTATGGGATCTGCCATGATTTCATGGTTTAGCAGGAATCAATCAAGTGTTTCTCTCAACACAACTGAAGTAGAGTATATAATAGCTTGTTCCACTAGTTTTGAATCCATATGGCTTTCGAAGTTGATGTCAAGTTTATTTGATCTGGAGATGGATACCACAGTGATCTATGTGAAAACTAGAGTTGCATAAAGATGATGGATAACCCAATGTTCCATGATAAGTCGAAGCACATAGAAATCCAGTATTTTTACATATGAGACATGGTACAAAAAGGAGCTATAAAGCTCCAATATGTGAGTACTGATGAGCAAGTTGTTGATATATTGACCAAGCCTCTATCTTGAGTAAAGTTCGAATACTTCTGTGACAAGCTTGGTGTAGTCCGAAAAGACCTTCCTTGTAAGGAGGAACAATGGTGATGATGTTGTAGACTTTCCTCATAAGAGGAACAATCATGACGATGTTGTAGACTTTCCTTGTAAGGAGGAACAATGATGATGATGCTGTAGACTTTCCTCGTAAGTAGGAACATTGATGATGATGTTGTAGAATTTCCTCGTAAGGAGGTGTTATATTTTCTTAAGATCTGATTAGACTATCTAGGATCTTTATTTGAAAGAATAACAAGTACAACAAAATGCATAAGATGTAAAAGATGCACAAGACACAAAGATTTTCATCGGGGAAACCAAAAAGGATAAAACCCCGCAAACTTCTTCAGAATAGTAAGATGATCAAAAGAGTAATAAGAAATGTTCAACAACTATCTTTCTCTCCTCCTCTAACTCTCTCTCTCTCTCCCTCTCTCTCTCTCTCTCTCTCTCTCNCACTGGAGACTATTGCCCCGACTTACAAAGGAGGTTGTACCTCAAGATATAGACACAATTTAGAAATCCCGTAAAGGGGTAACACACATCCCCAATGGGAGTACAACAACATACAATGCTAATATACATCGAAATATCTTCCGAAGTTACAAATACATCAACACTCCCTCTTAACTAGAAAGGTATTCTCTCTTTACACAGTCATCAACACATTTGGTCAGGTCTTCATTGCATTGTCATCATCACAGAGTCATAGAGTCTTCATCATAGCTGCTGCCATCATCTTCTTATAATTTGATCATCGTCCCATACTATCTGTCATCAGAAGTTTCTATAGCGCCAACCCTTTTTCATGCTAGATGTAGGCCTAGTCCTCTGCCAGGTCTTCATCTACAGTTCCAACCCTTTTTCATGTTGGATGTAGGCCTAGCCCTCTGCCAGGTCTTCATCATCTCTGCGAGCAACCCATCAGGTAGGTACATCTCAGGACTTATTATATGCCTCTTGAAAAACCTGCAGGATCTCACAGGATTGATTATACACTACTGCAAAACTTGAAGGAGCATCCCAGAACTGATTACATGCCTTGCAACACCTATGTACCCTACTATTATTTTCATCATCTTCAGATCATCTCATCGTTACACGGAGCACAACCCATATACACATAACACAACACTTACATTCATCGGCATGGTAGGACACACCTACTACCATACGGGAAAGGCTTCAGCACTTACATCTATCGGCATGGTAGGACACACCTACTACCATCTAGGAAAGGCTCCAACACTTACATCCACTAGCATGGTAGGACACACCTACTACCATCCGAGAAAGGCTCCAACACTTACATCCATCGACATGGTAGGACACAGCTACCACCATCCGGGAAAGGCTCTGCACTTACATCTGACCATGGGAGGCCCAGCTTGCCACCATGTCGAAAAGGCTCTGCACTTACATCCAACCATGGGAGGCCCAACCTGCCACCATGTCGAAAAGGCTCTGAACTTACATCCGACCATGGGAGGCCCAACCAACCATCATGTCGGAAAGGCTCTGCACTTACATCCGACCATGGGAGGCCCAACCTGCCACCATGTCAAAAAGGCTCTGCATCTTCCGAATTCGTTACTTCCCCTTGGAAGGAACCTCGATCTGAAGTACACACTAGAGCTTCACCGCTCCTCTCTGCATCATACAAAAAATGCAAGTCAGATCAATCAAATCAAATAGTAGCTTTCAAAAGAAACATACTACCTCACAAATAACTGAGCAAGTGGCAACATATTTTGCCTCAGCTGTAATCAACGCCATGGAGGACTCCATCCTGCCAAACTAGTAGCCCATACTGGATCTCAAACTGAAGAAGCAACCCAGGGTGCTCTTCTTCTCAGTGGCGCTACAAATCTGAATCAACGTAACCATGTAGGTTATTCTTCTGATTCATATCATACTTGAGCCCATACTCAACTATACCCTTCAAGTACCTCACTGCATGCTTTGCCACCAGGTGAGCATGTCTCAGATCCATCAGGAACTGGCTCAGGTCATTCACAGCAAAGCATGTGTCTGGTCTTGTATTTGTTAGGCACATCAAATCATTTGACGATACATCATGGCATCAACCGTCTCTGATGAAGCATCACTCAGTAGATTTAGGTTCGATGCCATAGGTGTGGCCATAGCCTTGCAGTCCATCATCTCGAACCTCTTCAAGATCTCCACTGCATACTTCCGTTATCCAAGAGAGATTCCATCTACACTCTGCCATACCTCCATGCCTAGAAAGTAGTGCATCATACCCAAGTCCTTTAACTCAAACACGACATCAAGTCTCCTTCTTGCATCTTTAATGAGTTCCTCTTTTTTTGTCAGGAATAGGTCATTGACATATAACAGGAGCATTACTGGTATTCCACGTTCAACCTTGAAGCAAAGGTTGGAATCCACTTTACTCTCAGTAAATCCTAGAGCCATCAATAATCTATCCATCCTGTCGTACCATGTCGAACCTCAGGATCTTCTGCAATCACTCCCTATGAAGCAGAGCATCATTCTCCCTCTACCTTTCGTACTATATGTATTGAAACATTATGTACTGGAGTGACAAGTAGCTTCCTCTACTACTAATATTCTATGTATCCATCTAGGGTCACTCGATACAAAGATCCTTTATCTTGAACTTTTTGAAAAGTTATTCTCGCACCCATCTTTGAGCTTGTCATCCTATATAGGCGTTCATCTTCAACCTTGTAGCAAAGGTTAAGATCTTCATCACTCTATGTGATCTTCAAGTTCCTCATGTATGTGTTATCCCATGGGTTCCTTCTGAGCTTGTACAAGGCCTTATTTAATTTGCACGCATGAGTCTGCCTATCATATGTCTCAACTCCCAGTGGCTGCAAATGTCTTTTTGTATTCTAGGCCTTCTTTCTGTGAGAAGCCTCGTGTTAAGAATCTTGCCTTGTTTCCCACAATGTTTCCATCTACTCCATGCTGGATCTTGTATCCATATGGAAGACACTACGGACTTCCCTTTAGGTCTCGATACCTCATCCTAGACATCATTCTTCTTGAATTGGTGCTCTCCTTACCTGTCTTCTTGGCTACTTCTCCATTGTTGGAAGGCTCTGCATCAATGATGTCGCTCAACAGTGTCACATAACCAAAGTGTGTCTGAGGCCTCTTGCTTTATTTGGAAGTCTCGTCATACCATTCTTCATCTTGTATTATTCTTCATCTACTGTTCTCTTTATATTCTTCTAAAGCTCTTTCTTTCGCTATGGTGTCTTTGACCCGAGAATATTCAGGTTCCTTTTCTAAATTGTCGTTACTTGTTCTTTGGAATGATCTTCATGTCAAGTTCATTTTCATGATTAGAAACATATCATAATTTCTAAAACATATTAATAGTAACAAATATATGTCACATATCCATGCGACTATTTTAGCCAATGCTACAACATTCATCCATATCATGTATACATACAATAACTTCTAGATGCATTCTACCCTAATGTTATTACAAGTGTCTACTACTCCTAATATGCCAACAGAGAGGTTCCAATATAGATGCATAGTAATGGAATGTTGTACACCATCATTGAATTCTTACCCATCATGTGCAATTCAGTAGTATAAATGCAAATGCTCAAACATGCATAACACATCAACTGAATATAAACAAATGCATAGCCAAACAATATCATGAAATGACAAATGAATAATTATATTTATTTGTTTCGTGGGTAGACTCCTTCTTGAGCCTTCATCTTCATCATCTTCTTCATTCATAACAGCATCATTTCTTATCCAAATGCTAAGATGGATAAGAGGTTCTTCAAGAATTGAGTCCTTCATATTCCTCATCGCTTGAGGGGTCTCCTTTGAATTGTGAGAGCTTGATCTTCAATTTCTCCCATCTTCTCTTCTCTTATTATGAGTTGAGCTTCTTCTTGTGTGCACTCTTCCCAAAGTCTACTAAAGGTAATCACTTCCTTATGGCATACATTCCTAGAATGAATGAATCCCATGATATTGGGAGGCCATTCAAGGTGGTTATAATAATATCTTATTCTTCTTTGATTGCTTCATCTTAGCATCAAACAATTCCTTCTGGTGTCTTCAAAGATGACACATGAGGGATGAGATGATCTTTAATAGAATCTGCAATGATTCTCTTGGATCTAGCCTTGTCCTCATCTCCCTCTGGCTCTTAGAACTTCCTTATTGAAATATTGATCCCAGTCAATTTCTTCAAGGATCACAGAGGTCTTATACTTCCATACTTAGAAGTTGTCAGCTTCACCAATTTTGTCATCAACCTGGTGTGATTAGTCATTTTGAAATGAGAACCTCAAATGTAAATAGAAAAAATTTAGATCTTACCAATTTGAGGTGTCCGTCCTGGTTTTGGAGTTGGTTGATCTAGGGTGTGTTAGAGAAACCCTAATTTTCAAAACTTGGAATTTCAAACTTCTAATTGTATAGAAAGATGGGCCTCTTCAAGGTGAGCTATCCAATGTACTCATTTTCTGAAAACAATGGAGGGAAGCTCTCGGAACACGAAGCCCTAGTTTTCCAATTTCTTTTGCAGAAATGACTGATATTGATTCTGTTGTATCTCCGAAGTTTCAGATCCTTAAGGTCTAAAAATTCTCACTGTGATATCCTGATAAGTCTTCTTTCCAACCCCATAGGTTATAGTAGAAATGGATTCTCCAAGTGGGAATTATGCTGGTTTTCTTAAGGTGACTTTTTTGGGGACTGTTCAGCATAGAGAACTTGTACAGACTGCCACGTGCCATTGTTTCACATTCTGGGTCTGAAAAATGTACCATAGAAACTACAATTTGTGCCCTACCTACAATATCTTGTGAAATTTCGTTTGGACCTTCCTAGTCCGAGATATATCTAATCTCCCTAGGTCACCTATTTATGACTGTATTCTGGAGGAGGTTGGAACCCTGATTTGGAGGAGCCATATCTCCTGAAGTATAACGAATCTGAGGCTGAAACTTTTACAAAGTGTACAACACAAATTTATCTTCGGCTAGTAAAAGTTTCAGCTTTTGATCCTTCTCCAATCTTGCGTTACAACGAAAGTTCTATAATGACTAAATTCAGTCTTCTAGGGTTTTTAGGCATGAAACCCTAATTTTCATTAGCTGCCATTGTAGCTGTATTTCAGTTGCACAGTGAAAATTCTCTAATTGAGAAACCGCTACCACCAATAGATGTGCCCTAGTGAGGTGAGTTAGCCTACCCCTCCTTGCTTGATGATCTGTGGAGAGAACACCTTCAACTAGGAAGCCCTAGTTCCCGTAGCTACACAGTGCCTTCTTTCAGAGAGGCTCTGATACCATGTTAGCTTTTCTTAAGATCTAATTAGATTATCTAGGATCTTTATCTGAAAGAATAACAAGTACAACAAAATGCATAAGATGTAAAAGATGCACAAGACACAAAGGTTTTCATCGGGGAAACCATAAAGGAGAAAACCTTGCAAACTTCTTTAGAATAGTAAGATGATCAAAAGCAGTAATAAGAAATGTTCAACAACTATCTTTCTCTCCTTCTCTGACCGTCTCTCTCTCTCATGCACCTTAGAGAGTGCATGATATGTGTATAAATGAGGGAGAGGGCCTCCCTATTTATACCCTTTCAAGTCACTAACCAAATATAAGACTCGAGCCTACATGTCATCTCACATGGGGCCCACTGCTCCTAGAGAGACCACAATTACATATTACATGATGTTACACTGGGGACTATTTCCCCGACTTACAATGGAGGTTGTACCTTAAGATATAGGCACAATTTAGACATCCCGTAAAGGGGTAACACACATCTCCAATGGGGTACAACAAGATATAATGATAATATACATCATAATATCTTCCTAAGTTACAAATACATCAACAAGAGGAATGATGATTACAATGCTGGAGACTTTCCTCCTATGGAGGAACAATGATGACGATGTTACAAAATTTCCTCGCAAGGAGGAACGATGATGATGTGGACCCTCCTCGAAAGGGGGAGCAGGTTGATGATATGGACCCTCCTCGAAAGGGGAGCATGTTGATGATGTGGACCCTCCTTGAAAGGGGGAGTAGGTTGATGATGTTGTAGTGGGATTGTATCATCCTTGGACATTAGTCCTAAAGTGAGTCGCAGACCTTTGTCTCCATGTTTCGGTAGGTTTGCATCATTCTTGGACTTATGTCCTAAAGTGATAGGGATTGATTATCCTGTAATTGGATCCACAGACCTTCGCCTTCATGAGGTGTGAGGATTGCATTGTCCTTGGACTTATGTCTTAAAGTGATAGGGATTGATTATCCCATAATTGGATCCACAAACTTTTGTCTTTGTGAGGCATGAGGATTGCATCATCCTTGGACTTATGTCCTAAAGTGATAGGGGTTGATCATCCCGTAATTGGATCATGTGTGTTGCAGGTTATGTTGTTGCTGATGATGATGTTGATCGAAAGATCAAGTATGGCTGTAGATGATGATATTGCCGATCGAAAGGTCAAGTGTTGCTGCCAAGGATCGAGCGATCAGGTTGCTGCAAAGGATCGAGCGATCAAGTGCTACAAAGGATCGAGTGCTACAGAAGATGAAGACTCAGCGCTGTAGAAGATGATGTTCCAATACTGAAGATGTTGAAGATGTTCTAGTAACTGTTCCAGTTGCTGATGATTGTTGAACAATTCCAATGATGTATAGATGTATCACCTTGATGATCTTGCAGGTGCTCTCTCTCCTTGCTCTTGCAGTTGATGTTGTTATTGTCAATAGAATACCCTTCTCGTTAAGGGGGAGTGTTGAAATATTGTAACTTCAAAGAATATTCTAAATGTATTTTATTGATGTGACCTATTAGAGATGTTTTATTCCTCCGTTGTGATGTTACTATTGTATTTGGTCATCATAGAGTCATGAGGTAAAACCTCCATTGTAAGTCGGGTCAATAGAACCCTCATGAATATAATATAATATTGTTTTGTGTCTTCCTAGGTGAATTCAGCCCAGTAAGTTTGTTGGGCTGACTTGTTAGGGAAAAAGTCAAGTGGAAGAAAGAGTATAAGTAGAGGATGCATGTTCCTCATTTGACACACACACACTTGTGTATAACTCATAAGAGAGAGAGAGAGAGAGAGAGAGAGCGAGAGAGAGAGAGAGAGAGAGAGAGAGAGAGAGAGAGAGAGAGAGATGTCTTCTAGGAGAAGGAGCACTTGTTTGGGGTTTTGTCTTTGTACTTTTGATACATCTATATAGAGGAATTTTTGCTAGGTTTTCTTCCCCATGAGGGTTTCCCAAGATAAATCTATGTGTTCTTTTGTGCAGTTGTGCTTGTCTTTCTTTAAGTGATCCTTTTGTATATGGTCATGATGTTATGGTGTTATTAGATATTGTATAACCATTAAAACATAATAGTTATAAGGCCCATTAGTTAGTCAGTGGGTAGTTGTTTAATGTAAAATGGCATTCCTTATTGATTAAAGGTCCTTAGTTGGTTGGTCCTAATTAATAAAGCGACCATAATTAATTAGAATTGGGCTATTGAAGTACTATATATAGAGTAGTAAGATTGTAATGCGGATTCAAGAATTGCCTTTCTATTTGGAGTTAATGCTCTTAGAGGTTGCCCCCTTGAAGAGGCAAGTGAACATTGTAATCTATTTTATCTATTTTCATTGTATTTTCTATATTTTCTACAAATTGGTGGGTTAAGCATATTGCATTTTATCTTTTATCTATCAAGGTTCACTACACTGTTCACCAATGGATCCAACCTCTTCAGGCTAAAATTTTGAAGGACATGGGAGTGGGATTTGATCCATTTATGTGAGCAAGGGTTATGAGATCATATTTAATATAAATCCTCTTGGTGCAACCACATGTTTGATCACTACCTCAAGGTGACTCCATGGCTTTAGGAACAACCCTCAGGGGAATTGAACCTTGCCTGCCAATAAAACACTCCTCACTCCTCAACAATGGATCCAACCCTTTTAGGTTTAAAATGAAGGACATGGGGTGGGATTTGATCCAGTTATGTGTGCACATGTCATAAGAACATTTCGATATAACCTCTTTGGATGCAACCACACATTTGATTGCTACTTCAAAGTGACCCCATGGCTGCAAGATATGCCCTCATAGGAATTGAACCTTGCCCACCGATGAAAATCTCCTGACCCTTCACTAATAGATTCAACCACTTTCATCTTTCATTTGAAGGATAAGGGGTGGGATTTAATCCACTTATATGTGCGCGAGTCACAAGATCATTTAATATAATTTATTTGGGTGCAACCACATGTTCGACCACTACCTTAAGGTGACCTCATGGCTCCAAAAACAATGTTCACAAGAATTGAACCTTACCCATTGATGAAAATCTCCTCCCTATTCACAAGTGGATCCAATCCCTTCGAACTAAATTGATTGCGCCGAGAGGCATTTTCTACAGCGCAAATGGGAGAGATGTGTCCCGTCTCTAACGCTGACATGGTACATGTTGGCTCAATAAAAATAATAATAATAAAAGGTAAAAAATTAAAGTAGTAGTAAAATTTAATTGACTTGAGTAGTAAAAAGAAAAATTATAAAACCAAGAACACATAAAATTTAATTTTAAATTAGCTAAATTGTAAAACACATTTATGTAATTATATATCAAATTTCTCTCTTGCTCACTTTAGCACATTACCATGGAATATTACAACCATATTTATAAGGTTCTTTAAAAGCAAATACAACTAGCAAGAAACCACGTGCCTTAAACCACTTACATCCTTGTTCATTCCCAAGTCAAGGTTAATCTTAACATGAAATGTTCATTTTTAGTTATAAAGAAAAACAAGTCGTTTCTCAAAAACATTTGGACACATGTTTAAAATCTTTATTTGATGGTAAAATATTTTTCAAATTCCAATTTATTATGGAAATCTAGATTTTAAAATTTTATATGGATTGTTTTACTCATTAACTACTCTTATGATTATATGATTATTAATGTTACTCTTCTCATTTTTCTATTGAAGGAATACTTATTAGACATTTTTGTAAATTAAAAAAAATTTGTACTTAAAGAGAACTTGATCTCTCTTCCTTAATAGAACGATAATTAAAATGGATCTACACTGGTGCTTATATTATCCAAAATTAACTCCTTCGATATTAAGGGACAATGAAAACCATGATAAGGGCCATGAGTGCCTTTCAATTTTATTTTCAAATTCTTTAATACCACTGTAATGTTATTGCCGAGACATAATCTTCATATAGCTCGAACATAAGTCTCTTTCCAAAAGAACCAAAGACTTTCATCGGCATGTAACTTCTATGGTACGACGATAGAGCCCATAGGTATGGTATGGCATAGTGGAAGGAAACAAAAGAACCTAAACACATTTCCCATCAACTTAACCCTTTTGTTTTACCCATTTCGAACTGCCCTATATAACGGAACTAAACACTTGCTGTTCTACACATTTCGAACTATCTGTACAAGGAAAAATGAGACCTTCAAATAGGAAAAAGTTAAGAACCTTACATTCTGAAATAGTGAGGGTAAAGGCGGGTAGAGATCAAATTCACGGTGAGAGCAATAAGCATCGAGTCATTTTAGAAAAGTCGGAGCAATCTCAATAGAGCCGGGATAGGGGCATTTTCTTGCCTTTGCACAAAATCCAAGTGCGGTGGCCAATTTCAAATTACATAATGAACAACGGACCCTCTGGATTTCGTAAGCACATCTCAATAATTTGATCAATTTCGCATGGACTGCGCTTCGTTTATCATATATCATTCCACTGAAATGACCTTCATTTTGCAGAAAATGCTCCTGTTACCAAGGGTGTAGTAATTACCTCTGCCATTTTTTCCATAGTAGTTGGTATGCAACATGGAACGCCGGCCTGTGGTCTTTCTTACCAGGTATTTGTTCTTTTCTGCTACACCCATTTTCCATACCATGCAATTTGATAGTAAATTTCAATGGCATTGTTCTATGTTGTAACTCTGGTAATTTTACGCGGATCTTACAAGGTTACGGGATTGGAGTTGATTTTGTTTATGTAAGTTACTTGTGCATTTTCCAACAGTGAAAGAATTAAGGTAAACGGGGAAATTCATATTTTTGGATTAGTTAATTGATTTGCAGTGTGTATTCTATCAATAATATCTATTAGGATGGGCTCCAAGTGATTTTGATGAAAATTTGCAGGCATTTAAACCTTGTTTAGGTGACTGTTGCAGTCTCTTAGTCAACATAATTCTGTTGAAAGGCATTTCATCTGTTTAGGGGCAGCTCTTATGTGCTGTTATATAATATTTATTTGAGTTAGCAGTGAAGGGTTTTTTCATTGCACTCTGTTGAAGTTTCTGTCAAAGGATAAATTTAAGCAAATTTGACTAATATATGCATGTACTTGAAGTGCCTCCTAAACTTCTGTAAGAAATCTAATTTTATGTATCTTAGCAAAAATTTTTTAGTTTAAGTTAGTCGGCCGCAACAACCACTGTGAAAGTGGACCTTACGACCTCCACATCTTTATTTGAAGTGTCATGTCAAGGAATTTGAAGAATTTGGCAGAATTGGTTCAGTGTTTGTGATTTTTTTTTAATTGTAACAGAGTTCTTTAACAGACTACAGTGCAAAGGTTTAAATCAATGGATCGTTTTCTTTTTCCTTGAAAAGGGGAAATTTTTATAAATTTATACTTTTACAGTTCCCATTTCTGCAATTCATCTGTAACTGTTATAACAAAAAGAAGCCAGCAAGCTATTGCCGCTGTAGTTTGCAACGTGGCAATTTCTAAAAGGAGTGCAGCAGCACAAGCCCAGTCATTAAGGAATGCAAGGCCACGGTGGCATAACTGCCTAGCTAACGATTGGGCAGTTGGCCAATGACTTTCCTGGCCAAAGGAGAAGCGAAGGGAAGAAAGAAAAGCGGGCATTCTCCCAACAGGAAATGGAACAGAGAATTCACACTCACAGCCTATTGCTGGAGGAGACTCAGTGCCATCTGTATGCATTCAGAGAAGTCGAATGTGCTTGGGAGAGTACTTACTATGATTTTGAGGCAGGGAGCTCAGTAATTCTGTAATCTTCTTTATTAAAAACAGAGTATTTTTAGGCGGTGGAGTTTTTATACACCAAGAGGGTTTTCTGATTTCTCCATGTAAATTTCTTTTTCACTGTATTATTACTGTATGTCAGTGTTCCTGTTATCATTTCATTGATATTCTGCAAAATATTGACTGCAAGCACTGTAGCTTCAAAACACTGTAATTCTGTGGTCACTGTAGTCCTGAAGGAAGCTTTTTGGTCTTTTCCCCCCTGTTACTCCTGCTGAATGGTTTGATTGCACGCATTGAATGCATGAAACATTGCAGAGATTCAATAGGTACATAGATTCAATGGTAAAACTTCCAGCCAGTCCGAAGTTTTCTTTCCCTCAATATAATTTAGTCACTGTAATTTCTGATCAAGTTGGTATCTGAGCCAAGTTCAAGTATATAATTGGGAGGCAATAGACATTGATTCAAAATTCCTTAACTGGGGAGACTGTATGGTTATGACTTGGAATGGATATGAAAAAAAGGCAGAGAACCACTTCAGCCAGGGTTGGAAATGAGTAGACAGCTAAATATGGGAGGTTTTCCTCACAAAGTGCAACACCAAGATGAACTAGAAGTCAGGTTTGTCTGGTTGGAGTTGAATATTGCTCTTCTAATAGAGATTATGACCCATCTTTGAAGACACTGGCCAAGAAGGAAAAATGTTTAACAGCATCTGAGCTTGAAGAGTAGAATACTGATCAGGGGGATACCAAGGGTAAGAAGCCTGAAACCTCTGTTAATGGCAGCTCTTCTTCCACATTTTATATTGTACCATTCAAAGTTGAAGCAGTTTTTAATTTTCTGATATAACAACCTATGATGGACTTGTTGATGCTGAAATGCTCAACTACTGGTTCTTGCAAATGGAGGTATGTTTTGGTATCTAAAGATACAAAGTTGAGCAAAAGATATACTTTGCTAAGCTGAAAATGACTGGCCATGCATTAATATGGTAGGAGAGCGACATGCACTCCCTGAAACAACGAAAGAAACCTCAATTGGCTAATGCTGCTGAAAAGTTAATTTTAAATTATTGGTTATCATGAGGAATGGGTGATTGAATGGCAATATTTCCGCTAAAGCAAAGGGCAGAATGCCCAATACTATACCACCAGACTCAAGAAACAAGCCATTTTGCTATACCTCAAGCTGTAGGATCATTGGGCATTGATGAAATACCAAGAAGGTTTGCATGGCTACGTTAGAAGGGAATTAGTCCTCTTCGAGGTAAAGAACCTTGATGATGCTGTCAAGAATGCCTTATTTATTGAGGCTGAGGGTGGAAAACTAGCAGAGTTTGGAGGAGTGGGAAACCCAAAGGAAGGCACCAAAAAACAAAGGCACAGGAGGAGGAAGACTTCCAACACTGCTCAGTCCAAGGACAACAGTAAGAATCATTGCAGTTATTGTGATTTAGATCGGCATACTAAGGCAAAATGCTGGATATTGCATCCTAAAAATCGAAAGAAAGCATCCAAGAAAGTTCTTACCAATATTGAGAGACAAGAATTGGAATGTGACTGTGACACGGATGAGAAGATTACTTGTCTGACCATGTAGAAACCGCCAACTATTGGGAATGAGTTGAAGAAATTCTGCATTGAGAGAGATTGGTTGTTCTACATAAAATCCAGATGAAGATGACAAGGTCACTGCACTGTTTGATTTAGGAATGAGGACGAGTTGAAGAAATTCAGTGCTGAGAGAGACTAGTTTTTCTACATTAAAGTCCAGATGAAGATGACAAAGGTCATTACATTGTTTGACCTAAGGAGTTGGAAGAATATGATCCCAGATGCATTATTGTAGAAATTGTGATTGCAGACCTATAAGCATCCAAAATCATATCCACTGGGATATCTCCACAGGGACATCAAACTACAAGTCACATGACATCAGTTCAAAGTTGGCACATCTGTTCATTTCAACAATGAAGTAGAATGCGATTGCACTAAGAAAAGTGAGGTGCATTATATAGCCCAGTATTGAAGTTATTGTAGTGTCTGTCCCATGTCTGTAATGCTAACATTGGCATATGTTAGCCTGATATAAAATATTATACAAAACTAAAAATATAATAATAATAAATCCAATGTGTGGCTAAATAATACTCACTCACAAATCTTTATATAAATAAACATAATACTATAAAAACTAAATCATATCAACTATTGAAAGAAGAGGAATATGAAGGAATTCTGTTTGGCACCATTCTTGACTGTTTTTTATCAACTTATAATATCAATGATGAGCTGAATGATACCAAGCATTAATACACACACACACACATAACAGACCAATGTAAATTCCATACTTAGCAGATTCGGAATCAACAATAAATTGGCTAGGCAAAAGAGCGAAGAGTTTGAATTGGATCGGGAAAAAATCTGGAAATACAAAAAAATAAATATATACCTATATTTCGAATTAAAAAAAACATTTTTCATAAATATTCAAAATAGCCATATCCATATACTGCAAGATATCAATAGATGTCCAAAATATATCAACTCTCATAAAAACTAAAATCGATTTTTTATGCCCTAGTGTCGGCGGCTGAGTAAAATCGTTTTTTTTATGCCCTTGGTCATGACTCATGACTCATGACTCCTCTGTTGAGTTTGTCCGATTCTCTGTTCTAAACTTCTACCTCTGTCTGTGGCCCTGAATCCTTCACGCCTGACCTGCTGCTGAGTGCTGAGTAAAGTGTAAAAACTGAAACAATGACTGTCCATCCGCCCTTCGTTGTTGCTCTGTGCAGGAGTGCTCACGTTGCCCGAAAGTTCGAAACAGCGGCAGCACGACTTTCAAATGGCGTTTTAAAGGCGGCTTCAATTCTCGACAAGGATAAATCACGTCTCCAACTTGTCGAGCGGAGTTTAAATCAGTGGTTTATTCCAGTTCAGTCGCGTAAAATCAGGAAGCCCAAGTTTGACTCGGGACGAGTCAAATGACTCGTTTAGCTGCTGATCCGAGTCAAACTCGGAATAATTGCGAGTCAACTCGCGATTCCTATTACTATGGTAAATTCATCTTAACTCATTTTAAGCATTGAGATATTTGCATCTCAATTATTTTCTTAATCCCTCTTGGTGCTGAATAGATCCAGAGTCAAGATGGATCTATGTGGTGTAGTGACTGTAGTCCCATTAGATGTTTGTGAGGTAGTTAGTTTTGGGCAACCCTTTTTTGGGGGAGTGTGATGCCATATATCTCATAAGCTAAGTCACCCGACATTTGGTCACATGGATTCGAATGTTTGACATGGACATGTAGCCCCCCTAAATCAGGACACGAGGTATATGTGTGTGTCTATATAAATAATTACAAAATAAATAAATTATATAAGACATGATTTCTTAGTGGGGTCTAGCTTGGGTGGCTAAAGTGAGGGGTTGTTGAATTTTTAACTACTTTCAACAGTAGGGTAATTATGTGTGCACATTTTTACAATTTTTTCATAATTACACATTGAAAGTATCAATGAAATGAGCAGTAATTTTATTAACCAGTTATAGCAGAAAGATAAGTGCAGCAGAAAGAAAAACATTGCATCACAATACATCACATAAATAGGTATGCACAGTGGACACCATATTTTACCCTGGGAAAACCCTCTCTCCTTCAGAGGGAAAAAACCCAGCAACCTTTCTTATGATAGATTTATTAATGGAAGAACAAGTATACACCAAGTCACCATGGACATCAAATCCTTTTCACACATAAGGGTAAATACAATCAGAGAGACCAACTTGACCAAGTACTTATCTTTTCATCTGAAGTATGATACTGCAAAATCAGAAGCTGCTATTCTTTCTTCATCATGACGGTTGATGTAAACCCTTATAGATGTGACGTCAGTATTATTCTTGCACATTGATCTAGGAACAAAGCATCAATCTCATCAAAGAATAATCAACAAATAACTCATGAAATGGTGTTAATCGAAACCGGAATTGGTTTCCTCTCTGTATATTTAATAAACAATGAATGGTTACAATATCAATGTCAAGCAATGGCTTGAATCCATAAGAAATTTGAATACCTAAGGAGGCAATTCGAAATCATGAGTGAGTCTGGCTTAACTGACTGTCTGCCATTCAATCACACTCAGTTAACCACTTGACCAAAACCCTAATTGACTCACCAAACCCTAACTAAAGTCGGAGTGCAATAAATGACTGAATCTCAACTGAAAGAGATCCAACATGTCATAGCAAACCAACCATCAAGTGCTAGTGCTCCATGTCTTCAATGAACCCCGATGAGGTTAATTGAAGTTGAACTGATCATCAGAAGTTGGTGGAGGCGCCCTGTTGACTCCAGATCATTAAATAATAATAAATAATCATTAAATAATCATTAAATAATATATTTAATGAGATGAGGCGCCTTAACTGACTGGTTGAATTGATTGTAACCACCAGTTAGCAATTAGGTGCATTAATATCACTCAGATCACCCCCAGAGTGCTCCAGTTAGCCTCCTTGACTGTAGGAGAAGGCTAAGTTAGCCTCCTTGACTCTAGGTAGGCGTGGGTGTGACTGGATGATGGCAATTAATGCTCCACTGATGTCAATTAATGTCAATTATACTTAGGATAGTGGTTTAACTAGGCCAATTTGACCAAAAAGAGTGTGTATGATGGTAAATGTCTCCAACACCCCCCCTTAAGCTATACTCAGGAAGAGTTAGAAAACATAGATGCATAAAAATGCTAGGGCCCCGGCAACAAAGGCCATAGGTCACCCTGTACAATGCTGAAACTGAAAACAATGCTCAAAACAAACTAAGTGAGGAAAAGAGGGAAAACCCAGTGGGAAAACCCCCCCCTTAAGCTGAACACTAAAAGTAGTCTGGATCACCCTGATGAACTCACCCCCAACAGTGAATGGAGGTAAGTGAACTTCTTTTCTGAAAAGCTCTTGGTGAAGATGTCTACAATCTGCTCATCAGTCTGGCAGTATTGCAGAATGATGGTCCTGTCATGCACTAGCTCCCTGATGTAGTGCATGTGAATCTCTACATGCTTGGTCCTCTGCCTGGTAACTGGATCCGTGGATATCTTAATAGCACTCTGGTTGTCACAAAAGAGGACAGTGGACAAAGTACTACCAAGATCAAACTCTGAAAGAATGCCTCGCAATCAAACTGCTTGGATGCAAGCATTCACCACTCTTCGATACTCGGCCTCTGCTGAAGATAGTGCTATGGTAGCCTGCTTTTTGCTTGACCAGCAAATGGGGCCACCAGCAAACATGAAGACATATCTGGAAGTTGACTTCCGATCAATAGAATCACTCGCCCAATCGGAATCTGTGTATCCAACCAGCTCTAGCTCGGAGTCTGCAGCATAGTGAATGCCGTAGGTCCTGGTTCCCTGAATGTATTGGAGGATCCTCTTGGCTGCCTTCCAATGAAGATCATGAGGCTGCTGCATGTATTTTGATACAACATTCACGGCATAACAAATAACAGGCCTAGAATGTGTCAAGTACAACAAGCTACCAATCAGCCGTCGATAGATAGTGCAGTCCATGGGAGGTGTGTGTTTTCCTTCTTCAAGGCTGATCCCTGAAAGGAAAGGGAATGGTGTAGGCCTACATTCAACCATGTTAAACTTGACTAACAGGTCTGAAATGCATTTGGACTGAGTGACCATAATCCCATCAAAATTTTGCTCGATTTCAAGCCCCAAAAATTGTTTTAGAAGCCCCAAATCACTCATTTCAAAGGCATTGTGGAGAGCAGTTTTGATGGCTAAAATGGAGGCAACTGTGCTACCTGTGATCAGTAAGTCATCAACATATAAAACAATGATAATTATATGACCATCATGCTGTTGTAAATACACATTTGGATCTGATCTATATCTCTGAAAGTTTTGCTAGAGAAGGAAGGCATCCATCTTGGAATACCACTCTCTTGGGGCCTGTTTTAACCCGTATAGTGACTTCTTTAGCTTGCAAACCAAAGATGGATCAGTGATGTAGCCCTCAGGCTGCTTCATGTATATCTCCTCATGAAGATCTCCATGCAGAAAGGCTGACTTAACATCCATGTGATGCACCTCCCAGTGCTTGGATGCTGAAATAGCCAAAACAAGGTGGATGGAGTCCATTTTTGCAACCGGTGCAAAGGTCTCATGGTAGTCCACTCCTTGGACCTAAGAGAAACCTTTCGCTACCAGCCTTGCCTTATATTTGCAGGTGCTTCCATCAGCAGCAACCTTTGTCCGAAACACCCACTTGCATTGAACCAATTTCCTTCCCGGAGGAAGAGAAACTAGCTCCCAAGTAGTGTTTTTCTGAAGAGAATTCATCTCTTCATCCATGGCAACTTGCCATCTCGGATCATTCCAAGCATGGTAGTAGGATTTTGGATCTGAACTAATCATCAAATAGCAAGTTTCAGACAACAAATTATCAGAACAAGAGAGCGCAATACCTGCTCTTTGGAAATCAGACCGGGTTCTCCTTGGATCTTCTGGATTTCCAATGTTGTCTCTTGTGGAGGAGAGTGTCTGTTGGGCGCATGTAGGAAGATGATTTTGCACTTCAGGTTCTGATTCAGCATCTGATGATTGCTGCACACTGATATCAGAAATCAGAGGATCTAAATCAGGGTCATCACCCCCAATTTCATCATCCAAATACTCAGTAGAATAGGAAGGAAATTCAGCAGTTTTCTCCTTCACTAGTTCTATCTCCTGAAGAGGCTCATCGAACTTGACACTTCTCTCGATGATGATCTGTTTGGTCTTGATATCTAGTAGCTTGAATCCTTTAGATTCATAAGGATACCCAATAAACAGACATTCTATGCTTTGCGGTTGCAAAGCCCTTCTTTTATCAAGCGGAATTCGGGCCCATGCAGTGGACCCAAACACCCGTAGGTTCGACACATTCGGCTTGTGTCCGAAGTATGTTTCGAAAGGAGTCTTTCCTTTCACGGATGAGTGTGGCACCCTGTTCTGAATGTATGCTGCAGCATGCATGGCTTCAACCCACAAATTTGCAGCAAGCTTCTTTAACTCCAACATACAGGTGGTCATCTCCTTGAGAGACTGGTTCTTCCTTTCCGCTACTCCGTTCTGTTGGGGAGTGCAGGGAATTGAATGCTAGACCTGAATATCATTTTGGGAGCATATGTACAGCAACTCATTACTGACATACTCCCCTCCATTATCAGATCTCAAGATCTTGATCTTAAGCTCAGAGGCATTTTTCGATCAAGGCCTTCAGTTCAGAAATTTTTTCACATACTTTTGATTTCTTTTTGAGAAAGAAAACCCATGTATACCTTGAAAAATCATCAATAAAAGTAAGGAGGTACCTTGATCCATTCATGGATGTGACAGGCATCAGACCGCTGATATCAGAATGTATCAGCCCCAATATGCTTGTAGCTCGGTTTGCCTTCCCCCGATCGAACTTGTGCTCAGGGTGTTTTCCAATCACACAGCCCTTGCAAATTCTTGTGGTTGCCTTGATGACCGGGAGGCCTTCAACCATGGAGTCTTTCTGTAATTGCTGCAAATATTTGAAATTAAGATGGCCAAACCTCTCATGCCACAACCTACTAACCTCATTTCCATGAGTTAGCAGAGCGGTGAGATTTGCATCCGCAACAAAGTGAGAGAACTCATAGGCTTTTGCATGATGGTTTGCAAGGCCTTTAGCAGTGAGTTTCTCGGATGCAATTGGCCTTCAACCATGGAGTCTTTTTGTAATTGCTGCAAATATTTGAAATTAAGATGGCCAAACCTCTCATGCCACAACCTACTAACCTCATTTCCATGAGTTAGCAGAGCGGTGGGATTTGCATCCGCAACAAAGTGAGAGAACTCATAGGCTTTTGCATGATGGTTTGCAAGGCCTTTAGCAGTGAGTTTCTCGGATGCAATTTCTGTTATCTCAACATCATTTGGGCTGAAAGAGACTCTCTTAGGCATTCCTGTATGTGTCATCTGATAGACACTAAGGAGATTTGCTACTAGAGATGGTACATACAAAACATTAGAGAAAAAACCATTTTCTAGATCTACAGTACCTTGTCCTTCGGAAATGATGGTGGAGTCATCTCCCATGTGGATGGGGATGGATTTGCCGGTCTCCAAGGATGAAAAGGAGTCTTTTTCAGCCATCATGTGGTTCGAAGCTCCAGAGTCAATCAGCAATGCTTGCCATGAGGGCATGACCTTTCTCATGCTGTGGTTCCCGATCTTGGTGATCTCTCCTCCGAAAGCTCTCCGGAAGATTGATGTGATTCCTCTCAAGGAGAGAGGTTGCTTCATCAAGCTTTTTCTTCATGCAGGCATGTTCAGGGTGAAAACCCTTCCCGCAGTAAGAACACTTGACTTTTTCTTTCCCATTGTGCCCTTTTCCTTTGTTCTTCCTTGAACCGGAAGATTCATCATGCTGCTGGTTTTCAACTCTAGGCTTGGGACCATCAAATTTAGTTTTCTGATTTTTCTGCTGCTTTCCTTTACCCTTCAAATCTTTGGGCCCCGAGACATGGAGGGCTTGATCACGGGAAGATCGGATGATCCCCATCTGGACAAGCTTGTCATGTTCATTTGTTAGGGACTCAATGAAGGCATTGAGTGTAGGCATCTTCCATCCGGGGGTTGTGAGCTTCCCCGCACGGAATGTAGAAACAAAAACTGAATAATCAGCCCCGAGTTTGGAGAGGATGGCAAGGATGAGCTGATCATCCTCCTTCTCCACCTTGCATTGCTTCAAGAGTAAAACCGTATGCTTGAACTTTGTAAAGAAATCATTCAGAGTCTCGAAATTGGAAGGTTGGAGAGACATGAGTTCATTTTCGAGTTGGTAAACTCTCAAGTCATCATCCTTTCCGTATAGAGATTCCAATTTGTCCCATATTTCTTTCGGTGTCTTCAGATCCGTAAGATGGAAGAGAAGGTCTTCGGAAATAGAGAGGCACAAGAAACCGAAGGCTTCATCCTCCTTGTTCAAGAATCTTGATTTTTCTATGACGGATCCAGGCTCAACTTCAGTGTCCATGGCGACTCTAAAAAGTCCTTTGGAGCGCAATTGAATCTCCATTTTATTTTTCCATGAGTGGAAATTGTATGGAGTCAAGAGATCTGCTGAGGAGGCCATCTGGATGTGCTGTAGCGAATGCTTCACCTGTAGAAA
>LPNX011065571.1:530033-543999 GCA_001517045.1 Pseudotsuga menziesii
CAATACCAATGTCAAGCAATGACTTGAATCCATAAGAAATTCAAATACCTAAGGAGACAATTCAAAATCATGAGTGAGTCTGGCTTAACTGACTGTCTGCCATTCAATCACACTCAGTTAACCACTTGACCAAAACCCTAATTGACTCACCAAACCCTAACTGAAGTCGGAGTGCAATAAATGATTGAATCTCAACTGAAAGAGATCCAACATGTGTCATAGCAAGCCAACCATCAAGTGCTAGTGCTCCATGTCTTCAATGAACCCTGATGAGGTTAACTGAAGCTGAATTGATCATCAGAAGTTGGTGGAGGCGCCCTGTTGACTCCAGATCATTAAATAATAATAAATAATCATTAAATAATCATTAAATAATATATTTAATGAGAGGAGGCGCCTTAACTGACTGGTTGAACTGATTGTAACCACCAATTAGCAATTAGGTGCATTAATATCACTCAGATCACCCCCGGAGTGCTCCAGTTAGCCTCCTTGACTGTAGGAGAAGGCTAAGTTAACCTCCTTGACTATAGGAGAAGGCTAAGTTAGCCTCCTTGACTGTAGGTAGGCGTGGGTGTGACTGGATGATGGCAATTAATGCTCCACTAATGTCAATTAATGTCAATTATACTTAGGATATTGGTTTAACTTGGCCAATTTGACCAAAAAGAGTTTGTATGATGGTAAATGTCTCCAACAGTCAGTCCTACATCTTCTTTTCCTTGCCAAGAGAAACAGAGATGAACTCTTTAGTAGTCCACTGTCCACCTTCAAATGATGACGTTAAAGTTCCAAGGCTGTTGGGAGCGGGGAGCGAGAGCGGGAGCGAATAGCGAAATTTTCAAAAGATTCTGATTTGGGAGCGTTTCGGGAGCGTTTTTTATATAATATATATTTTTATATATTTCGCTGCATATATATTAAAAAAAACATGTATTATACCAAATTAGCTATAGAAAACATAGATCTAACCATTACTACACATGTCACATATAACATCAATCATCTAGGAGCTATGACTTGTAGCATTGTCATCAAATGATCAATCATCAACAACATCAATCTTCAAATTTCAACATATAATATTTTCCATCAACAAACTCTAACAGTCTAGACTCTAACAGATAACATCAACCATGAAATGAAACAAAGCATCATAATATCATGTTCAATACCAAAGAGTTGTAAGATAATAAGATGGTAAGAATCAAGATGCAGTCAACAATTTAAAGTTCAAACTTCAAACTTCAAAGTAGGCCATAATAAACATGAAATACAAAGTATTATGATACTATCTACTAAGTTTTCCCCTTGCCACAAGAAACTTCCAATTTTTTTTCTCGTGTTCTAAGTGGAATAGGAGCTGGTGGAAGTGATCATGGAACATGAGAAGAAGATGAATGGCCTCCACGGATTGTTGGACGTTGTGAAGCTAAAGGCAAAACTCTTGCATCTGTAAACTTGCTGGTGGTTGGGGGTGGCATCTCTGATGTATGAATCAGATGAGGATCACCCTCATGATCACCCAATAGTCCATCCTCCAAGCGCTCTAATGCAATGGCTCCATCCTCCACATTAGCCTCCTCTGGATTGTTGTCCCAAGTCAAAAAAGTTCTATCATTCTTGGCCGCTTCACAATAATGGGACAACAACCTCAAGTTGTAGTGCACATAAACCAAACTTTCGGCCCGTTTTGTATTCAAACTATTTCTCTTGACGTTGTGGATGAAGTTGTAGGTGCTCCAACACCTCTCTGCAGAAGAACTATTGACAACCTGTGAAAGCACCCTCACCACCAATTTATGCAAATATGTGGCACCACTGCCATACATGTTCCACCAACGGATAGTATCCAATCTCTCTCGATCTTTGGTTGCATGCAAGGTACCAAAGACTCCATGTTCACTGATGTATTGGCTCAATTCACTCCGTACTTGAGCACACTCCTCCTCATCAGGGACCAACTTGTCTAATGCAAGCATATACCCATTTTGTACCTCTGAATCTGTGTGTGGTCTTTTCCTAACTCCACCACCAGGTGCAGGTTGGGCCAACCAAGATGGAGAATAATATTTTGGGGTAAGGACATATGCAAGGGCATGGAGTGGAACATTCAAATTATCCCACCTTTTGACCACATGTTTATGAATATCGTCATACAAGATTGCATTTCTTTGCTCAACAATGTCTTTGATATGACCAAGCATGTTATCCATTTGCTCATACACCTCCCCAATCATCGCTTGAATTGTATCTGCAAAACGAATCATATTATAAACGGGCTTGGTGAACTGTAGAACATATTTAACCTGTGTCCAGAAATGACCATCAAGAACGGTGTCCTCCACATCCTGAAAGTCATGTCAATCAGATGCGCTTGCAACTCTGTCTTTCAATCCCTGCCATGAATCACTTGAGACTATACTAGCCAATGCCTCTCTTACCTTCAAAAGCCTCCTGAAGGTGAGGTAGTAGCTACCAAATCTAGTCTTCGCAATCTTCAATAGCTCCAACCTAGAGTGATTGCGAAAAATGTGGCATGCCATGCTATGAATGGTGATAAATTTTATCATTTTCTTACCTCTCTTGTATAAGGCACCAATCCATCGATAACTAGGGCCCTTCATCTTAACAATATAATGCATCAAAAGGTTCAATGTGTGAACCAAACACCCTGACCAAAATGTGTTGGGATACTTATCCTCAATGATTGCTCCTACTGCCTTGCAATTAGCAGCACTATCTGCGATGACTTGAATGACATTGTATGGCCCAATCGTTTGAATGGTGTCAAGTAAAGGTTGTGCAATATTGATACTAGTCTTGTAGTGATCTGAGTAGTCATGAGCTGAAAGGAAAACTGCACCACTAGCAGACACACCAAGAATATTTATCAATGGCTTGCCTTTAACATTTGTCCACCTATCTGATACAATGGATACCCCATATAATGACCAATCATTTGTAAACTCTCCAAGAGCACTATTGATTTTGGCTCTTTCCCTGTCAAGTCCCACGGTTCTAGCTTTGTCATACCCAGGGCTCCTATATCCTTTAGGGGCACCATTGATGGCTTGTACCATTTCATGCCAATAGGGTGAGCGAAGAACATTGAATGGCACATCACATGCATAGAGAAACCTGTAAACTTTTGCATCCATATCATCTCTGCAACCAAGGTCAAGGAAATCTGATAATGTTTTTTGCATAGGGGAGAATCCACTAGCATGGGTGGATGATGATCCAGATCCACCACTAAACATTCTCTGTGGGGATTCAGATTCGACCCTTGATCTCTTGGAATTGTTTTGAGCGGCCTCTTCTTCCATCCCGTATTTGTTTCTTTCTTTACCTGGCACTTTGTCTCATGTTTTGACTCCAGTAGGCTTATCTTGATCACATGGCATAATCCTACACAAATGCTTTCTCACACGGGTATATGAACCTGTGTAAGTTTTATTACAATGGAGGCATGTAAACTTTGTGGTTCCACCCCCTCTCCCTCCCCCAAGCCTTGTCACATACTTCCACAAAGGTGTTGTGTCTTTTTTTGGCCCCTCATCACTCTCAATCTCCTCCTCCTCCTCCTCTCCCTCTTCCTCCTCCTCCATGGTATGTGCGGCTCCCTATCTCTTCATCCTCATCATTGCCACCACCAAATCTACTTCCCACCACCACCATCATGAGAAGAATCGTAACCAACCACAAAAACCACATACCCATCATGCTTGTTGATTCAATATGAGAATCACTTCTTGCCTACAATAAAATGATGGAGAAGAAGAAATTGGAAAGGGTAGGAAAAAAACACACACAAGGTTTAAAATTTTAACATAGTGAAATATTTTTTTCAAAAACAAACAAAGATTGGGTTTTTAGAGCCTACCTCTTTAGCTCTTCAAGGATGGTTGAATGTCTCTATGGAAGCCTTCAATCTTCCTTCCAAGCTCTCACAAATACAAGCTTTCAATCTACCCTCCAATCTCCCTTCCAAGCTCCTACAAATTTGCTCTCAAACAACTAGCAAAGCCACTCAAAGCCCTAGCAAGAAAAATGAATTCAAGCAAATGAGCAATAGAATGAGTCCAAATAGAGGCCAATAGTGTTTATAAACACTAATTAAACCCTAGGCAACCATCAAAAAACAATTTTTTTCCAAAAAAAAATGAGATTTTTTTCCCTTCACGCGGAATCGGTTAGGGAGTGATTTCAGGAGCCTTTTTTTGGCTGAGGAATCGCTCTGGGAGCCCTGAGGAATCACTCCGGGATCGTCGATTTCGAATCGATTCCCTCAATGATTCCGAAATTTCAGGGAGCGTTTTTTTTTTGTAGGAATCGCGATTCTGAAAATTGCTCCCAGGAAGAATCAATGAGAAATCGCGATTTCGGGAGCAATTCCTCCCGGAGCGCGAATCGGGAGCAATTCGTGAGGGGAGGAGCGATTCCCCGCAGCTTAGCGTTAAACTGCTGTAGGTGATGGCAAACTGATTTTGAGTTAACGACAGCTCTATTAGGGTCCGATCTCATCAGTAGTGCTTTGATCTGAGCAACTGCAGTCCTATTAGGGCTCGATCTAACCCTTGATGACTTCAACTTTGTGACGACAACCCTGTTAGGGACTTGAATTGATCCTTTGTGGCCTCACTGTGTGGCAGCAACCCTGCTAGGCATTGATCCAACCTTTGGTGGCCTTAATTTGAGCAACGACAACCCTCTTAGCAAGCAAGCAACAACCTTAAATCTTGACAATATTGTACTTTTAGTTTCATCTGCTTCATAGCAACCCTTTTAGGGCTATAACACATCCTTGATAGGCCTGCTAGGGTTCGAATAAATCTACAACACCCTCTGCTAGGGTTAGGACAGTCCACGACACTTGTGCTAGTAGCCCTATGGGCAAGGAATAGACCTTGGTACCCTCTGCTAGGGCTGGAACAGTCCATGGTTGCCCACCGTTGGGGCTAAAACAGACCTCAACAACATTTATTTCCTTGGATCTGACCTTGACACCCTCCAATCAAGCCTCAACAGCCTTTGAAGTGATCTCGACAACCTTGATTGCAAGCCTGTGGGATAGGACATCCTCACGATACTCTCCAACAGTAGCCCTGTGGGCCTAAATAGACCTTGGCACCCTTTGTGGGAGAGAAAGAAAGCTTGGGGGAAGGGAGGCTCTCCTTGAATGCTTGAATGTTGATCAAAACTCAGAGATGAAGATAGGTCGCAACTGAGAAAGATGTCTTGATTCAAAGATGAAGATGAATAATGTTGTGTTTTGTCTATTGAGAGTGTTCTTCATTTATATTTCATCATTGAGTGAATGAAGGGGTGACTTCCATAAGTCAAGGAGTCAACACATAATATAAAATACATTAGTTAGGGATTCCATTATTTTATTTTTCCTTTTTAATCCTTCATTAGGGTTCTTGACTTTTTGTCTTGGCCCTTGGGATTTTAGCTCGTCATTGGTGGGATTTGATCCTTCATTGGGGTTCCGTGACCATAACTCCTTAAACAAGTCATCTTAGACCTTTCTCTTGGTCTCTATGGTCCACACGTTTCAACTCAAAGTACACCATCATAAATAAGGAAGATTATTCTTTGATTGTCTTAAAAGCAACACTAAAAGATCCTCTTCTAATTTGTCATAAAGGTTTAGACAAAACATCTTGGGCTAAACTCTAGCCCCCTCTTGGTCTTCATGATCCACATGTGCCCTAAAAATCTTAGGGTCTTTCAAGAGCTTCTGGCGTGAGACCTCTACCTTATTCAATGGTCAACTTGTCTTCCTGAATCTTCATAAGAAAGGTCTATTCATGTTGATGTAGTCTCCTTCAGGAGGAGATTAAGAACATCAACATTCTATTCCCTGACTAGGTCCTCAGCCCCAAGCTGATGCTAATCTCCTAGAGAATGGCTTTCAATGCTGACAAAAAATCAACACTCCCTCTTAGCGAGAGACACATTCTCTATCAAGCAAGCTCCAAGACAGATCAAAGAAGTAGCTCGAGCCACCACACACACATTGATGCATCTCATGTGTCATCAATGCCCTGGTAACAGATGAGGTACCTCAGCTCTAGGATGCATTCATTCTCCCGGAGAACAATAGTCGATGATGTAATCATCAATAGACAATGTGATCATCTTGTTCTCCCCACTAACACCAAGGTCATATGCTAGTTACACCTACAAGGGGTGGCAGTCCCTTGAGGAGGTCCCATAGCTCAACCATCTTGAATGACCAAGGAGAGGAGTATGCCACACATCATCTGTCTAGACAGAGTCTAGGACTTCTCACGTTCTTCAGCTCCAAGTTGAGGTTGACATATGTCAATATCTTGGTAATTGACTAAGTGCTTCAGTCCTCAGACTGCATCAAGTTGACCAAAGTCAACAACTTGGTCACTGACCAAGTGCCTCAGTCCTCAGACTGCATCAAGTTGACCAAAGTCAACAACTTGGTAATTGACCAAGTGCCTCAGTCCTCATACTGCATCAAGTTGACCAGAGTCAACAACTTGGTAATTGACCAAGTGCCTCAGTCCTTAGACTGCATCAAGTTGACCAAAGCCAACAACTTGGTAACTAACCAAGTGCCTTAGTCCTCATATTGCATTAAGTTGATCCTTGGTCCCAGACTGAATCAAAGATGATCAACTACCTGGTAACAGACCAGGTGCCTCCATTCTCTCAGAGATTGGGTTTTATGTGTGGTGCTCATTACTAATCTTAGCAAGTGATCCAATGGGCAATGGTCGTCCATCCCATAAGCAAAGACTGACTCCCTCTGATTTCTTACAAAGAAGAACAAGTCAACACCAAGATCAACAGATTATCTCATTTGCATTACTTCTTGGGGAATTCACCAGGTATCTTCAAATACCATACTTTGGGAGTCTGCAAAGTAAATATAAGTCTATCTTTACGTTGGAGGAACCAACTGCCTTTGCTCCATAGATCACAACTCAAGTGATCCTCAACTATCAGTGATATTTTATACAGATCAAACTGATAAGAAGAGCCTGGTGCACTCTGTCTTATCACTGAATGGATCTCCAGGCTCCCTCTGAGCCCAACAACAGACTGTCTAAGCAATCTGCAACCAAAGCATTTCAATACTCAACATACTGAACCAAACCACTGAGGAAGGTGTTTCACACATCCATCAGATGTATACTCAACTCATCACTGTACATCTGAAGTGTACCGGGGACATACGACTCCTCATAGTCCACTCATTATGTGAGAGAGTCCTCTCAATGCTGCTTGCTTTTGCATGCTCAAGCTCACGAAGTTGCCTGGAAGTATCATACACTTCTCCTCAGATATTACACATCAGACTTCTTAACGGACTGATAAAAAAACATCTGGACAAACCAGTCTACTGAAAGACTTCAAAACCAGTGATGTGTCATATATAAACTTAGAGACTTAGACTTTCTCTTAAAGTCTACTGACAACAGCAAGCAAGGCTATACGAACCTTTCTTTGATTACAACAATCCCACAATCATATACACAGAGTGCTCTACTGGCTTCCTTTGATTGTTGGAAGGGTGAGAATAGTAAACCTCATTCTTCGGAGTCTTATCCTCCTCATTGCTGATCTTTAGGTGAGATTTTGGACCTCCTGAAGGTTGCCAACATATCAGGACAACAACTTGACAATCTCAGCCTAATTTCTTCTTATGAAGGGTAGAATCTTCAAGACACTGAAGTCTCACTATTTTACACAGAGGTAACCAACTTTCTGAAAGGTGAGGGAGGTAAAGAACTGCACGCTCCGTCTTGATCATTGCGTCCAAGCAGAAATCACTAAACAAAACTCGGGAATTATTGTCATTTATTTTGATCCAAATATCTATAAGGTTCTCCCTTTTAGTCCCAGACTCATTTCACATTATTTGAATCCTTAATGGAGAAACCAGTGCAAGGTTTCTAACCAAATCTGAGCTTTTCCGACCTCATCTTGACGGAAACATTCCAAGATGCGAGCTGAAATTATTATTAGAATATTTGACTTGCCCATACCAAAGTCCTCATTGTAAACTCCTAAGGTCTGTTCTTTAGAAAACGATTTCTTTACTGCTGCAAATTCCCAGAAGACATTTTTTGAAGAAGATATACTTCACGATTTGATGCCCAATCAAGGATGTTCATCATCCAATTATTCATCAACTTGTATACTGCTCCATATCCAAGATCTTTCCTGCGCTGGTCAAGGCAAAACATCAATACCAAGCTCTGATACCATGTTGAATTTTTAACTACTTTCAATAGTGGGTAATTATGTGTGCACATTTTTAAAATTTTCATAATTACACATTGAAAGTATTAATCAAATGAGCAGTAATTTTATTAACCAGCTATAGCAAAAAGATAACTGCAGCAGAAAGAAAAACATCGCATCACAATACATCACATAAATAGGTATGCATAGTAGACACCATATTTTACCCTAGGAAAATCCTCTCTCCTTCAGAGGGAAAAAACCCAACAATTTTCTTATGATAGATTCATTAATGGAAGAACAAGTATACATCAAGTGGCCATGAACATCAAACCCTTCTTGCATATAAGGGTAAATACAATCAGAGAGACCAAGTACTTATCTTTTCATCTGATGTATGAGATCTGTATTTAGATGATCAAAAAGTTTACACCTCAAGTGATTTGATTCCTTTTGATACTTGATAGATTTGGGGTTAAGATGGATCTATGTTGTACAAGTGACTCATTCTTTTAGCCTATGGACACCATATCCATGCTCTCTTTCATGGTGTGATCTATTGTTCAAGGGTTCTCTCAAGTGTTGTGTGCTACTGTTCTTAGGTGATTCCTCTCTAAAGGCGAGCAGCAATCATCTTCAGACTTGAATTCTTCGGATTAATTTTACCCTATGCTTCAAAAGATCAAACACCAAGCACAATTGGTCCAAATTTGTATATTTTCACTCATGAATCTTTCTTTGGAGTTTTTAATTTTATTTATGTTTTATTGTATGTGCTATAGTGAAGTTTTGTATTTGATGTGGTAATTTTATTCTGTTTGATGTTTGTTGTTCAGGTTGATTCCTATACTTACTAGTTACTATCTTAATGGCATAATTATGAATGAATAACTAATATCATCCTTGTTTCTTATATGTAAACAGGGAATTGTGAGGAAGCTTCACCTTTGGAGGCTGGTCACGTCTGCATTTGTGTTTTCATCAACCCCAGAGTTGATGTTTGGGCTTTGCCTCTTGTATTATTTCAGGGTATTTGAGAGACAAATTGGGTCTAACAAATATTCAGTGAGTAATTGATATGATATTTTCCTTAAAATTCAGAAACATAAAAGAAATTAAAAGGTACGGGGCAATTAGATGGTGTGGATGTTTATATTCTTGTTTGGACATGTGATCAGGTGCATTGTATTTTGGTGCAGGTAAGTGTAAATAGGCCTGGGGAGGGGGAGAGGGGAAGAGGGGGGGGGGATAATCGAAATAAAATGGCTGGATAGTTGGCTGTGTGGCACGCCATAATGAGATCTGGTGCTAATTTATAAACAAATAATGGAGGAATATTTAAAAATAACATCAAAGGAAACATGTTTACCCCTTGGTCCGTGGCACGTCCTGCTAACCATAATAAGTAGTTTCTAGATGTTGATTTTTTTAAAGAAACTCGTGAGCTTTGATCGGAAAGCTTGTATAGTTTTCCAACTGTTATAAGCATGCATCCAAGATTTTTGCATATTATTTGGTTACATTATAACGAAGCAAGGGGTTATAATGTTGTTAAGAATCGATACATCCCTTTTTATGTGGAGGGCTGGAATGTAGAAGTTCTACCTATATTAACTATTTTCTTGGTGAAGGAGAGTAATCTGGAGCTCAGGGGAGTAGATGAAAGGGAAAAAGAGAGGAAAGCTTTATTAACTATTTTCTTGGTATTATCCACTTTTATTTGAGCCTTTTTAAATCAAATGGACTCCCAACTTTTTTCTTCATGTAACGCTAGTCATTATGATTTGTATGTGCAAGTCTTCATAGCCTTCATAGCTGATTTAGAAGTCCCTATCCTGTTATATACTCATTTATGTAAGGGTTCATGACCTTGTCCTCATCTCATTTGAAATTATTAACCCTTTTGTCATGTAATTAGATGCTCCTTTCATGTTAGGCATAGGTACTAAAAGAACATTTGCAAGGGATAATTGAAATAAAATGGTTTGATAGTTGGCTGTGTGGCATGCCAGAACGAGATCTGGTGCTAATTTATAAACAAATAACGGAGGAATATTTAAAAGAGGGAGAAGTTTGTTGCTTGATCTTTCGTAGCTGATTTAGAAGTCCCCATTCCGTCATATACTCATTTATGTAAGGGTTCATGACCATATCCTAATTTCATTAGAAATTATTAACCCTTTTGTTATGTAATTACTAATTAGATGTTTCTTTCGTGTTGAGCATAGTTACTCAAAGAACATTTGCAAGGGATATCGAAATAAAACGGTTGGATAGTTGGCTGTGTGGCACGCCATAATGAGATCTGGTGCTAATTTATAAACAAATAATGGAGGAATATTTAAAAATAACATCAAAGGAAACGTGTTTACCCCTTGGTCCGCGGCACGTACTGCTAACCATAATAAGTAGTTTCTAGAGTTTAATTTTTTTAAAGAAACTCGTGAGCTTTGATTGGAAAGCTTGTATAGTTTTCCAACTGTTATAAGCATGCATCCAAGATTTTTGCATATTATTTGGTTACATTATAACGAAGCATGGGGTTATAATGTTGTTAAGAATCGATACATCCCTTTTTATGTGGAGGGATTGAATATAGAAGTTCTACCCATATTAACTATTTTCTTGGTGAAGGAGAGTAATCTGGAGCACAAGGGAGTAGATGAAAGGGAAAAAGAGAGGAAAGCTTTATTAACTATTTTCTTGGTATTATCCACTTTTATTTGAGCCTTTTAAAACCAAATGGTCTCCCAACATTTTTCATCGTGTAACGTGAGCCATTATGATTTGTATGTGCAAGTCTTCATAGCCTTCATAGCTGATTTAGAAGTCCCTATCCTGTTATATACTCATTTATGTAAGGGTTCATGACCATGTCCTCATCTCATTTGAAATTATTAACCCTTTTGTCATGTAATTAGATGCTCCTTTCATGTTAGGCATAGGTACTAAAAGTACATTTGAAGAAAAGGAGCTTTGTCACCTCAGTGCTTAACTTTGGAAGAAAAGGACCAGATAGAAAAGTGCTATCTAGTGCAACTTTGGAAGAAAAGCACCACTGTCACCTCAGTGCTTAACTTCTCTCTTTTAGGCCGGCTCTTAAAGCCAAGGGAGGCTTCTGTATGGGTTGTGTTGCCGCCTTTTCACACACCTGGATCACGTGGCAGAAATCTTCGAGCCACTCGGTGTGTCCTTGGGGGCAAGTCTCGAGTCAAGGCTGTCACCTTGTTCTTGACTCCTCCGTTTAGGCTCAACTCCTAACGAAGCCAAGGGGGGTAGACCCTATTAAGTTACTAAGGATGATTTCTTAGTGTGGTGATGTTGTACTGAATCAGTTATTTAGGAGTTTGAATACTTTAACTATAAGCAATCAAGATGACAAGATACGAAGATACACACGAAAGCACAAAGTTGATACACAATATATATATGAAGCAGAAAAGACCAGTGCCTTAAAAATGGAGTCAAAAAAGATCAGTGTGCTTGCATGTGTCTGGAATAAATGTTTTGCGATTGCATCTTGGTACGTTTTAAGTTAAAATTGGAGTATGAGTTGTTTAAATTAGGCTTAAGGGGGACTCCAGATAGACTCGAGAGTACTTGGAGTATGTCCAAAACAAAGCCTATACGGCTACCCGCAAGGAATATGTGGGCTGAAATGGAGTCTCTGGGGCTGTGTTCGTAACGCACCCGTTAGGGTGTGACAGAGATCGGCGCCCCGAGGTCACTTTTCAGTAGGTTCCCGCTTCCTTTGGGTATTTTGCCACCGTAAAGGTTTGATCGAGGTGTTGGATTTTCACCTGATGGTTTGTTAATTGGGGAAGGTGAATCCTAATTATGCTAGTCACCCAAGTGCTTTTGATACAGCTTGACTGATCGGACGAACTGCAGCCAAGTGCAGAGCATACACACTGGAGTCTTGTAAATTTTAATAAGTTTTAAAAGATGTGTTCTTGCTTAAAAGAAAATCCTCCAAGAACCCCTTTTGATCCAAGTGGATCTCAATCGGGGAATCAAGGAGGGGTTAATTTTAAAATGCTGATAAACAAAAAATGAGAAAATAACACAACTACACAAATGCGGTTTTCTGATTAATCCTACCACGAATCTCTTTCCCCTTGCGGGTCACTCGGGAAATCGTGGGGTAAGTATTATGATTACTTTTGAAAATAAGATATGGAATATGTAATTAACAACAAAATCAAATGTACTACCCTACTAATCAGATAAATTCTAGTAAAAGGAAATAAGCAGAAAAAGACAAAAAAGGCACCGATGCGAATCCCCCCAGGGGGGATGGGGAATGGGCTCGAAAGAGCCTATTCAAAGGATGATTTTATTATAGAGGTTACAATATCAAAGCACTGATAAAACAGAGCTTTCTTGGTCCTTATACAGGCTGAAACCAAGATATTACAGTTTATGCAAAACAATTACAAATTATGTGACGAAAGAGAGCCCCCTGGGGGGATTTGAGCGCTCCAAAAGCCACTTTGGACAACAGCTTCTCTTCTTCTTTGTCAGACCTGCTAAATGACAGCGAATGAATTAGAATAACAAATGCCCCAAAGCACTTTAAGAGTGCCTTTGGGTCAGCCTACTTTATCTCAAAAAATTAATGAAATTGAACTAGTTAAACCGACGAAAATGGAACCAAGGAAAGCAAGCTTTCCTTGGGATCTTGGCCTGCTGTTTGTGCAGCCAGTTAACAGCACTGATATTGCAGAATATTGAAATTATTGAACAGCAAATGAAACTACCTTAACAACAAGCTATGAATTTTTCAATAAACTACTTGCGAAACTAAGGCAATTTTAGCTAGATCTCTTGAAATTGAACTTTATGTGCACAATGAAACTAAGATCTAGAAAATTGAAGGGATCTTGATAATTAGATCTATGTATGCTTTTCTTTATGAGATAGATCAGATTTAAAAAGAGACCTTAAAGTAACCAGTTTGAAGGAAGTTTAATAATTTTAAAGGAGAGAAATGGGAAGAAAGGTGCTTGTTGTTGAAGCAGATCTGCAGAGGGACCTTGGTAGAGAAGCACCGAGGGGCACGATCATAGCAATCTCTGCTGGAAATCAATGGAATCAGGCCTGAACCATAGATCTTCTAGCTACGACAAACCTGTAAGCTACAACACAATTCCTGCATAAAGAACTATCAGATCTGAAGATACATATGAGAAAGGGATGATACAGTATGCAAATAACCTTATTTAACATACAGGTATTAACTCATTCAAACATATGCAGCAATCAGAAAGTAAGTAAGCTTACTTACAATGATCTATCCTTATGATTTAAGAAACCATTCAGGCAGACAATAATTAAGTGCAAAAAACTGGAAAAATAGCAGTTTCATCTCGATTGCAGCAAGACAATGACAATCCACACATGAAAGAGACTCCACAATTGAGCCTCCAAAGCTTTTCTTTATTCAACAAAATAAGATCAGTACACAGTTACAATGGCAAGCCCTTCAGTCCAGCTCTAACTAGCTTGGAAGAGGAGGCTGTGCCTTGATTTATACAAATTACAGGCCATCTAGCCCAGGGGGGGCGCAATTACTCATGGAATCAAGTGAAATCAACTGATGGAGAGTCCATCAATGCCTGATCTGTGTCTGAACTGAGCTTACTTGTCAACCGGGGGCCTGATCTGGCTGACACATCAACCCATACACTGACACATCGGCCCAAACACTGAAGAATCCACCAAAAATCATCCA